>SKCR01033290.1:0-344863 GCA_019454045.1 Zanthoxylum bungeanum
TCAGCGCATTTGATTTGCCTGTCTTTTGGCCAATACTTCTTTTCTACTGGGTGATGCTATTCACTCTCACTATGAGGAAACAGATTATGCACATGATCAAGTACAGATATGTTCCATTCTCTCTCGGAAAACAGGTATCCTTAAATTTATTTTGCATTCTGATTGCAGTTATCATCAGTTTGTGTTTCTTGCTGTATTTGTTGTTGGTATATGTTCTCGGTTCTCGCTCTTGTGAATTAAACATTGATCCCTATTTCTTTTTACAGCGATATGATGGAAAGAGGCCATCTTCATCTGATGCCATGAGCCCTAAGGATTGAGGTCATCAGATAGAGGGAACAATATATGTTCATTTTACAGTCGCGCAGGCAGATGCGGCCTAATTTCCTTTTTCCTGCCTACTTTTGTTGACAGCAGGAGCCCGTAAAGGATGTGGTGATAGTAAAATGTCTTGAGAACTAATTTTGGTACATTGGATGATTGTGCTCTCCCAAGATTCTTAGTGCCAAGCTTTCATGTGCTCTAGTAGAAAATTTAGAGTAGGGAATCACAGTGGTCACAAATTTTTTTCACATAAAGATCCTTTTATATAGAAAGGGTGTGTTACATTTCTGTTGCTTTGAAGTTGATCCGCCAACTTTATGCTTACAAAGGAAAATGGCGATCAAGAAGTGCAATTGGATTGCATTAAAATTTAGTTTTGAATTGTACTTTTTCCTTGTTTCAGATAAAAATGAGATTCTCCTTGATGTGCTTGATTAAAATGTAGAAATGCATACTTGAGAATAAGCGTCATACTATCATTGTTACTTGATGTGCTCTCTCTTCCAAGAGTATATTTGTGTTTAATCATGGATTAGTAGCTTGGAAGGATTACTGGTGGGGTTTGTTGCTCATTTTCTTGTTATAAATTGACATCAAATGTTTGCATTGTCTCTTTCTTGGTCTGCAAGCAAAGGCTAGAACATGGCTGAAAATTGCATTTGATTTGATTTAAGAATGGTCTCGGAAGATTTTACTTGCATTGTGTTTGGTTCCTTGTGGAAGTGCCGTTTTTATGTGGATTAGAGCTTAAGTTTTTGGCGTCTTCGAAGCTGGGTTGGGACTGGTCAGAAAGTTATATTAGCTTTATATTTTAGATAAAATTTTATATGTTTAACTAATCAGCCCACCCTTTAACTAATTAAAGGTGGCTTTTAGGCGGGTTGAATTACTAAAACATCTTTTCCCGCCTATATTTTTTGACATAATAGATTCTCTCCAAATATGGAAATATATTAAAAACGTTTCTCGTGTGAAATAATAGGGTGCTAAGCATTGTTAAATTGAAGAAATAACCTTTAAAACTGAGGTAGATAAACCAATGATCGTCTTTATTTAAAGAATTGTGTGTACTTGGTTAAGGAACCAAAAATCCTGACAGTGTGGTGCCATTAATATATGGAAATATCTTTTCAAAGTGAAACAGTGTGGCGACGAAAAGGTGCTCGGTTACTCAGGAAGCTGGCCTGTAATAGCCATATACTCCATAGAAGGTCTGTGCAAAAGTAAGCAACAGCAACACAAAAGCAGCAACAACTGAGATGATGGCCCAGGGATTGTTGAAGTATTTGTGTCTCAGACTTGCACGCCAAGCATTCCATTTGTGATTGTAGTATCGGTTTACATCTTCTGACAATTGGGAGAGGTAACTGTCATTGATATCGAAAACCACCTCTTCACAAAGGCGGTTGAAGAGGTCCGCGACTTCAGCATCGCTACCTAGCCAGTGCTCGATAATACCACAGTAATGGAGGTATCCAACATCCTCCGGCGAATTTATCAGATTGTCCATGAAGATCACATATGATGTAATGTCATTGCTACAATCAAAATGACACTGCTCAAATGCAATGAGATTGAGGAATAGTGACTTGGTACCATCATGAATGAAAAGCCTGGGAATACTTAGAAAACCATTCTGGAATTTTATGTCCCAGAAACGATCAGTCTTCCTTTTCCTGAACTTCACACCAGCCTCCCTCAGTTCCGTCACACAATGTATAAGTTGTTGTCTCCTTTTATCTGCAACACGATTAGCGTGTGACCATCGTTTGATCCAGATCTTTGGGGGGTTCAGGTTTAGGTCCTGTGCGCAAGAGACTTTTTCGGAAAACATCTAGGCAATGAAGGCCACCTTGATCTGCTAAAGGGTCAAAAGTGTTAGCATATCCAAGAGAGGACTCCAATTTGTTTCTGTCACCTTTTGTTAATGGCTCATCTGTTGGTGATAATGGATCAAAGAATCTGAGTGCTAGCTTGGCAACAAGTCCTTTCTGCTCTGGATCTCCAAATTGAAGTCCCAATAGCTGATCGAGTATAAAGAGTGGCAGCTGGTTCTCGAGCATTATCATGTCTCGCTGAATGGAATGCATAGATCCCCGCATAGCAAAAACAGGATCATTTCGAGGATAACCAAGTCGGGTGAATCTCTCAGAAGCTCCGCGGAAGAGCTCAAGCACAAAACAACCATCAAGAACCATCGTTTCCACAAATTCTTTGCTGCTTAGAGAAATGGGACTTTCGTAACAAGCACGAGCTTTTTCTTCAAGTTCTTTCACAGAATCAAGATAGATCTTGATATCCTGATTAGTACGCTCCAGGACATGGTGAAGGGAACGCCATTTATGGCGATCCATTTGGCGTAGTCGTTTCTTGCCATGATGGTAAGGCCCCAAAGACACGATCTGGGGGACATAAGCCCTATCATCTCCTCCTTCTCTCAAGTGTCGAGGGACTTTGTAAATGCTCAACTTTGCCCATGAACCTGCTTCATCATCTTGACGAGCTTTTCTTTGATATACATGATCCATTCAGAATCAGGAGAAGCGGCAGCTGCCTTGTCGCCATCTTCTTTGATCACAATCTGCACGCTATCTGAAGGCGCCTGCTGCTGTTGAGCTTGAGGTTGTTCTGGCAATTCAAGCACTCCAGAAGAAGTAAACGTTTTCGGGATTCCAGATTCTACAGTTTCTCTAAGCTTTACAGTAATGAGATACCAACTCAGAAGCTCCTTGTTGAACACAGCAACCATTTTTTTTCTAGATTGATAGCCTTGATGACTTGAAAAATTGCCCACCAACAAACATAACCACAGCAAAATTATATTCCCTTAAGATCAAGATATACTCTGCAATGCAACAATTAAATTATATAAAGAAGTTAGATCTACATCATTTATTCAGTGCCTATTTGACTGAACCAATTAGGTAGCACTCATGGCCCCATGGCTTGTAATAATAATCTCCAAATAACTTTTGGGTGAAATGTTTCAATCTAACTTAAAAGTCATTTGGCCTTTTTATTATTCTATACCTTTTTGGTTACCTTTGTTCTATCAGCTGCCCTAAATAGCTTGAGATGCTTCAAAAGATCATTGCAGCAGCAAGGAGAAAAAGTAAAAACAGCTTCTTTAAAGGCAGATAAGGCAATGAATTTTGGTTTGAAGTCCACATTTCTTTTTAAGATTCTGAAGTTTACATTAATTAAATATATATTCGGTTCAAAGCATGAGTGTTTTCATATTATTGAATATTTATTACATCTTAAACACGAAAGTTATCACACAAGTTTAGTAATTTTGTAAAATTTTGATTATTATATAGCTGGAAATCTGCAGTTGACCCACAGAGAAATTGGACATGTTAGTGGGACATGAACATGATATATGCTAGTGGGGAGAATGTGAATTAAAAATATGCCTTACCTTTCCCATTACTAGGTTTGGATCTCAAAAGTTTGCTAAAGAAAAGAATTAACCACAGTGTTTGGGTATGAAAACTCAGTAATGCATGAGCATCGGGCACTTGACTATTTATGTGTTAGCAGGTATCGCAGATCAGCTTGCAGGTTACGCAGTCAAAAGAGAGTCGCTCCCACCCTATAAATTCAAGTGTTGAGGTCGGGGTAGAGACACAATTCCTAACTCAATTTTCAACGTCAACTATTTATTCCAAAAATCAAATAAGCTCACGACTAAGTGACAAAGGCTCACTACAAATGTGAACTATTTTAAAAATGCCAGATTCACTACAAATTTCGAATTTTTTGTTTCTTGTTGGTAATATGCCCTAAATCCAATCTGATTAGAACTAATTATTGGCACACCTTATCATATATGAAAAATTCAAAATTTGTCTAAGATTCTGACCCTGTGCGGAATTAATTAATCTACTCTAACTAAGACACGTCATAGATAGAGCAACTATGGTACGAATTGAACAAGCACCCTTAAGTCTATGCAAATATGAATCGATCAGTAAACACAATCAACACAAGAATTTTGTTGACGGAGTGGAAAACTCGTGCGAGTAAAAAACCACTCCGGGTATAGGCTACCACTCGAATCCACTATATATGAGAAAACTTATAGCGATGGTATAGAACCTATAGTGACAACTTCAACGACTCAAATGTCTCTAGACTGTAATAATTCGAAGAAATTCCCGAGCCAGTACCAAACGACCTTCTTCGGAACATCTGAAGTCTCTGAGTGGATCAACCTTGCGAATTCGTAATGCCGAAACTCCGACTACTAATCTTCCTCATAGAGAACTCTGAAGGCTTAGGAAATTAGGTTAGGGTTGTGTTTCTGTGTAGATGGTAAATCAAAATTCAATCTCACCAAAAGAAAGAAGATAGGGAAACCAAAGAAGTATTCTAGGTGAATTGTCAAGAAGGTTGAAAACAAACAATTTTGTAGCTCAGAATAATGTGTTTTCAATAGTTGATAAGGTGGCACTATGTTTGTTTATATATGTAGGGTAGAGATAGGATTTTCCTTGACCAAAACTGGCTAAAAAATACGTCCAAAATAACCCACTTACACACAGTCGTTCGAACGCAAACATGAACGCAACACAAACGAATATTGAGATCTTCAGTACTCATTAAAACTAAATTGAACATCACAAGAACGCGTGATGAACGCAGGCAGTTCCGCAAAATCATTCGAACGCAGTCTCGAACGCACCTCGAATGCAAACACTCTGGAAGGTTTCGTTCACACAGGAAAATGAACGCAATTCGAACGGAAGGCTATTGCCAAGTTTCGTTCGAACCCAAACCCGAACTTGACACAAACGCCACACGTTCGAACGCAAACATGAACGCAACACTAACGAATGTTTGCTATCTTCATGCACAATTGCCAAATATTTGTCCAATTTCTCTGAGATCTTCAGTACTCATTAAAATTAAATTGAACTTATTTTGTTACAGACATTGCCAAAAAATATAAAACTAACAATCTCCTCATTTGATATTCCATAACAAAACTACCTAATACAAAACTACGATAAAAGACCCAAAAATAAAATAGTCAACTGCTTACCATCAAGATAATGACTTATTACAATATGACTCGGTCTAATATCTAAACAAATAGCATTGAAGTCGATGCCACCAAAACCACTAATTCTGCTCAACTGAAACATCCAAAAATAAAAAGATACCCGTGAAAAGCAAAGGGTGTTAATGAGCAGATAAATCAAAAATTAAAAATTCTTATGCAATAAAATCGATAACTACTCCCCATTTTTGTCACGAACTGATAGTGGGTAAAAATAACATATCAAGGTACCAATTAAAAATCACATGCAAGAGAATATGCAAACTTAACTTACTCTCTCTCACAAATAGCCTTGCTCAGTTAGCAGAACGAACACATAATTGCAATGTTAAAAAATGGTATGGGATGACATGAAGCACATACAAGCACACAATGAGTTAAAAAATATTAAAAAAATAAGTCAAAAATGACTCAAAACAACGCTTCAAACAACTATAATGATACCCAGTCAGTACTCAGCTATTTATGACATGAGATAATATGCATCACTTTTGGTCATGCTAAATAATACACACATGCATATGATGTAAATATTAAAGCATAACAAGCACTTGAGTGAAAAATAGGTGCACGACTAGTTAATGATTAAGACCTTATTTTATGAGCGGGACACAACCACACAAAGTCCATAAAATAGGTGTTAAAACACAGCACCAGTAGGACATGAAAATAAGCAACATTGGTTGCATGCTATAATATTCTCCCCCTAAATATGATGAGCTAATAAAAAAAACTCTTTCAAGTGAATGATTTTTCCCTTATCTTTTGAATTTAGCTCATTGGCTATTTTGCACTTGAGACTCATTTAAACTGTTTTTATTTTTTTTCTTTCTTTTACTTTTACAAGTGGATATCATAAGGTTATCTAGTCAAAGGTCACACTATTTAGTGAGCTAAGTGTGACATATATTAGATTGATGATGAACACTAAAAAAATATACATTTATTAAAAGGAAAATTAATTATTTTACACTTGTAGTTTCATTAATCCCCTTAATTTAGCATATTTATGAAATAATAATTAAATTTATATTTTATATATTTTTATTTTGATTTTTATTTCTTGTGTAGGTGAAATAATACCTTAGATGCATAACTAGAAAAATGAACGTTATATTTGGATTTTGGAAGCTAGAAACTTGAAATAACGTTATAATAGTGTACAGTTTCGGAAATTTAAATTTTGCGCAAGTTTCGTATTTTGATCATAACTTCTTACTCCGATATAGGATTTAAGCGATTCTAATTCGAGATGAAAGAAGACTCAAATATCTAAAACTTTACTTTTACAAGCTTTTCTAGTTCTGAGGTTTTCAAGGTCGAAATTGGTGAAGAAGGCAATGTGTGTTGCATATAATTTTAATTATTATAAAATAAAATAAAAACTAAAAAATAAAAAAATAAAAAGTTGAAATATCGCAATCTATTTTTCGGTGGAATGTGACAAATATTTACAAAATGATTAAAAAAATAAAAAAAGGAAAAAAAAACATAAATTAGTAAAAGTTTATTGTTTGTATTTGATTTGGAAAGTTGTAATTAATAATTGAGAGATGAACACTTCTACTGTAAATAGAGGTGCTCACCTCTCATTTTCTTCATTCTACTTTCACTTTCTCTTTTGAAGAATTTGGAAGAAGTGTCTTGTGTGTTTTATTTCCTTGTAATTTTTTTCTTTCAATAATAAAATTATGTGTATTTTTATTCAAAACATGTGTAGCTAATTCCATTCTAATGGGGGTAAGGGGTGAAACTCTAAATATGAAAAATATAAATTAATCTTACATATATTATAATATATGAATTGTAATCTGAAAACTAATACTTAATCTTCTCTTATATTTGAGAGTTTCTTGATTCGCTGTAGACAATCAAATTTTGGTTGGCACAATTAATACTTTACCTCATATAATAAGAGAGAGTAATTTAAATCTAAATTAATTATTAACAAACATTGTTACCGCTTTTATGACTAATTTTTATTTATTTGGCATAATTGAGTACCTAACTGGACTGGTTATAAACATATGTTATCACATCTTTTATGGCCGGTTTCATATGTTTTGACATAATTAATTTCTGGAGTAAATTAACTGGGTAATAATGATAATTTATTTATTATAAAAATCAAGATTTATCTATATTTGAAATATTAAGAGTGGATCCCCTAACCCCATCATTCTAATTTATTATTGCAGTTCAATTTAAAATTGCTCATCAATTCAAACAATTCATCTTTTTATTTTCACTCAAATTACTATTTTATTTTACTAAATCTATTCCTCGTGGATTGACCCCGAACTTACCAGGTTATTTTATTACTTCGACAATCTTATACTTGGGAGTAAAGAACCACTTTATGAGTGTGTCAAGTTTTTGGCGCTGTTGCTAGGGAATATAATTTAGTAAATGGAATAATAATTTAACATCCTTACATTTTTCTTTTCTTTTCTTAACTTTTTTATTTTTTTTATTATTTTGTATTATTTTGTCATTTATTTTTACTTTTTTTCACTTGTTTATTATTTTTTATTTTTATAAGTATTGCATTTGTAAATTTTAACATATAGTTTGCATTTAGATTGCATAAAATATTGGTCTCGATCAACTAGCGGTAGATTAAATAGAGAGTCTCTTTCACCTTCATCGTCAGAAAAATTACCGACAACCGAAATGAAAACCCATCTGGACGAGTTGAAAATCCAATTGATCAAGTAGAACGTGAGTCTCAGCGTGACGATCTTAAATCATCCTATGACACTCCGAGAATTCATGAATCCCACTAGGACATGATCACCATCTTGTATTGCTCTATCACCTTCATCGTTAGATAAATTACCGACAACCAAAATGAAAACCCATCTGGCCGAGATGAAAATCTAGTTGATCAAGTAAACGTGAGTCTCAGCATGACGATCTTAATCATCTTATGACACTCTGAGAGTTCATGAATCCCACTAGGACATGATCACCATCTTACATTGCTTACCCCGTAGATGCATCACGTTTCATTTTTAAACCAGGTGTCATCCAACTTTTACCCACATTCCACGGTCTTAAATCAGAAAATCCTTATCAACACTTGAGGGAATTCGAAGAGGTATGTAATACTTGCACATACCAAAATTACAACATGAATTTAATTCGACTCAAGTATTTTCTATTTTCTTTAAAGGATGAAGCTAAAATTTGGCTACATAACCATAGGTCGAGATCCATTAGAACATGAGATGATTTACAAGAGCAATTTCTAAAAAATTCTTTCACCCTCATAGGGCAAACTCCTTTAAGAGGAGAATCAAAACTTTCACACAAGATCGGGGGAAACACTTTACCAAATTTGGGAAAGATTTAAAGAAATGTTAAATATTTGTCCACATCACGAGTTTGAAACATGAAGGCTGGTTTCCTACTTTTACGAGGGTTTAACACCCAAGGTAGACATGTAGTGGAAATGATGTGTAATGGTGAGTTTAGAGTCAAAAATCTCGAAGATGCACTAGATTACCTAGAACACATAGCAGAGAATGCACAACAGTGGGACACAGTTGACACTTATGAGTTGTCTGTAAAACCATAGTCATCTGGTAGAGGTATATTTAACCTTAGGGCAGACCATGACCTTTATGTTAAATATACATCTCTAGTTAAAAAAGTTGAGGCATTAGAAATGAGGAATAATGATCATGTCAAGTCAATTCAAGAAATCACATGTCAATTCTGTAATTCAAATGAACATGTCACAAAAGTTTGCCCAACCTTGCCAGCCCTGCAAGAATGTCTCCATGATCAAGTTAGTTCCATAAACACCTTCAAGAGATCAAATCCAAACCTATACTCATAAACCTATAATCCTGGTTGGAGAAACCATCCAAACTTCAATTAGAGGAATGATAACTAAACACAGCCATCGTAACAACCTCCACAGGTACACCAGGAATTTCAAAATTCCCATAATTATGCACCATATGTCCTACCGCTTAGGAAAACCCTTGAGGAAACCTTGCATGCATTCATTGAGAAATATAAAGCCATCAATAACCAAAATATACAAACATTGATTGATTTGAAAGATACTTTCTCCAAAATCACATATGCATTGACCATTAATGAGAAATGAAAGTTTCTTTCACAACCACAACCAAACCCCAAGAGTCATCAAAACCCTCATGAGGGTAGTTCTGATACTCAACATATAGACCAAGTCAAATATGTTATTACTCTTTGTAGTATTAAAATCATCCAAAGACCCATTCTTGAAATTCGTGAAGATTCAACTTCTGAGGGTAAATAAGGGGTTGATGAACCATTACCTATCTTTGATGATAACGATTTATCACATGCACCTATGTTTCATCAAGCATTGAAGACAAAGAAATTAAACCATTCCTCATAGATATATGAAATATTCAAATAGCTGAAGGTCAATATTCTTTTGTTAGATGCCATCAAACATATACCATCTTATGCATAATTTCTGAAAGACTTGTGCACAGTTAAAAAAAGACATCAAATAAGAAAGAAAATTTTTCTAGGCGAATATGTAAGTTCCATTCTCTCAACAAATAATGCATTAAAAATACAAAGACCCTGGTTGTCCAACTATTTCATGTATTATTGGAAATCATAAAATTGAACATGCATTGCTTGATCTTGGAGCTAATATCAATTTACTTCCATTTTCGGTTTACCAACAACTTAATATTGGCGAGTTACAACCAACTTCAACTACTCTTTTACTTGCTGATAGATCATTCAAGGTACCGAGAGGAATTGTGGAATATGTGATATTACAAGTCGATAAATTCATATATCATGTGGATTTTACTATCTTGGAAACACAACCTATAACAGACAGTTACAAGCCATTTCATGTAATATTTTGTCGTCCATTTTTAGCAACAGCTAATGCGTTAATAAATTGCAGAAATGGAATCATGAATTTATCCTTTGGCAATAAGACATTGAAGCTTAATGTTTTCAACATATGCAAACAACCATACGATGAGGACAGTGAAAACGAGAACATGGAACTAATTAAACCAAATATGGAGGAATATCTTCAAGGGAGTTTATCTGATCCTATGGAAATTTATACAATTAATTTTCTTGAATCAAGTACGTAATTAGATTCAGATATTCCTAATGTTTTTTTACTTAATTCTACACAGATATTGGAAGATGATGGAGAGAAATAAAATTTTGAGGAACTATGAACACTTGAATATGAGAAAAATGAGGAAACACTAAAATTGAAATTAAAGACTTTGCCAGAAGGATTAAAATATACTTTTCTTGGAGATGAACAAACTTATCATATGGTAATTTCTTCCTCTCTCACAAACAATCAAGAAGGCAAGTTATTTGTTTTGAAAGAACATAAACAAGGAATTGGATGAACTTTAAAAGATATAAAAGAAATTAATCTGTTAAAATGCACACGCAAAATATATTTAAAAGATAATATCAGGACATATCGACCACCTAAAAAAAAGTTAAACCCTTACATGAAAAATATGATTAAAACATAAGTCCTTAAATTTCTTGAGTCACTTCTCTTTTACATACCTAGTTTGGAGAAAAACACATATGTTAAGAAACGAAGAGCTAAGCAATTAGGTATTTGTTATACATGCGCACGTTGGACGTGCAACACTCGTTGTCGTTAGAATGGTGTCTAAAAATTGCGAAGAAAAAATTCAACCCATTAGAGATGGCTTGAGTAAGAAGTCATTAGATAATATATCATTAACTTTTGAGACGCATCCTAATGGATTTGATACATTGATTCATAATTTACATATATAATTTCAAAAAGAAAGAAAACAATACAATCTCGGGAATCTAACTTTAAAAGACTATGTTTGCCAATTTATAAGAAAATTGGATGAGAAGCATATCATCAACCCATATAGAACGTTCAAGTCATTCAAGCCATTACTGTAATATCCTGAATATTTTTCAGAACAGTTCTGGAAGGTTTCTAAATTGAAGCTTAGGTTTTGAAACTGAATGGTGTACGAAAATAAGAGATTATATGTTAGAAAATAGGTCGGAACGTTTTAAAGTGAAGCTTCATCGCGTTGGAAAATGCATGATTTCAACGACCGACTACACGATTTCTTTTTAAATCATTAAACTCATAAAAGTTTCTTATTTCGGCTATAAAAATAGCAAACGAACTTTGATTGAGTGATTCTTGAACCATCAGACTTTTTTTCTGAGACGAACAACTTTCTTGTTTAACACTTTTCGAAAATTGCATTCGAAGGGCTTCAAAAATATGAATTTTTGTGAAAACCCCATGACAGGGACCTAATTATAATTTCATGAGGGTCATAATTTAAATTTGAGAAACTTTTCTATATATACCTCAAAATTTTTGGAAATTGCGAAAATATGATAATCCTCCAAATCTCCCCACACGACCCCCCGTTTCCCCAAAACATGTTACAGTTGACCTGGTCGAGTCGGCGGTCTGCCAACCATCGCCGGCCGGTGCGATGGGCCAAAGGGGTACACCGACCACCCCTCAACCTTGTGGTGGCCGACGACAGCCCTGGGATGCCAGCGAAAGGAGAAAATAAGAGATAGACGTGCGTGGTGGGTTTTCTCGATCCCGGCTCGTCGTTTCATTTCATGGTCTGAGCCACCCACCAAATCAAATCTCTCGGAGAGCACTACAAGTTAGCGGTGACAGATTTGACTAGGACTTCGAGCCCTCATGAAGCCACGTAAGTAACCCATGTGATGAGAGCTTGAATTGTTGATTTATATTTAATTGTATATAGAGGTTATTGAATTATTTAGGATAAAATGAGGATAGTTAAGAGGTAGTTTGAGAACGGAGTTCAAGACTATGATTAGTAAGTGAATCGACCATCGCAGGTATGGATTTTATTATTGCTATGATATGAAGTGAAACATTTGATGAGCTCAATATTTATATGCATGTGTTATGTACGTAAATGTATGAACCTGTAATAATATGTATATTTATAAACATATGTATAAATATATGAATGCGTATTTTTATATGTATGAGATGATATGATATGTATGATTTGGGTATAAAAGATCGGTAAAGGGAATAAATTATGACTTCAGAGTTTGTATTAGCATATGTATGTGTGCGTTTTTGTGAATAAATTTATTACTGACTCGAACATGCGATTGCGGTATAAAATTTGGATTGTATAATTATGATAAGAAATGGGTAGAAGCTAAGTTCTTCCTGATTGGATAAGTATAATTGATAAATTTATGTATCATAGGTTATTGTATGGAAAATCTGAAACTAAGGGGTGTTTGAGCGGTAATGAAAGATATGAGGGCGGTTAAGGATTTAGCATTTGAGTTCATAGTAATGTAAATTCATATGTTTGAAATATATGTATATAAATGAGTATTTGGATGAAGATTCAGTTGTGTTTCTCATGTGTGTGCTTATGTATGAGAAATCATGCGATGAGTTTGTGTTACGTGATATATGTGTATATGTGTATGTTTAATTGGTTGATGTTCTTGTGGTGTAGTAGTCGAGCTGGTTAGGGATCCGTTTGGATGGTATTCATCTCATACCTATTCTAAAATAGGTAATGAGTCTCATACGAGCATTGTTTGTATAAGCCAGTGTTGGGGTTTTATACGGAGTTACAAGGTTAGCGCAGCAGAACGCGGAAAACAAATTTTTCCGATTTCAAAATTTTCTTGGACCAATTAAATAAACTTATTTATTTAATTAACCAATACTTAAAATCCGAAATTTTAACCCAAGAAATCATATTTCTTATAATTGCCCAAGGTTTTGCAATTTAATCATTTTGGTCCTTAAATGTCAAATACATATTTAATTGATTCCAAATCAATCCCAAAATGATTTATACATGTCTAATCCATGAAAATACAAATTGCAACACAAATCCAGAATTTTTTAGTAATTACCGAACAACCCCAAAATTTTACAGGATTTGCAATTTGGTCCTTTTTGGTTCAAAACATATCAAGATCAAATCCAATCAATCCCAAATTTAACATCATATATACATCAAATTACATCACATATATGAAAATCCCCAAAATTGGATTAGGTTTAGAACCCTAATTTCACAAGTTACACCAATTGCACAATTTACACTAAATTGATAAAATTCAACACTTTAATTAATCCAATACCACACCAATCAAGTCTCACCATCATGAAACAACTCAAGAACAATTCTAGGTTAATTATAAATAGCTAAGCAACTCTAGAATGACAAGTATACCATCAAATGACTTAAAGATTACTAAATAAACAATTTCATTCAATCTTTAATTAATATACATGCTAATCTTTCAAACAAGTTTACAACCATTTAAATTACATACTTAAGGAGTAGAGAAAATTCTAAGCATCACAAATTGAAGCCTAGATACATGGAAATAATTTCCTAATTGAAGAAAGTTAAGAAAAACTTACCAATTCCAAGCTTTGATGAAATTTTTTCTCTTTTCCTTCATTTTTCTCTCAACCTTTTCTTTTGTAATTATTTTGTAACTTGAACTTGTTACTTGTGTTTGAAAAATAAATCAAAACAATTTTGTTAAATATTTTCCAAAATGGCCGAATTACACAAATAAATAAAATAACAATTAATTTATTTTTGTTGCATTTTTATTAGTCCACATTTTACTTTAAAAAAGTTAACATTTATCTTTAATAAAGTAAATACACAAATGGACTAATGAAAACAAGCCATTAAAAAGGCAAAATCATTACTTAAGATATTTATTTTATTAATCAATTTAATTATTTAATAATTAAATAATAAATATAAATATCTTAAATATATGTAATGTTGGGGCAGTTGTGGAACCCCTAGGATCGGATCGGTGCCCCGCTCAGCGAAAATGGGTCTAACCCATGGATATCAAATATATGTGTAATTTTAAATAATTTAATGAAATACTATATTCCATTATGAGTGTATATGAAAAAACCAGGACTGAATCAGAGTTCGGAAGCTCCAGAACGAGCGAAAACAAAAATAGCACACGTCAAGCGCGTGACGCGCGTGCAATACACGCGCTACAGTGCGCGCATGCACTGTAGCGCACAGGTCTGTCACATATTTTTTTTTTTTTTGTTTTCATTGTTTTTCATTTCCTTTAGCTCACATTCCAATGAGCTGAAGGAATTACGGTCTTTTACCCTAATTCTTTCCGGTCTTTCCTAAACACTTCAAAAACACCCAAAACTAATTTTTAATTTCAAAACCAACATTAACACATGTTATAGAATAAAAATCAAGTTTTTCAAAATATCAAATATTTTTACAAAAACATAAATTTATTCCAAATACGCATTTGCATAAATTTTGAATCCAATCTACAAACCAAATTAGAATCCCAATAAGAAATGTCTCGTGAACAATTCTAGGTCACCCAAAGGTGGTCAAGTGATTCTAGAATGATAGTTATAACTCTAAGCTTTAATCTAGAGTTCCAAACTCTTATTAATTGTTCCATGTCCAACATGGACATCTTTGACCTAAATTATAAACATGTTGTGTTTATACTTCTAAAGTATCCTAACACAATTGATTAGCTTTATTTCAACATTAGCTATGTGATCATGCATCTAATACACAAATGAACATAGCTTAGGAGAATATCAAACATTACCTAGTAAGATTGATGCAAGATCCAATCTACTTCTCCTTTGTTGAAATTGTTGGAGAACCTCTAAGGTGTGCAAGCTTGACTCCAAGATCCAATTTTGTTTCCAATATTACCAAGCTTCACTTCAAGATCCAATCTTGATTTCTCCTAGATGAAATGTTGTAGAGACATCACAAGCTTCTCTAAAGACTTCTCTAACTTAGGCTAATCTCTCAAGAATTTGATTATGCTTAGGCATAACTTAGGCAATTTTTAATTAATAAAAGTTGTAATCAACTTTTAAGTGGGCTCTTAATCTAATTAATCCAAATATGTATAATTAGGTGCGACTAATCTCCATTGTCTCCCACTTTAATTTAATCCAAATCAATCAAGCCAATGATTAGGAAATGGATTAGTTAAATGTTTGCCACTTTGATTTAATCCAATTAAATCAAGCCAAAACCACATATTATTACATACTTACAATTACCATAATATCCTCAAATGGTAGAGATAATTATGATTTTACAATTAAGCCTTTGTGTAATTACTGAATTAATCCAATTAATCCAATTAGGTCAAAGTAAATAATCAATGTTATCCAATAACACTTGATTATCATAGTTGATAATTATAATATCAAATATTATATTTTATAAAAAATAATCGGCTATCCAAGTGCTCAACGAGTACACTTAATATTGGGACTATCCAAGTTCATACACTTTCGTCATATAAGCCTAGCTAATATGTAGGTCATCATATAAGTTTAACAATCGCTCCGTCGTAGGCTATCCGAGTTGTGCTTAGGAAATATAGAAAATACCGTCAAGTATCCGAGATGTACATCTCATATCGATATGTCCACGATTCTTCATAACTGATGCGATCCACCCCAGGTGATCGACTTTGGCCAAATATTTAAGAATCGTGACTTTACTAACATGGATACCGAAACCCCTTATGGTACACATACAGGCCGACGATCTTATCTTGCTTCGCACTTGATTACTGAGTGCATCGGTCCACACCCAACGAACATCTAGAGGCAAAACCATGAAAGATTTCTGACATACATGCCATCAAAGTGTGGAGGATCTCATACAAAATCAATTATATCTTATAGTCAAAGGATTACATATGCTACTCGACTCGAGGAGATTCTTATTGACGATGGTGTGTACTTCTAACTATTAGGAATCACCTATGAGTCATTCAGTATTCGCTTCAACAAATACCCACATGTTTATACAAGTTTCCAAAACTCATGGTACATCAAGTTAAACCATTGGAACTCCAATTCCAATATACGACATGTGCTAGTCTTCTAGGTTATAGGAATTCGACCGTATTTCAAAACCAGCGACTATGAATATTTACTTTAAGAATAGTTTACACCCAGTGTCAAAACTATTCTAAGGTCGATGTCATTCTTAGTATATCTATACATTAATCTAATATGCATAATGACAATACCATTAATGAGGTATGAAATGAAAAATATAGTTATTTTATTAATAAATAATAAAATATACAAATCGGATTAGCACTCTAAGCACCAACTCCATCATGTATTATATTTACATTAAATATCTTAAATACATATATTAAAAATATATGTCAAATATCACAATTTGATATTTAATTAATGTGTATTTAATAATATCAAATATTAAATACAAATACACATTAATTCAGAAATGATGATTATGTCCCAATTGCATGTATTTTTCGTTTAACCGTTAAACGAGTTATAAATAATCAGTATTATTCATAATAGTTGCCCTAGTGCTCTACGAGTATATTTCATTAGTGAGACTCTCTAGATTCAGGCATATCCGTCACGAAATCAAATTTCGTGTCCATAATTTACCCACCCGTAAATTATGACGAACACGGATAAACTCTCTGAATCATACAGGTCGAGGTCATTGCATATGTATAATCCCTCCGTCACAGGTATCCGGATTATTCCAGAGATATAGATACAAACGTCAAATCTCTATAGATATAATCACGTCGATGTTTCTATTAGCAATCCCTTAATAACACTTAAAACTGATTTCTACAGTGTACTATGTATGGGCCCATGGATTTAGCAGATTGCTAATTCTATATTGAATACTTATGCTCTGTACACAAAGCTGACAGATCTTTTCTTGATACACACAGGATCTAAGATTCCAATAGATCGGTGACTTGACTACCATCTAAGTGTGGAGGATAACTCATGGTTCATTGATAAACCATCAGAATCCAAGATTCTAATATACGACATGTACCAGTCTCAACAGGTTTACTTTACTGACCAAATAGTGTAAACCTTGACCAGGAACTGTCTAAGAATGATAACGTCATGATACAACTCAATATCAGTTGCGACGCTTTTGCAACAGTATCATAACTAATCATTATAAGGTCGGTTACGTCTTTACCATATTAAAGAAGAAGTTATATAAAAGAAACTGTTTATTTTATTCATAATAAAATATTACATTAGTATTTACAAGGAAATACATAATAAAATTGGCGCTTAGAGCACCAACCTTAACAACCAGTGTATATGTATGTGTTGTTTGAGTTATGTGTTCTCTTATGTATTGACGGTTATGTATGCTTCATTGTCGGTTGCTTGATGATTGTATATATGTTTGAGTGTATGCTTGTGTATGATAGATCCCGTGTTATATATAAATTGTATATGTTCACATGGAATGAATGAATGATTTGAAAACCAGTATAAGTATAAGATGTTGTAAAGTCTGTTTGCTAAGTTGTTATCGTATGTACGTATATGTATAAGAATTCTAAAATTATATTGTCATGAATATAAGAGAAGTGAGTTATGATATGTATGAATACTTATGAGTCACATATGTTAAGATGTTGTAAGCCATCAGAATCAAAGAAAGTTTATTTTGGTATTGAAGTAAGTCTGTTTTGGTATTGAAGATAGTTTGTAACCAAATAGAAGAAATTTTATTTGATTTACCGATTTGATGATATTTTAAAGACGTTTACCCGTGATAAAATATAAATATGTGATTTCATTCTTCATGTGATTGAAATGGTTTCGATGTTATATGACGTACTCTATGATATTCGAATATTTGTTTTGTGTGCTTTGAATGTTTGGCTATTAGATTGACAACATGTAAATATGTAAATATGAGGATTTGACATGTATAAAGAATAAAGAATAATAAAAAGTTGATAACTCTAAACTCATAATAATTTGATTATTCTGAAAAGTTTATGATATGCTTGACTTGAATATTCTGTTTGTGGTACTAGCGTAGTTACTTACTGAGTTTTATAACTCACACCAAATCAGTTTGCTAGTTTTGCATGTTGGCTTCCAGATTGGTCAACCGCAATAGCTTTGGAAGTCATACACTACAAGAAAATACAGATTTAGCGACGGACATTAGCGACGGAAAAATCTGTTTCAACATTTAGAAACAGAATAGCGATGGAATTGAAATGGATTACAATATTAGCTACAGAATTTAACGACGGGATAAAATTCCGAAACTAATAGTGGCGGGAATGAAATAGCGGGAAAAAAGCGACGGAATAGCGACAGATTTATGAATCCGTCTCTATATATTGAGACGGAATTCAAATTCTGTCTTTAAATACCGACATAATATTAATTCTGTCTCTATATTAGAGACGAAAAAAATTCCGTCGCTATTTAGCAACATAATCTTAATTCCGTCTCTATTTAGAGACGGAAAGTATTCCCGTCTCTAAATTAGCGACGGAAATACCATTCCGTCGCTATCTTTAGCTACAGAAATTCAATTCCGTCTCTAAATAGAGACGGAAATACTTTCCGTCACTAAATAGAGACTGGATTAAAATGACGTCGCTATAGTTAACGATGAAAAAAAATTCCGTCGCTATTTATAGCGATGGAATTATAATTTCGTCGCTAAATTTAGTGATGGAATTGTGATTCCGTCGCTATATTGCGATGGAATTACTATTCATCGCTATATTACGATATAATTACTATTTCGTCGCTAAATCTACTTAAGAAAATAAGATTTTCTTTTCGCTTTCCCCCTAAATCCCTAAATCCCTGCCAAGCTTTCTTCTTCCATTCTTCCTCTTCCATTTTTCCTTTCACTCTCACTCTCGGTTCTAAATCCCTAAATTCTACAGCACGAGTCGACTTTGATTCCAAGCTTTCTTCCATCATTGTTCCATTCTCAGGGTTCATTTTAAGGTACTTTCTGCTTCGTTCTAAATCCCTAAATTCTCCAGCAGATCTTTTATTTATTTATTTTTGTCATTTTAATGTCGATTACTTTCTGCTTCGTTCTAAAAGATTGTGTTTTGTTCGTATTATAGCCTGCAAGGCCAGAGGCTCCGATCTCAGGGTTCATTTTAAGGTACCTTATTATATTGTTAGTTATTGGTGATGATGTGTCGTGTGTTTGATTGAGAACTAAATTAAACCTGATGAAAAAAGCAGGGATCTGTTGCCCATGTGAACATGTCTCTCGTAACTTCAGGGAAAACAAATGCATTGTTATTGGGTGATCTCTGTTTTATTTTTGGTGGCTGATGTTTCAGTAAACGATGTCACATTGCTTTGATTCTCTTTGAGAACAGTTTTAAAAAAACATTTATTGTTTTTACACATGAAATAAATCTATTTTGCAAAATGTTAATTTTGATATATCTATGAATTCCTTTTATTGTTTGCTGGTGTTCATGATTGAAATCTTATCTGATTCTTAAAATTGGATGTAGGATTGTAAATGAGTAATTGGTAGTAATGTTTTGCTGGTTCTAGTCCTTACAAAGTTAAAATATGATTTGTTGTCTAATGCAGTGATGTTTTATTGTTGATGTTATGTCTTAGAAATACCTTTTAAGGGCTTGCATCCGTTTGTGTCCAATTATTTCTTCTTAGAGCTACATATTATTAATATCGGCATACGGTATTGGTATTGTCATCCTGCAAAAATACAAGGTTGAACTTGAGATGGTAGCTTCTGTCCTCAAAACAATCAATATCAGTACACATTATTATTATTAATTAAAATAACAAGAATTGATAAATAATTTTGTAACTATAAAATATAAATTAAAATTACAACAGTGTGTGTATATATATATATATAAACGGAAAACTGAAGTATAAAGAAACAGCCCACATGTGCACAAGAGTTGAATAAAATTGGGTGGACACGTTGAGAGAGAGCTTCTATCACAAGAGTCTTATGATAATATAAGGGCGATTTTAAATTGTCTTAAATTTTATAGGGTTTTAGTCGAATTCTTAAAATGAGATTCATAGCGATAAATGATAAAAAAAAATAAACAAGTCATATTATACATTAAAATTTATATTTTTTATGGATTCAAGACCCTATTTTTGTATCAAATTTAAAGAGTTCAACGAACCGCGTGTGTCGATTCTCCCTAAACTACCTTGGAGATTATCAATGGCGGTTTTGATTTTTTGCTGCAAAATCCAGTTCAGTCATTTCTCATCCGACAGTTGTAGTCTTGTTTGGTAACATTCATTGATCAGTAAAGAGAAGCCTCTGGTTGCAAGTTAGCTTTTCTTCAATTACCAATTCTACATGTCATTTTTCTATTATGGGTTATGGTAACGAGTGTTATTATAGCACTCATTAAAAATTTATTTTAGGAAAATTTTAACATTATTTTTATGTAAAATGAAAAAAATCGTCCAAACATTAATGATTTTCCAGTTTCTTAATAACAATCTCTTTAGACATTAAAGACTTCTCTATTCTAGTAAGGACTTGGCCATTTACTTAGATGTGTCAAAAGTTAATTCAATTTTTATATAAGGTAATAAGTATTTTAAGTGATTAGTTCAAACCTCAAGATAGAACTTGCTTGATAGGATCCGAAATAAAGCTGAAAATTAAGGTTTGTAATCAATATATTGGTTGTATGGTTATTGGTGAACGCTGTAGAATAATACACTTCCTCATTTATGTTGAATAAGTAGTAGAATAGAACTCGAAAGTAATTGCAAGTTAGTTGCGAATCCTGTCTTTCTATTACATCTATTCTATTGTATGCGAAGAGTTGAGTTTAATGAACCATGTCATAATTTTTACCAATAAAGTCACAATTTATATTTTCATCAGTTATCAACATAACATTTACCATAGTGAAAGAGAAGATGAGATCAGATCGGCAGTGTATCAATGCTAGGTTAAAAGATGAGTATCTGATGAATGTGTTTATTGCGGGTATTGAGGAGTTAATACAATTAGCACAAAGTCATCCTACATTTATGGACAGAATGAAAATTAAGTGTCCATGTAACCAACGTATGTGTAAAAATCAAAGTTTTTATCACCCTGATATTATGAGACTCCATCTTGCAAAATATGGATTTGTACCAAACTATTATATATGGTATAAACATGGGGAGACTGAACAAGGAGATATCTCATAATATGATATTAGTCAAAGTCCAGAAGTCGAGTATACCCAAGTGAACAACGCAATTCAAAAAAATGGTATTGGATGTTGCATGACCAACTTTCAATCAAAATGATAGTGAATAGACTCCAAATACCGCGACACAAAAACTTTATGACATGCTTAGAGAATCAGAGCAGAAGATTTGGCATGGAAACCTTTACGGGCATTCACAGTTATCGACGATGGCCAGACTTCTGAATTTGAAGGCGGAACACCATTTTTCGGAAAGATGTTACGATGATATTTGTCAATTTGTGCATGAAATGATACCAAAGGATAATGTAATGACTGACAACTTTTATAGCACGAAAAAGTTAATTGAAGGCTTAGGTCTACTAGTAGAAAAAATTCACAGTTGTCATAATGGTTGCATGATATATTGGAGTGATGATATTGACCTAACAAGTTGCAAGTTATGTAACCACCCTTTGTATAAGAAGCAGAGACGAGGATTAGCAAAGAAGAAAATAAATGTTCCTTATAAGAAAATGTAATATTTTCCACTAACACCTCGTTTGCAGAGATTGTATGCATCTAATGCCACTTCTAAGGACATGAGGTGGCACGCCGAGCATGATACTGAAAAGGGTGGTGTCATGAGGCATTGCTCAGACTCCCCAGCTTGGAAGCATTTTAATCAGATGTAACCATCTTTTGCAGCTAAAACTCAAAATGTTAAACTGGGTCTTTGCACTGATGTATTTCAACCATTTGGACAAACAAAGCAAAAATACTCTTCATGGCCAGTGATAGTGAGGCCATACAATTTGCCACCATGGATGTGCATGAAGGATGAATACATGTTTCTGTCTGTAATAGTGCCTGGGCCGAGAAACCCTAAAGAGAAGTTGAATGTGTTCTTGCAACCTTTGATTGCTGAGTTGAAAGAATTGTGGGAAGTAGGGGTAGAGACATATGATATATACAGTAAACATAACTTTAAGATGTGAGCTTCTCGGTTGTGGACTATTAGTGATTTTCCTGCATATTTTATGTTGTCAGGGTGGAGTACTGCAGGTAAGTTAGCTTGTCCCTATTGCATGGATGATTTAGACGCATTTACTTTGACAAAAGGTGGAAAGACTTCATGGTTTGACAACCATAGCAAGTTCTTACCGTTAGAGCATCCATTTAGAAGAAACAAGAGGTGGTTCATGAAGGGGCATGCATTACATGAAGTGGCACAACCTGTAAAGTAAGGTTTTGAGATATTATAGCAGATTGAAGGATATTGACTGAAAAAGGTTACAGAACTTGATGTTGATCATAATAATGCTCGAATAGTAAGGAACTGCAGGTGTGGTTGGAAGAAACGAAGCAAATTTTGGGATTTGCCTTATTGGAAAACATTATTAATTCAATATAATTTAGATGCCATGCACATTGAGAAGAATTTCTTTCATAATATTTTTAACACTGTCATGAATGTGGAAGGGAAAACAAAAGATAATGCCAAGTCTAGAGAAGACTTGAAGGAGTTATGTTCACGTCCGGAGTTGCATCGGATTAAAAAAAATGGAAAATTTGTGTATCATGAAGCTTGTTACATGTTGAATAAGGCTGCAAAAGAAGCATTATGTAAATGGTTAAAAGAACTCCGATTTCCTGACGGATATGCATCTCATATGGGAAGATGTGTTGACATGAAAAAGCTCAAGTTGTATGGAATGAAAAGCCATGACTGCCATGTGTTTATGCAAAGGTTAATACCATAGCATTCCGTGAATTACTTCCAGCAAATGTGTGGCAAACATTGACAGAATTAACATTTTTTTCAAGGATCTTACTTATACTGTCATTACTGAAAATGAAATGGAGCGGCTAAAGAAAGACATTCATGTCATTATATGTAAGCTTGAGCGTATATTCCCTCCAAGTTTCTTCGACTCTATGGAACAACTTCCGATCCATTTGGCTTATGAAGAAAGGATAGCGGGTCCTGGCAATATAGATGGATGTATCCATTTGAGAGGTATCTTCGTCGACTGAAGAATAATGTCACCAATAAAGCTAAAGTCGAAGGCTCAATATGTAATGCATATTTGGTTGAAGAAACTTCATCATTTTGTGCTCATTACTTTCAGCCACATGTTTACACTAGACATAGAAAAGTTCCACGGAACGATGATACTCGTGGGGGTGAAGGGGAAGAGCATGAAGGGATGATCTCAAATTTCAGAAATTCGGGACGATCATATGTCAATTCTTTATAGATGATAAAGAATATCATGCAGCTCGCACATATATTTTGTTGAATTGCGAGGAAATTAAACCTTATATTGAGTAAGTATGGCTAATTTTATAAATTTTTATAAGTTTATTGCACGTTAATTTTGATAATAAGTATCTTATAGAAGATAACATATTCTGTTTGTTAGTGTGTACATTGCGGAGTTAAGGGAAACTCAACGAGGTATTGATGAAGCTGTGGTTGACAACAAACTTGACCAAGAATTCGCATTGTGGTTCGAAACATATGTTAGTATAAAACAATAAATTATTATATTTTATAATTTATAAATGAAAGCTTATGGAAATATGTTATTCAAATTATTATCTTGTGTAGGCACGTAATCCATCCTCGAACATCTCTAACAAATTCATAAAGGACTTAGCAAATGGGCCGTTGTGAAAAGTCAAAACATTCCCGGTATATTATGTGAATGGATACAAGTTTCACACGAAACATCACATTTCAGATAGAGCAACAATGAATAGCGGTGTCTGCATTAAGAGATCTAATCACAGTGCAAATGAGACAAATTATTACGGCGTGTTATTGGAAGTTGTTCAGTTAGAGTTTCCTGCCTTACCGATTAAAAGAACAATATTATATTGGGAAGCGGCCGCGAGTGCGCAGCGGAAAATCAAGAAGAATCAAATTATGATGCCGCTATCCATTTACCCAAGACCCATTTGTTTTGATTATTCTAAAAGCCTAGGCATGTTACTATATATTCTAAGCATAAAAACTCATAAAACATGCAAAGAACATAAACCTAAACATGCTAACTATCATAAGAACTCTAATTAAAATAAAGAAAGAAAAAGAATTACTTGAACCGAAGACTCCTCCAGTCCTCCCTCCAATCTACAAGCTTTTCTCGAACTCAGCAAGCTCTTCCACGTTCCAAAGAGCCATCCAAGTGTGTGGCCTCCAAAGGTGCACACACCAAAGCCAAAACTCAATGGCAAGACTACGCCTTGAGTGCACAGGTATTTTGCCATTGGTGTTCGCCTAGACAAATACCTCAAAACTTTTAACTTGAGGTTCCTCTAGTCAATTAGACTTAAGGATCCTCAAAATCAGTGGCTTACTCTTAAACTTTAGAGTTTCTCACTTATATAAACCCAAGATATGAAATGTTTGGTGCAAAAATTTGTAAAGAATTCTTTGGGTTTATATAGGCGCTCAAAAGACAATAAAATTAATTAAGAATCCGATGTGGGATAAAAGCTAATTTAATCTTAGTCATTCGATCTTAATTTAGTGGTTTAATGAGATTATAAAACCCTAATAAGAGTTTGGGCCGAAATGGAATTCAAAACAAATAACAAATAAAAAAAATACTATTCACATTACTATTCACGTTTATTTATTTAATTATTCCAATTCCCTAAGTGCCACTATCATCATTCACCAATCCCTAAGCCACTATGGAACCTCATAAATGATCTGTTCAATAATTAAACTCATTGAACCATTTATGAACAATTCCTACAGCAATCATATATGCTGTTAAAGTTTTAATGTGCACTGTTAACCATTGATTTCGACTTTGTTGTGTGTGATATTTTGGGTTCCCCTCAAGTTGGACATGAAATGAATCGTGATAATTTAATCGAACATAAATTATCTTCCAATCAGATGGTCGTCCGATTTCAATGACCAAGGTTGACATCTAGCAACATGCCAAGGCCCCCAAATCAGAAGGAAATATATATACCCATTTTGTATGCGATTTACCTATGATACGGTCCCTCGCCACACTGTATCCCCACTGTTTGACCTAGGGTATGGAAAATGTCTACCTATATAGTCAAATGTATGATGTTGATAGTGTCATGAATCGTGCTAACCCAAGAATCTCACATGATTCTTCCGCTGCGGCCACAGTCTCAAGCACTGATCACACATATCAACCCGCGATCTGGAATACTACTCTTATAAGAAAATATTATCCGAGAGAGTGGCGATTCTCTGTTGTATCTTTACAAACTTCATGTATTTCAACAAATGACCCAATCATACCCTTATGACCAGATCTTTTGAACCGGGGAAGGAGAATGTCAAAGTTATTTGATCCACACATAAGATTGTAAAGACCTCAAGTCTAAGGACTAGTCATACAATCGATACATGAAAGTTCTCACAGACACATGGGATAAGCACTCCATGTGAAAACTTTCGGCGGTCAGTTCGATGGACACGAGAAACTCATGCATCCATGTGATACACCAAGCGGACGGATCTCCGCTAGTAGCCTATGAGATCGGCTACCCCACTTAAGGGTGGATCATATCATCATGCTAGTCTCTCCGCTTTGTGAACGCCCAGATTATTCACAAAACTATGACTAGGAATGTTTAAGAGTAATGATTCTCATAAGGCGTGGAAGCCATCATCTTATTACTCCAAGGGCTTTATTGCAGTGTTTGATGATTCATATAAGTTATGTAAGACACGTATAATAAAGATTGCCATTTTATTAATTATTGAAAATATTACAGATACATGTACATATAGCCCATCCACAAGTTTGGTATAGGGCATATCCCTAACAATGTCCCACTTGCACTATAGCCAACTAGTATGAATCTGGACACCATACTCTCGGGTGTGCCTATCATGCTTTTATTTAGTAAGCCCTTTAGTAAGGGAATCTGCAAGATTATCTTATGTGGGTATTTTCTCAATAATAACTTCTTTTCTCTCAATAATCTCCTTGATGAGATGAAATCGCCTGAGTACATGCTTGGATTTCTGGTGGGCCCTTGGTTCATTTGATTGAGCAATGGCGCCCGTGTTGTCTAATGAATGATATTTATATCACTATTTCCCACTCATTTAACCTGATATTTTGTATAGTTTTTCGGGTTTTGTGAACGTTTTGATGTGTTTTATTTTTATTTTGCAGATAAATAAAGTTTGTAAAGCATTGGAAGCAATTTGGGGCCAAAATAGAGAAAAAATGACAAAACGGGCAATTCAGTAATTTGGTCGCGTCGCGACGCCTAACGTGCACCGGTCATGCTAACGTGCGCCGAGGGACACGTATCAGAATCTGAGAAATTGGACTTGCTAACGTGCGCCGTGCCACGTGTCATCATCACAGAAGATCCGCTAAAATGCGTCTGATGCTACGTGTCGCAATCGTATTGGACCAACCTATGCGCGTGACACGTGTCGCCTCCTCATTGGACCGAATTACCGGCGAACCATATGCTGCCACGTGTCTATCTCTCATTGGACCAATCTTAAGCGCGTGCCACGTGTCAGATTTTCATTTGACCGAAAGCTCAGCTAATCACCATGTGCCACGCGTCGCCTCCTGATTGCGCCGCATCGCCGCGTGACACGTTTCACCACCTGATTCTGCCGACAGAACACGTGTGGTCATCCCGCGTGGACCAAAGATGCGTGCTGGCGTCGCGACGCCGAATCCAGAAACTGCCTATAAATTGAGGCCTCCACCACTTCATTTTGTGTTCTTTCCTTGGGAGCTTTTCCCTGTTTTTAGAGGATTGCATATAGTTTTTGTAAATAAAAATAATTTTTAATTTATGTATTTTAATTTTCAGTAGTAATAATAGTTCTTCTTCTTCTCTTTTCTTTTATGTTTTGTAGTTAAATTTCCGCTGGGGTAAAAGGTGAAACCTTTAATATTATTATCTAGGTAAATCTCACTTAATTATAATTTATAAATTATAATTTAACCAGATTAATTAATGTCAGACTTTATTACCGCCTATATGGCTGATTTAAATATAAATTACTTTACCGCCTATATGGCTGGTCTTTATGTGACAGATAATTACCGCCTATATGGCTGGTGTAGTTGGACTAAATGGATTACCGCCTATATGGATGGTTTTAATTGTTTAACATTATTAATTCCTGAGAAAGCAGAACATAAAATAATTTATATATTATAATAAGTGAGATTCCTAGATAAGAAATATTAAAAGTGGATCCTCTAACGCCATCTTTTTATTTTATTCTAGGAAAGTGATGAAACACAATATTACTAGGCTTAATAATTGATTTAATTATTTATTAGGTAATTCTTTAGTTTGTTTATTGAGTCTTAAGCTTAATGCTTCTTGTTGTCTGATCACCAATAAGATTGATGTGGTAAACTTAAAATGAACTAGACATAGAGATTTTAGGTTTCAGCCTTAGATTCAATAGCCCACGATCTTCCTTGAGGATAGATAACCCTTTAATAGATTTCCTTATAGGATAGACATATACCTGTCGGGCGGGGGTAGCCATAATTGGAACTTAATCTCAATGAATCCAGGTAATTTGGTTGACATAGACATATGGTTCAATTGGGTTATACTGGGTATTTGCGTCTGACCATCGACAAAGGCTTTTGCATAATTTCGTGTTCCAGGTTAGCAAACTGATTTATTACACATAAATAAGAGAATCAATTTATCTTTATATAATATTGTGTGGAGTCACGACCCTAGATCATTGAGTCTTTTCTTTTATTTTCCTTAGTATTTTCTTTTGAGTTTGTTTTTATTTTATTTTGCAAAACCACATTCAACCAACCAAAAACAATAAATTCTCTTCTCCATATAATTAGATACCTATAAATAAATAGTATCAATAATTAACAACAACAGTAGGAATTAAGTCCTCATGGGATCGATATTTTATACTACTTGAACGATACGTACGCTTGCGTTATACGTGTGTGTTTACGCCGGTCATTGTCACAGTACATCGTGCCGCCATTCTTTATCGCGGGAAGCACTTCTAGCTCCGTGATGAACTTCTTTATCCAGACTGCTTCTTTAGCTGCCTCAGATGCTGTAATATACTCGGCTTCAGTGGTGGAGCCCGCTGTAGGTTACTGCTTTGAGCTTTTCCAACTGACAGCACCGTCATTCAAAGTAAACATATATCCTGTTTGCGATCTGTTGTCATCCCTATCGGTCTGAAAGCTCGTATCATAGTAACCAATGACTTTCATCTCAGAACAATCTCCGTATGTCAAGAACATATCCTTAGTTCTTCTCAGATACTTGAGGATTGTTTTGATAGCTGCCCAGTGTTGCTCACCAGGATTTGCCTAATACCTGCTCGTTATGCTAAGAGCATAAGAGACATCAGGTCTTGTACATAGCATGGCGTACATGATCGATCCTATTGCTGAAGTATAAGGGATCCTACTCATACGCTCTCTATCTGAAAGAGTATGTGGACATTGCTCCTTAGATAATTTGATTCCATGACAAGTAGGTAAATTACCTCTTTTGGAATATTCCATTTTGAATCTTTTTAAAACTTTATCTATGTATGTAGATTGAGAAAGTCCTAACAACCTCTTAGATCTATTACGGTAGATCTTAATGCCGAGGATCTAGGCTGCTTCTCCCAAATCTTTCATGGAGAAATTCTGAGATAACCATTGCTTGGTGGCTTGCATCATGATAATATCATTCCCGATGATTAATATGTCATCGACATATAATACAAGAAATACAACATCACTCTTACTACTTTTCCTGTAAACACAAGGCTCGTCTACATTTTTGATGAAGTCAAATTCTTTGATTGTCTCATCAAATCGTATATTCCAACTTCTAGAGGCTTGCTTGAGTCCATAAATGGATCGTTTAAGCTTGCATACTTTATTATAATCATCCTTAGATGCAAACCCCTCAAGTTGTGTCATATAGACTTCCTCTACGAGGTTCCCATTAAGGAAAGCTGTTTTGACATCCATCTGCCAAATCTCATAATCAAAGTGTGCAACTAGTGCCAGTAAAATTCGAATGGACTTTATCATTGCAACAAGCGAGAAGGTTTCGTCATAGTCAAATCCTTGGATTTTTCTATAACCGTTCGCCACCAACCTAGCCTTATAGGTTTGGATGTTGCCTTCTGCATCAGTTTTACACTTGTAAATCCACTTGAAACCTATGTGTTTTATCCCTTCAGGTGCATCCACCAAGTCCCAGACTTGATTCTGATACATAGAGTCTATTTCGGATTTCATGGCCTCAAGCCACTTGACTGAATCAATGTCACGCATTGCTTTTTCATAACTGGTGGGATCGTCATTATCAATGACCTGATCATGTTCCTCATCAATATGGAAACCATATCTTTCAGGCTCATGTCTTTCCCTACCAGACCTTCTAAGTTCATAACCTTGTGGTTGTTCCGTCGCTGCCCTTTTGAGGGGCCTGAGGTTTAGTTCTATGTTAGTTTGTTCTTCTCGTACCTCATCGAGGTCAAGTCTACTCCCACTATGTTTCTTGAGAAGGAATTCATTCTCTAGAAATTTAGCATTTCGTGAGACAAATGTTCTTTGTTCATTTGGGACGTAGAACACGTATGCTCTTGAGTTCAAGGCATATCCTACAAACTTACATTTAACTGCCCTATCATCCAATTTTTTAGTTTGTGTGAGCTTAACATATGCGTCACATCCCCAAACTCTTAGATAACAAAGACTAGGACGTTTCCCAGACCATAACTCATATGGTGTTTGACTAACTGTCTTGGAAGGTACTTGGTTTAGTAGTAGTGTTGCAGTTTCTAAAGCAAGACCCTAAAATGAAGAGGTAGATCCGTGCCTGCCATCATTGATCGGACCATATCTAATAATGTCCGATTTCTCCTTTCGGAGACCCCATTATGTTGTGGAGTTCCCGGAGGAGTCCACTGGGAAACAATGCCATTTTCTCTCAAGTAATCTTGAAATTCGTCGCTTAAGTATTCACCACCTCGGTCAGACCTTAGTGACTTAATACTTTTATTAAGCTAGTTTTCTACTTCAGCTTTGAAGACTTTGAATTTCTCAAAGGCTTCAAATTTGTACCGCATAAGGTACACATACCCATATCGCGAGTGATCATCGATAAAGGTAATGAAGTAGGAGAATCCACCTATAGCGGTGACTGACATTGGTCCGCATACATCAGAGTGTATGAGTTCTAATGTCTCCGCTGAACTCTGTCATTTACCTTTGAAGGGTAATTTGGTCATTTTACCAAGTAAACAAGACTCACAAGTTCCATAAGGTTCATATTTGAAGGGTTTGAATACCCATCCGTATATAGCTTAGTTAATCTTGTTTCATTAATATGACCTAAGTGACTGTGCCATAGAAGTGATTTATTGAGATTATTCGAGTTAACGTTGTATATATTATAGGTTGAACATTCTTTGTTAGTTTGTAAGACATAGATACCATTATTCAAAATATCATTTCCATATTTTATTTCATTGAAATAAATAGAACATTCATTACAACTTATTAGGCATGAAAAGCCTTTATTACATAAAGAAGAAATTGAAATGATGTTCTTTACTAGAGAATGTACATAAACACAATCTTCTAAGTCTAAAACTAAACCATTTGGCAAAACTAATGAATAAGTTCCCACGCCCAATGCAGCCAGTTTTGCTCCATTACCCATGCGTAAGTCAACCTCCCCATGACGAAGTCTCCTACTGTTTCTCAGGCCCTGCACATTGTTACACAAGTGAGTCCCACAACCGGTGTCAAGCACCCAAGTAAAAAGTTCAGAGTTTTGATAATATAGTTCAATCATATACAACATACCTAGCATTGGGCTTCTTGGCCTCTTGGGCTTCCCTAGATTCCTTGGCTTTCAAGGATTTGCAGTCTTTCTTCCAATGACCCATTCTTTCCACAAAAGAAATATTTCCCATTTTCCATTTTCTTCTCCAACTTACCATTGAGCTTTAGGTGATCTAGAGCCTTGGCCTTGCCCTTATTTTTCTTTGGGCCTCGTGGCTTCAGGTCCGTACCCGTAAGCATGACAGAGGTTTTAAGCTCCGGTTTCAAGTTATTCTCTGCTTGCTTTATCAGATTGTGCAATTCTGCTAAAGTAGCTTATTTATCAGACAGATGAAACTGCATAATAAAGTTAGAGAAGTCTTTTGGTAAGGACTGAAGAATTAGATCGTGACCTATCTCATGATCCATGATGAACCCGAGGTTGGCCAATTTTTCAATGTGGCCAATCATCTTAAACACATGTCCACTAACAGATCCTTCCTTATACCTTGTTTGGAATAAGGCACATGCCACTTGGAATCTCACGATATGAACGGTAGTTATATACAACTCCTTCAAGTGAAAGATGATGGTTTGAGCATCCATATCTTCGTGAACTTTCTGAAGTTCGTCCGACATAGAGCCAAGCATTATGCAAACTACTTGCTCATCATCATCGACGTGTTTCTTCCAAGCATCAAATGTATTTTGGTCAGCATCTTCTGCGGGTTCAGGGGGAAATGGTCTTTCAAGAACATAGAAAATCTTTTCTTGTCGTAAGACAATTTTAAGGTTTCTAAACCAGTAATTGTAGTTGTCCCCTTTGAGCTTATGCTCATCAAGGATGGAACGAAGTGATACTCTGTTTGCCATTTGAATGTTTGTTAAATATTTTAACCCACCTGTTAAGAGAGAATGTTAAAATTATGAATATGTTTTCATTAATGTTTCATAATAACATGGGCTTTTAATATTATGAAGTTGCTCACACTCAATTGTTTTAAAATTTTAAGCAAATCGCATCAACCCTAATATGATGGATTTCTTGTGGGCAAGGATCCCATTATCATCATTTCATAACTACGACTAGGGCCGGTCGTTATAAAATACGATAATTAGGTAGGTTCCCAACCAATTTATGATATATATCACAATTCCTTGATCATTGGGTTGGGCAATCAAACATGCCATAGCTTATGCTAGTCCTTGTGGACACCCAATCTTTGCCACTAAGTTATAAGACCACGCCTAAGGGTCGATGCGTCTTATGACTCAGAAAAGTTAAACAATTGTCAATAGTACGATTTAGAGACAAATTGGTATTGGTCAGTCTGGTAAAGCCTAGTCCTGCCAATACAGTTTAAGCCCTTTGGGTCTATACTTTACAATGGGAGGCAAGTTTTAGACTTAAATTATTATTGAGGATTTTAGCAAGTTTAAGTGAATAACTGTCAAATGGATTCCTCCATTGAAAATTCCCCAGAGGGAGGGTGGAGCAAACTCTCTTAAATACCCTTACCTCTTAGGCTCTTATTGCCTTGGTGACAGGAATAAACAATAGATCCTCCAAATTAGTACAACACTTTAAATATGCTTTAAGGTAAGCTTTGAGTAAATGATTATCTAGATGTCTTCACAGCTTTTCCTTTTGGCTATAAAAACGTAGTGAGTGAAGGAAGACACCAAATCATTATCAAACTCTAGTAATACCTTTGGTTAAATTAACTTTAGTTTGGAAAGTCTTATTAACGCCTTGGTCCCACCCCACTTGTATCTTTTATAATGTCTTTTATTATAAATAAGTGATTTATATCTATTAGCCTTAAAGGTAATAAGTCTCTAAGTTCATCACGGAATAATTACTTAGCTAAGGGATAAACAATACACTCTCTATTTCCTTAGAAAGTCTATAGATGCTTGCACCCTAAAATAATCATGCCAATTCTAATTATACATAGAATCATTAAGCATATGAGTTTTAATATGTTGGAATTATTTTAGGCAATAAATAACTTTGATTAATATTTAATTATGATATTGCATTTTATTTTAATAAAATAAATTTACTATTCATATTTTTTTACAGATGCGTGAACTTTAAATGCAATTTCACAATTCAAATCTTAACCAAATCATGAAAAACTTATGCCTAATATTACGTTCAGGGTGCTAGCTTTCCAATGAGCTTTTACACACCCAATTTAGAGTTCAAATGAGAGAGAACTAATCAAAACAAAAACGGCGCGCTGATACCACTGTTGGGAAGTGGCTGCGAGTGCGCAGCGTAAAATCAAGAAGAATCAAATTATGATACCGCTATCCCTTTGCCCAAGACCCATTTGTTTTGATTATTTTACAAGCCTAGACATGTTACTATATATTCTAAGCATAAAAACTCATAAAACATGCAAAGAACATAAACCTAAACATACTAACTATCATAAGAACTCTAATTAAAATTAAGAAAGAAAAACATTTACTTGAGCCGAAGACTCCTCCAGTCCTCCCTCCAATCTACAAGCTTTTCTCGAACTCAGTAAAGAATTCTTTGGGTTTATATAGGTGCTCCAAAGACAACAAAATTAATTAAGAATCCGATGTGGGATAAAATCTAATTTAATCTTAGCCATTCGATCTTAATTTAGTTGTTTAATGAGATTATAAAACCCTAATAAGAGTTTGGGCCGAATTGGAATTCAAAAATAACAAATAATTTTTTTTACTATTCACATTACTATTCATGTTTATTTATTTATTCCAATTCCCAAAGTTCCCATATCGTCATTCACCAATCCCTAAGCCACTATGGAACCTCATAAATGATATGTTCAATAATTAAACATATTGAACCATTTATGAACAATTCCTACAGCAATCATATATGCTGTTAAATTTGTACTGTGCACTGTTAACAATTGATTTCGACTTTGTTGTGTGTGACCTTTTGGGTTCCCCTCAAGTTGGACATGAAATGAATCGTGATAATTTAATCGAACATAAATTATCCTCCGATCAGATGGTTGTTCGATTTCAATGACCAATGTTGACATCTAGCAACATGCCAAGGCCCCCAAATGAGAAGAAAAGATATATACCCATTTTGTATGCGATTTACATATTATACGGTCCCTCGCCTCACTGTATCCCCACCGTTTGACCTAGGGTATGGAAATTGTCTACCCATATAGTCAAATGTATGATGTTGATAGTGTCATGAATCGTGCTAACCCAAGAATCTCACATGATTCTTCCGCTGCGGCCACAGTCTCAAGCACTGATCACACATATCAACCCGCGAACTGGAATACTACTCTTATAAGAAAATATTATCCGAGAGAGTGACGATTCTCTGTTGTATCTTTACAAACTTCATGTGTTTCAACAAATGACCTAATCATACCCTTATGACCAGATCTTTTGAACCGGGGAAGGAGAATGTCAAAGTTATTTGATCCACACATAATATTGTAAAGAATTCAAGTCTAAGGACTAGTCATACAATCGATACATGAAAGTTCTCACAGACACATGGGATAAACACTCCATGTGAAAACTTTCGGCGGTCAGTTCGATGGACATGAACAACTCATGCATCCATGTGATATACTAAGCGGAAGGATCTCCGCTAGTAGCCTATGAGATCAGCTACCCCACTTAAGGGCAGATCATATCATCATGCTAGTCTCTCCACTTTGTGAACGCCCAGATTATTCACAAAACTATGACTAGGAACGTTTAAGAGTAATGATTCTCATAAGGCGTGTAAGCCATCATCTTATTACTCCAAGGGCTTTATTACAGTGTTTGATGATTCATATAAGTTATGTAAGACACGTATAATAAAGATTGTCATTTTATTAATTAATGAAAATATTACAAATACATGTACATATAGCCCATCCACAAGTTGGGTATAGGGCATATCCCTGACATATTATTCAAGTGTAAATGGTTTGATCTGACTCCGAATGTTGGTACACGAATTCACGAGCAATACAAGCTTGTAGATGTGCCTCATAAGCGGAGTTATCGAAAATATGATCTGTTTATTATGGCAGGGCAAGTATATTACCCCACTTATCCAACCATCTGGAAAAATTCAAGCGATTGGTGGTCTGTGTCTAAATTAAAAGCCCATGATGTTGTTGAAGTTCCTGAACCATCTTTGACAACCTCGATGTCACGTGGAGTTGCGTTTTAAGAGGATGTTGTAGAAATGCATGCAATAGAAATTGTGGCAGATGCTGAACCTCAACGATTAATTGGTGAAGACGCAATTATATCGATATTGAGGACATGGGTATTGAGGAAGATGATGAGCCAGAAATAGAAATAGAATCAGATGAAGAATCTAAAGAATTGGAGGAAAATGAAGTTGATGAACAATTTGATGATTCGGACAATGAGTAGTGTATTAAATTATTAATAAACAATAATAGCTTTTGTGGGGTTTTCATTTTGTATTTTATTAAATTAATATTAAGCAACAATGGTTTTTTTGGGTTCGTCCTCTTTGGTGATGCTACTGGTGGCATGGTATAGATTGTATTCTATTAATATTGTCATTGTTACTAACTCATTCATTATCCAAGACATGTAAAAGTTTGACATTGTTATTCCCAATGTAAAAAATATATGAATCCTTGTATCCTCATTTATAAATCTTCTATTAAAATGAAAAATCTACTAATAAATGTTTCATGAAGTGGCTTTTTGATCATTTCAACTTTGATTGATTTGCCAGGTCCTTGAGGCATTTGCATTTTGGCTTTGCTTAAAGCACATGTAACTATTTTTCACTTGTATGTTTTCATTTGGCTTTGCTTAAAGCATAGGTAATGCATACTCGCCGAGAAATGTTCGGCTTTGGCATTTTGTATTTCGGCTTAGATCCTGACTTGAATTGCTTGTGATATGGAACCCTTTTGTAGATTGTGTACTTGCGGATTGAATTTGTGTAGTTTATTTGCTGGGACTTGATTGTAAAGAAAGTAATTTTTATGGTGTTTGATTTCGGTTTGTTTTGGGGGAGTTTTTGAAAGAACGTGAGAGGGAGAGCAAAGATCTAGGTGACAGCTTTTCTTATCTTCTTTTTTAATACTATAATATATAAGAAAGAAACATAACTGTTTTATGCAGGAGAGCTACTTTGATTTGTGACTCATGAAATTATGTATTGGATGTTGCTTTTACATGCAAATGTACATTGCCAAAGTCTTTTCAAAAAGTTCAATATTGTACGTAGGTGTAGTTGGTTATAACAATAGAAGTTACTAATAGCTACCTAGTAATTACTAGTTAGGAATCTATTTGATATAAATGTAGAAACTGGATCCTCATTTCTAAAAGCTTAAAGTAAAGGGACCTAAACACACGCTCTTCCTCTATTTCTCTCCACCCAATCCTCTGTGTCATTAGTTTGTTCATCAACAGCTCATAAAAAAGAAATTAAAAAGAGCCAAATGGGTCCTTATGCTTTTCTGAGGGCACTATTTCTTGCATCATTTGCTGCTGTTTGGATTTTGCCAGAGTTGGCTTTGGCAAAGCATGCAGGCATTACCAGGCACTACAAGTTTAATATATGTGCTGCATATCAATTTAACTAGAGACATTTTTTTACACTCATTTGCATGAAGTTTGATCTTCCTTTCTCGATATACTGCAGATCCAAATGCAAAATGTTACAAGATTGTGCCAAACAAAGAGCATTGTGACTGTCAATGGCCAATTTCTTAACTAAAATATTTGGTTTAGTTAAGAAATCTGTTCTTCCGTGAATTTGGGAATCTGAAATTCTGTAAGCATATTAAGAGCTCAATAGCACATTTTTGGCATTATCTGGTGATAGTGTTGTTAGTGTCATAGACATGCCCATGGTCTCTAAGTCGTGATATTGTGTGAATAAAACAAAGTAAGTTGCAGAAAATTACTTACAATGAATGGATGAGAATTTGAGATTCTTTGATGTATGTCGAGAGCTCCAAGCTTTCTTTGAGTGAATCCAACCCAAGGGTGAGTTTCCCTATCACCTTGATTTGCTCTTTAAGTGCTAGCTTAAGAAAAATTTTGCAACAAAACTTTTCCTTGGAGAAGAAGAAGTCACGGCAATGAAGGAGGAAGGAGAAGAGAGAATGCTGTGAATAGTAACTTCTTGCACTTCCAAAGTTGTCTTAATTAATTTATACAAAGGTTGAGTGTTGATTTTGGTTTGAGTGTTTCATAAGCAATCCAAGCCTTACTTAAGCCAACAACAACTTCCATCAAATGTCTAACATGTTGATGTAAGTGAAGTGAGTCCCACCACTTTTAAATTCCAAATATATGTCGGCTAACTCAACACGCAACTTCGCTTGGGCCCGGGTTCGTTTAATTCCGAACTAAACGAATTTTTCGTCGCGACGTAATTAAATCCAATTTAATTAAATAATAATGCATAGTAAAATTATTACGTAAGTCGCTTGCGAATTAATTCCAAATTAATTCGTTCGCCCGAATTAAAATCCAATTTTAATTCCTCATTGAAATCCGATTTCAATTAATATATCTAATATATTATTTAATCGATTAATTCCAAAGTAATCGCTTTCTCTCTTCTACTAGAATTTTATCCGAGATAAATTCTTGCCGCAATTAATCCTAGATTAATTTTCTCTCTCTCATAATTAATCCTAGATTAATTATGTTCGAGTCAAATGTCATCGGTGAATCTTTGGGAAGCGACCCAAGAGATCCCTGGATATGTTGGCAGTAAATCAGGTTGTCGAACTATCCGACACGTGCGTACCGCGTACCACGTTCTCACCGATTTACAAGACATGGTTGGCTTCTAGCAAAACACCGTGCCTACCCAGTTCTCCATAAATATTCAACGAAGAATATATAATCTATATCAGGCATAATATACTATATATTGCGTATTACGATCCAGTATTGGATGTCACATGCTAGGCCTAGGGCTGGAATTGTGTCTGCCCCGTAGCAAGCATATATCGGATCACTAGCAACTAGTCTCTTTAATCGGATAATCATGACCTAGTCATATTATCCCGATAGCTGCAGCATATTAGAGTACTAGTTCTGTATCCATGCGTGATCATCATCTCCATATGACTGAAGTGATACTTCCATCTTGACATCACACCCATTACACTACGATTCTCAGTAAACCCAGAAGAGGCGTACACATAACCTGTTAAAGCCCTGAATGACCAAAACCAAAGCGTACTGATTGTCGCAAGTATTAGCGGTGCAAGTCTCAGGTTAAGACCACATACACCTACCCTGATTCAGATTCCCATAGACACATAGTCATACTACCAATGAGATTCTGAGGGGTCTATCCAGAGCGAAGCTGGTCCCGGTCCAACGGCTAACAGAACCTCCTATCACACTTGCATAAATATCCAATACTTAAATATATGAGAACTATGTCGTTAAGCTTCCATAACGCGCACAAGTGTAATATTAGTCTATTCCGCATTATCGATGTCCAGTCTCGATAATACTACGACTATGGATATTTAATGATTAAACCGTTCGTTGATTAATACTGTCTCATATCTTATTAATCCGGAACTAATCATAAGGACTTTTATCATTTATATATATTCAAGTAATCCAATTACAAAATGATAAAATAACAATTTCCTTTGTCACATAGTTAATTTGTACAAAAACCACAATGTCTTTTACAAATAGTGATGATATGGGTCATAATTGTCCAACAATCTCCCACTTGGCTCATAGCCAATCACTCAAGTATCTAACACTTGACTATGTACGTGTCGCTCAAACTTCTGCTGAGAAATAGCTTTCGTCAACGGATCTGCAATGTTGTCCTCGGAAGCGATCTTTTCGATTTTCACATCGCCACGATGTATGATCTCACGTATCAGATGGAAATGTCGAAGTACATGCTTGGATCGTTGATGAGACCGCGGTTCCTTAGTCTACGCTATAGCCCCGTTATTGTCACAATAAAAAGGAATGGGCTCAGCTGCTAACGGAACTACTCCTAATCCAATTAGGAATTTACGGATCAAAACTGCTTCTTTTGCTGCCTCAGCTGCAGCAATATATTTCGCTTCTGTTGTTGAATCAGCAACAGTCTCTTGCTTGGAAGATTTCCAGCTCACTACTCCGTTGTTCAAACAAAATATATACCCATATTGCGACTTAGAGTCGTCTTTATCGGTTTGGAAACTTGCATCAGTGAACCCAGTCACTTCAAGTTCTCCATCTCCATAAACTAAGAAAGCTTCCTTAGTTCGTCTAAAATACTTAAGGATGTTCTTAACAGTGATCCAGTGACTAAGGGTGGCAGTTTAGCCCGTGGCCCGGCCCGGTCGGGCTTTAAGCCCTGGCCGGGCCAAAATTTAAAAAAAAAACATAAATATATATATATATATATATATTTAATATGTTTGTATCATTTTTATATATTTTTAACATTTAAATTGTTAATTTATCAATGAAACTTGTGATTTATTTATGAATTGTCTTTGTATATAGTGTAAATATATTTTATATTTATATATTTTTAATTTTTAAATTTTTTTTTAAAATTTGGGCCCAAAAAAAAGCTCGGGCCCAAGCCCGGGCCGGGCCGGCCGACTTTACAAGGTCGCGTACATATCATGACATACATGATCGATCCGACTGTAGAAGCGAACGGGATTCGACTCATGTTATCTCTCTCATCTTGAGTTTTAGGACTCAAGTCCTTAGATAGAGAGACGCCATGTGACACTGGAAGCAGTCATCTCTTAGACTGATCCATGTTGAATCTCTTCAACACTTTGTCAATGTACGAGCTCTGGGAGAGTCCTAGCAGCTTTCTGGATCTATCCCGGTGATCCTTATTCCCAGAATAAAGACTGCTTCTCCCAGATCTTTCATGGAGAATTTTAATGAAAGCCAAGCTTTCACCGATTGTAGCATGAGAATGTCATTGCCAATAAGCAATACATCATCAACGTAAAAGACAATGAATGTCAGTGCGCTCCCACTAACCTTCTTATATACACAAGTATCATCTTCGTTTTGAATGAAATCATATTCTTTTATGATCTCATCAAAACGTTGGTTCCAAGAATGCGATGCTTCCTTCAATCCATAAATGGATCGATTTAACTTGCAAACCTTGTTTGCATGTTTTGGTACGACAAAACCGTCAGGCTGTTGCATATAAACATCCTCCAAAAGGTTTCCGTTAAGGAAAGCGATTTTGACGTCCATCTGCCATATTTCATAATCGAAATAGGCAGCAATAGCAAGCATTATCCGAATGGATTTAATCATGGCAACATTTGAAAAAGTTTCGTCGTAATCGACAACATGTCGTTGACGATACCCTTTCGCTACAAGCCTAGCTTTGTACGTTTGTATGTTGCCATCCATGTCTGTCTTCTTCTTGAAGACCCATTTACAACCAATCGGCTTAACGCCTTTTGGTGCATCAACCAATGTCCAAACTTGGTTGGTATACATGGAATCTATTTGAGACTTCATGGCATCTTGCCATAAAGCGAAGTCGATACCTTGTATCGCTTCCTCATACGTAGCCGGCTCATTATCCTCAATAAGATGAATATCTACGTGAGGTGAGATCAGAAACCCATACCTCTCAGGTTGTTTTCTGACTCTCTCCGACCTACGCGGTTCTTGTGTATTAGAATGTTGTGGTACAGTCTCATCCCTGATGAACTGTTCATGTTCTCTGAGGGAGTCTGTGTCAGGAACAGTATCACTACGATTTTCATCGAGTTCTACTTTCCTCCCACTTACCACCGCATTTAGGAATTCCTTTTCGAGGAAAACCGTATGGAGAGCAACAAATACCTTGTTCTCTTGTGGGTTGTAGAAGTAATATCCTTTGGTTTCCCTAGGATAACCTACGAATAGGCACTTATCTGATTTGGGTTCTAGTTTGGTACCATCCAAACATTTAACGTATGCCAAGCATCCCCAAATCTTCAGCAATGAGAAACTCGATTTCTTTCCTGTCCATATTTCATATGGAGTCTGTCCAACAGAATTTGACGGAACCTTATTCAAAATAAGTATTGCACTGTTCAATGCGTATCCCCAGAAGTAAATTGGTAGCTCAATGCGACTCATCATAGACCTTACCATGTTTAACAAAGTTTGGTTTCTCCGTTCAGACACACTGTTTAATTGAGGTGTTCCGGGAGGAGTCCACTGTGAAAGAATACCATACTCTTTCAAGTAATCGAGAAACTCATTGCTCAAGTATTCTCCACCACGACCTGACCGTAATGTTTTAATACTTTTGCCGGTATGTTTTTCTACTTCGTGTCGAAACTCTTTGAATTTCTCAAAAGTTTCCGACTTGGGTCTCAGAAGATACACATAACCATAACGCGATGCATCATCCATAAAGGTTACGAAGTATTCATATCTACCTCTAGCCTGGCTAGACATGGGCCCACATACGTCACTATGAACGAGGGCTAACAGTTCAGTGGCACGAACACCTTTACCGCTAAAAAGCGTTTTAGGCATTTTGCCTAATAAACAAGATTCGCAGACATCATATGAATTAGGATCAAATCCGTCCAAGTATCCACTCTTCGAAAGCGTGGATATGCGAGTCTTGTTAATGTGTCCCAGACGACAATGCCACATATAAGTTTCATATGTTTTACTCATTTTGAGCCTTTTGTTTGTCATATTATATGTTTGAGATTAATTTATATTCAAAATATAAAGACCATTATTGGCATCGGCAGTACATATCTCAAAATCATATTTATAAACAAAACACCCAGTGTTTCAAAATACAAAAGTGCCCGCATTGGGTCAAACAAGATACATAGATAATGTTTCTAGTCAAACTAGGTACATAATAACAGTATGATAAAGTAAGTACATGCCCCGAGGCAGTTCCAAAACATAAGTCCCTACAGCTAAAATAGTGACTCTGGTCCCATTTCCAACTCGTAGGTCAATCTCGTCTGAAGCCAGTCTCCTGCTAATCTGCAGATCCTGCACATCAGTACATATATGAGTACCACATCCAGAATCAAAAATCCAATTTTTAAAACTAGAAGTAGACATGTTTATTTCAATAACAAACATACCTGAAGCTGGAGCCTTGCCCGCCTTCACTTCCTTCATGTGCGCCTTGTACTCACGGCAGTCACGCTTCCAGTGACCCCGTTTGCCACACTGTAGGCAGGCATCTTGGATTTGTCCTTTGCCTTCCCAGAAGACTTTGATGATTTGGCCTTGCCCTTTCTTTTCTTCTTTTTCACACCTCCAGAAGCCTTCAGCCAAGCCTTGGCCTTCTGACATGTCGAAGTGAAGTGCGCCTCGCGCTTCTTGCCCTTCAGAAGCTCTGGCTCTGCCTCTTTCAGCATCACCATCAACTCTCCAAGAATCTTCTATTGGTTCATCATATTGTAGTTCATGATGAACCCGCCCCAACAGTCTGGCAGAGACTGTAAGATCAAATCTATGGAAGTCTCAGCTTCAAAGGTTATGCCCAGCTGACCTAGTTGTTCGATGTCAGTAATAATCTATGACACATAGTGCTCGACAGATGTACCCTCTGACATGCGAGAGTGAAAGAACTTCTTCTACAATTCATACTTCTGAGATCTAAGGTTAGATCTATGAAGGTCCTTCAATTTCAACATCATGTTGTAGGGATCTAATCCCTTGTTTTGATGACGAAATTGAGGGGTCATTGCAGCAAGCATGACGGACTGAGCAATTGAGTTGTCATCATTGTGAGTCTTCCAAAGCTCATGATCAACAACCCGTTCATGTCCAGGCTCAGGCCCGAGAGGTCTGTCTATGATATAGAGCAAGTTCTCGGCTCCTAGGACAATCATGAGATTCATCTCACAGTCTAGAAAATTGGAGTCGTTAAAGACAATATCACCCATGACGATGTCTCTAACGCTAATCTTTCCAGTCATTTTGATTGCAATAGTCTAACTATTCAATCAACGATATCAGGTATAGTCAAATGTAATGATTACTATAGTCCAACTATATAATCAACTACAAATGAAGTTATGGTACAGTCCAATTGTTCAAAGAAAATAATAAAATATTAGTCCAACTAATATAAATATATAACAACGAAAATAATTTAAAAGCACGTATTTGGCAAGTATTAAATGAAATTGCAAATTTAATACTGGCCTCCCACTATTTTTTCGGTGAGCCTCTAGCCCTCCGTTGAGTACTCGGGAAACCCAGTTTCCTAGTGGGCTAGGATCCCGTTAAATAACACACAACCTTGACTTTGGCCAACAAGTTGTATGAAACTTAACTAGGTAGATCTCTAAGATCAAATGGATCCGATCCAATTCCTAGATCCGGTAGGTGGACCTCCAAGTCCAAGATATATATCCAATATATATCTCCAAACCTTTTCCTCTAAATCAACTAAGCATTGGCTTTGGCTCAACAAGCTTAATGATTCCAGTTAAGCGCGACCCATTGACAGTGGGAAAGCTTCATAATCCACGTCGATGTACAGAATTGACCTTGACTTTGGCCAACAAGTCACAACTGCCCAAGACATGCGATATATAACAAAACCATCGTGGTTCAAACACATCCGTGATGGACAATGATATTGACTTTGGCCAACAAATCAAAGCCAATCTTGGATCTTGAGAGAGAACCACTCAATGGAAGGAAAACGCTTAATGTTAAAGTGAAGGTTTTTCGCGTAAATTGGCATCCAATTTGTGGATGGGCTATATGTACATGTATTTGTAATATTTTCATTAATTAATAAAATTGCAATCTTTATTATACGTGTCTTACATAACTTAAATGAATCATCAAACACTGTAATAAAGCCCTTGGAGTAATAAGATGATGGCTTCCACGCCTTATGAGAATCATTACTCTTAAATGTTCATAGTCATAGTTTTGTGAATAATCTGGGCGTTCACAAAGCGGAAAGACTAGCATGATGATATGATCCGCCCTTACGTGGGGTAGTCGATCTCATAGGCTACTAGCGGAGATCCGTCCGCTTGGTGTATCACATGGATGCATGAGTTGCTCGTGTCCATCGAACTGACCGCCGAAAGTTTTCACATGGAGTGTTTATCCCATGTGTCTGTGAGAACTTTCATGTATCGATTGTATGACTAGTCCTTAGACTTGAGGTCTTTACAATCTTATGTGTGGATCAAATAACTTTGACATTCTCCTTCCCTGGTTCAAAAGATCCGGTCATAAGGGTATGATTGGGTCATTTGTTGAAACACATGAAGTTTGTAAAGATACAACAGAGAATCGCCACTCTCTCGGATAATATTTTCTTATAAGAGTAGTATTCCAGTTCGCGGGTTGATATGTGTGATCAGTGCTTGAGACTGTGGTCACAGCGGAAGAATCATGTGAGATTCTTGGGTTAGTACGATTCATGACACTATCAACATCATACATTTGACTATATAGGTGGACACTTTCCAAACCCTAGGTCAATCGGTGGGGATACAGTGAAGCGAGAGACCGTATCATATGTAAATCGCATACAGAATGAGTATATATCTTTCCTTTTCATTTGAGGGCCTTGGCATGTTGCTAGATGTCAACCGTGGTCATTGAAATTGAACGACCATCTGATCAGAGGATAATTTATGTTTGATTAAATTATCACGATTCATTTCATGTCCAACTTGAGAGGAACCCAAAAGGTCACACACAATAACAGTGCACAATACAAATTTAACAGAATATATTATTGATGTAGTAATTGTTTATAAATGGTTCAATGTGTTTAATTATTGAACATATCATTTATGAGGTTCCATAGTGGCTTAGGGATTGGTGAATGACGATAGGGGCACTTTGGGAATTGGAATAAAAAAAAAGTGAATAGTAACATGAATAGTAATATGAATAGTAACATGAATAGTAAATTTTTTTGTTATTTGTTTTGAATTCCAATTCGGCCCAAAATCTTATTAGGGTTTTATAATCTCATTAAACCACTAAATTAAGATCTAATGGCTAAGATTAAATTAACATTTATCCCACATCGGATTCTTAATCAATTTTGTTGTCTTTGGAGCACCTATATAAACCCAAAGAATTCTTTACAAATTTTTGCACCAAACCTTTCATATCTTAGGTTTATATAAGTGAGAAACTCTAAAGTTTAAGAGTAAGCCACTGATTTTGAGGATCCTTTAGTCTAATTGACTAGAGGAACCTCGAGTTAAAAGTTTTGAGGTATTTGCCTAGGCTAGCACACAGGGCAAAATACTCGTGCACTCAAGGCGTAGTCTTGCCGTTGAGTTTTGGCTTTGGTGTGTGCATCTTTGGAGGCCACACACTTGGGTGGCTCTTTGGAATGTGGAAGAGATTGCTGAGTTTGAGGAAATCTTGTCGATTGGAGGGAGGACTGGAGGAGTCTTCGGTTCAAGTAAGTCTTTTTCTTTCTTTATTTTAATTAGAGTTCTTATGATAATTAGCATGTTTATGTTTATGTTCTCTGCATGTTTTATGAGTTTTTATGCTTAGAATATATAGTAACATGTCTAAGCTTGTAGAATAATCAAAACAAATGGGTCTTGGGCAAAGGGATAGCGGCATCATAATTTTTTATTTTTGATTTTCCGCTGCGCACTCGCGGCCACTTCCCAACAGTGGTATCAGCACACCGTTTTTGTTTTGATTATTTCTCTCTCATTTGAACTCGAAATTAAGTGTGTAAAAGCTCGTTGGAAAGATAACACCCTGAAATTAATTTTAGTCACATGTTTTGCATGATTTGGTTAAGATTTGAATTGTGAAATTACATTTAAAGTTCACACATCTGTAAAAAACGTGAATAGTAAATTTATTTGAATAAAATAAAATGCAATATCATAATTAAATATTAATCAAAGTTATTTAATGCCTAAAATAATTCAAACATATTAAAACTCATATGCTTGATGATTCTATGTATGATTAGAATTGGCATGATTATTTTAGGGTGCAAGCATCTAGAGACTTTCTAAGGAAATAGAGAGTGTATTGCTTATCCCTTAGCTAAGTAATTATTCCGTAATGAACTTAGAGATTTATTACCTTTAAGGCTAATAAATATAAATCACTTGTTTATAATAAAAGACATTATAAAAGATACAAGTGGGGTGGGACAAAGGCGTTAATAAAAATTTCCAAACTAAAGTTAATTTAACCAAAGGTATTACTAGAGTTAGATAATAATTTGGTGTCTTCTTTCACTCACTACCTTTTTATAGTCAAAAGGAAAAGCTGTGAAGACATCTAGATAATCATTTACTCAAAGCTTACCTTAAAGCATATTTAAAGTGTTGTACTAATTTGGAGGATCTATTGTTTATTCATGTCACCAAGGCAATAAAAGCCTAAGAGGTAAGGGTATTTAAGAGAGTTCGCTCCACCCTCCCTCTGGGGAATTTTCAATGGAGGAATCCATTTGACAGTTATTCACTTAAACTTGCTAAAATCCTCAATAATAATTTAAGTCTAAAATTTACCTCCCATTGTAAAGTATAGACCCAAAAGGCTTAAACCGTATTGGCAGGACTAGGCTTTACCAGACTGACCAATACCAATTTGTCCCTAAATCGTACTATTGACAATGGTTTGACTTTTCTGAGTCATAAGACGCAGGCAAAGATTAGGTGTCCACGAGGACTAGCATATGCTATGGCATGTTTGATTGCCCAACCCAATGATCAAGGAATTATGATTTATATCATAAATTGGTTGAGAACCTACCTAATTATCGTATTTTATAACGACCGGCCCTAGTCGGAGTTATGAAATGATGATAATGGGATCCTTGCCCACAAGAAATGTATCATGTTGGGGTTGATGCGATTTGCTTAAAATTTTAAAATAATTGAGTGGGAGCAACTTCATAATATTAAAAGGCCATGTTATTGTGAAACATTAATGAAAAAATATTCCTAATTTTAACATTCTCTCTTAACAGGTGGGTAAAAATATTTCACAAACATTCAAATGGAAAACAGAGTATCACTTTGTTCCATCCTTGATGAGCATAAGCTCAAAGGGGACAACTACAATGACTGATTTAGAAACCTTAAAATTGTCTTACGACAAGAAAATATTTTCTATGTTCTTGAAAGACCATTTCCCCCTGAACCCGCAGAAGATGCTGACCAAAATACATTTTATGCTTGGAAGAAACATGTCGATGATGATGAGCAAGCAGTTTGCATAATGCTTGGCTCTATGTCGGACGAACTTCAGAAAGTTCACGAATATATGGATGCTCAAACCATCATCTTTCACTTGAAGGAGTTGTATGCAACTTCCGTTCATACCGTGAGATTCCAAGTGTCATGTGCCTTATTCCAAACAAGGTATAAGGAATGATCTGTTAGTGGACATGTGCTTAAGATGATTGGCCACATTGAAAAATTGGCCAACCTCGGGTTCATCATGGATCATGAGATAGGTCACGATCTAATTCTTCCGTCCTTACCGAAAGACTTCTATAACTTTATTATGCAGTTTCATCTGTCTGATAAAGAAGCTACTTTAGCAGAATTGCACAATCTGATAAAGCAAGCAGAGAAGGACTTGAAACCGGGGCATAAAAACTTCGTCATTCTTACGGGTACAGACCTGAAGCCACGAGGCCCAAAGAAAAATAAGGGCAAGGCCAAGGCTCTAGATCACCTAAAGCTCAATGGTAAGTTGGAGAAGAAAATGGAAAATGGGAAATATTTCTTTTGTGGAAAGAATGGGTCATTGGAAGAAAGACTGCAGATCCTTGAAAGCCAAGGAAGCTAGGGAAGCCCAAGAGGCCAAGAAGCCAATTGCTTCAGGTATGTTGTATATGATTGAACTATATTCTCAAAACTCAGAACCTTCTACTTGGGTGCTTGACACCGGTTGTGGGACTCACTTGTGTAACAATGTGTAGGGCCTGAGAAACAGTAGGAGACTCCGTCATGGGGAGGTTGACTTTTTTTTTTCTCGTTGTCTGAGATAGAACGAGAAAATTTCAATTTGATTAATTCAACTTCTAAGACTTTGGACCAATTAGAAAATTACAAAAATGAAACCATTCATTTTGAACAACAAAGAGCAATTAATCAAGTCCGACAACGGGTTTTCAAACAAGCTTTACAAGGAGGGCTCGGAACTCTGAATAGTTGTTTGAACATGAACAAGGAGTTACATTTACGTACCATTAGTGCCAATATTGGCATGTTTGGGGCGATGAACGAAATAACTGATTAGTCCTCTTACTGTAGGCACATTTTTTTTTGAAGAAAAAAAAAGAATTAAGAAATACTCATGGCAACAATTAAAGCCGACGAAATTAGTAATATTATCCGTGAACGTATTGAGAAATATAATAGAGAAGTAAAGATTGTAAATATTGGTACCGTACTTCAAGTAGGCGACGACATCGCCCGTATTTATGGTCTTGATGAAGTAATGGCAGGAGAATTAGTAGAATTTGAAGAGGGTACAATAGGCATTGCTCTTAATTTGGAATCAAATAATGTTGGTGTTGTTTTAATGGGTGACGGTTTAATGATACAAGAGGGAAGTTCTGTAAAAGCAACCGGTAAAATTGCTTAGATACCAGTAAGCGAGGCTTACTTAGGTCGTGTTATAAATGCCCTGGCTAAACCCATTGATGGTCGAGGTGAAATTTCAGCTTCTGAATCTCGATTAATCAAATCTCCCGCTCCGGGTATTATTTCGAGACGTTCCGTATATGAGCCTCTTCAAACATGACTTATTGCTATTGATTCGATGATCCCTATAGGATGCGGGCAGCGAGAATTAATTATTAGGGACCGGCATACCGGTAAAACTGCAGTAGCCACGGATACGATTCTCAACCAACAATGGCAAAATGTAATATGCGTTTATGTAGCTATTGGGCAAAAAGCATCTTCTGTGGCTCAGGTAGTGAGTACTTTCCAGGAAAGGGGGGCAATGTAATACATTATTGTGGTAGCCGAAACGGCGGATTCCCCCGCTACGTTACAATACCTCGCTCCTTATACGGGCGCAGCTCTGGCTGAATATTTTATGTACCATGAACGACACACTTTAATCATTTATGATGATCCTTCCAAACAAGCGCAGGCTTATCGACAAATGTCTCTTCTATTACGAAGACCTCCCGGTCGCGAAGCTTATCCCGGAGATGTTTTTTATTTGCATTCGTGACTTTTGGAAAGAGTCGCGAAATTAGGTTCGCAGTTAGGTGAAGGAAGTATGACCGCTTTACCAATAGTGGAGACCCAGTCAGGCGATATTTCGGCTTATATTCCTACTAATGTAATTTCTATTACAGATTGGCAAATATTCTTATCCGTTGATCTATTCAATGCTGGAATCAGACCCGCTATTAATGTGGGTATTTCTGTCTCTAGAGTAGGATCCGCAGCTCAAATTAAAGCTATGAAACAAGTAGCCGACAAATTAAAATTGGAATTGGCCCAATTCGCGAAATTAGAGGCCTTTGCACAATTTTCTTCTGATCTCGATAAAGCTACTCAGAACCAATTGGCAAGGGGTCAACGCTTACGTGAGTTGCTCAAACAATCCCAATCAGCCCCTCTCACGGTGAAAGAACATATAATGACTATTTATACATGAACGAATGATTATCTTGATTCATTAGAAATTGGCCAAGTAAGAAAATTTCTCATTGAGTTACGTACTTGCTTAAAAACGAATAAACCTCAGTTCCAAGAAATAATATCTTCTACCAAAATATTCACTGAGGAAGCAGAAGCTCTTTTGCAAGAAACTATTCAGGAACAAATAGAACGCTTTCTACTTCAGGAACAATTATAAATAAAAAATCATTATCGAATACTAATATATTATTATGTAATAGAATATAGGGAAATGGAAATCAATTGCGTCCAATAGGATTTGAACCTATACCAAAGGTTTAGAAGACCTCTGTCCTATCCATTAGACAATGGACGCCCTTCAGTCCCATTCCGAAATTTTTTTCGCATTTTTCTTTCCGATCTCTTCTTCGGAAAGCATAAAGAATATGTGATATAATTTCAGGACTTTCATATTCAATTTGGCGATGCATTAAGGAAACTTTAATTAATGCATCGCTGAGTTGATATAATAATTGATAGAATTAGAATATGGAGCGGGTAGCGGGAATCGAACCCGCATCGTTAGCTTGGAAGGCTAGGGGTTATAGTCGACGTTGATTCATACTTTTTAAGGCCGCTAATTCAAAACCGAACATGAAACGTTGGGGTCATTCGGCTCCTTTATGGACGATGGATATATTCCCAGATAGAAGCCGGGAGCGAAATAACAAAATTCGACCCATAACATCTATGTCAGCTTTTTTTGTCGGAATGAATTCAAAACAATTCGCTTTATAGATGATCCCTCTAGAAGAGTGGGATTATAACAATCCCAATCTTTCTAGTTACTTCGTTCTCTATTTCTATTTGAGAGAATCCTTAGGAAAAGTTTTTTGTTTCCCCGAGCTAAAGCTAAAAAAAAATAGAATATGAATATTATGAATATGTTGATGTCTTTAGTAAACTAAAGTTATCATTTAATAGCTATTTTGCTTCAACCTAACCTATAAATATAAAAAACCAAAATTGAAGATTTAGTTACGATTTGAACTAGACTTTTATATCTTTATCCATGGATCCTTTACTTATACTTATACTTAAAAAATTGGAAGTATTGATCCAATTCAAAAAAAAAATTATGTTTCGCAATTTCATAATCCAAATTTTCAATTTCGAATTGACCCTTGGATACAAATCACGAGAACGGATATTTTTCCCCAAATCATTTTTTTTATTTTAGAGTGAAAGGATTCAACTTTAATCCTTTTAAGAATAAAGTTTTTGATTGGAATATCAATTAAACTGAATGACCCCTTAACTATTAAGGGGATTAATTGAACGAATCACACTTTTACCACTAAACTATACCCGCTACAATGCGATTATTGTCTAAAAAATGGCCTTTTGTCGAACAAGAGAATCAGATGTAATCAAGATAGAACAAAAATTCAAAATAATCATGAAATGCAAATTCGAAATTAGAACGTTGACGTCTTTGTCAGGAGTCCTAATGCAATTAGGAAAGGAGGAGTTATTTCGTTTAAATAACTAAATTTAATAATTAAAAATTTCATAATAAAAAAAAATGGAAATAAAAAAAAAAAAAAGAAACGAAAGAATAATAAGAAATGACACTTTGATTCTAATTCTATATCATCATAGGAATGGAAATAGTCCTTCTTTTTCTTGAAAGAAGTATTTCATTTTTGGGTTTTCAAATCAAATCCAAATAAATCATTTTTGTTTATGTTATGGTTCGCATTTTTTCTATGGTTCGGCGGTATGGTTCATTAGAACAAAAAAAGGCCCGGCTGGGTACTGACCAGGCCAGGCCGTCGAAGTGGAAATAAAAAAGGCCCCGTTGAACGAAATTAAAGAGATATTCTTTTCTTTAGGTTTTTTCTATTTTATCTCTTTCGAATGCTTTATGTCTTTGAGAAATGGAATTGCTAATAAAAGTTAGATCTATCTATATAATAGAATTATATAATAGAATACAAAAGACAATAAAAAAAATATATTCTATAAGCTATATTTTCTATGAGCTGTATAATCAATTTACTTTCTATATGCTCTAGAATATCGAGAATATAGAAAGTAAAGATATAAAATAAAGTAAAGATATTAAAGATCTCATCGAAAACTTACAGCAGCTTGCCAAACAAAGGCTAAGAGAAAAAATAGAACATGTATTACTGGTATAACATCTACAATTGGATTCAAAAAAGCGTAGGCCTCGGGCAATTTGGCAAATAAAAAACTACTCGAATAAAGGGCTGAATTAAAACAGATATACATTAAACTAATGATATTAAACATAACAAACTTTTTTTTTTTGGAGATAATTGTATTTTGATTGAGTTATTAATATCTTATTGATATAAGATAAAAAGGAAGAAAAGAAAGTAAGGTATACAAAAAAATACTTCTTGGAACCGAACCAATCAAAACCCAAATCCTTCTATTCTCGTGTGAGAATTGAAGAAATCAAACTTTCATACAATCTCTTAATTTAATTATATGTAATGATCAAGAAATTCAGTTTGATTTTACACCTACACGTGTCACAACCCTAAACTAAAACAATAATGGAATTTTAGGGCTTGGACTAGAATTGACGAACAACCAATACTACGGTTTAGTAGTACCGAATAGAAATTGAAATGGGGCGTCACCAAGTGGTAAGGCAACGAGTTTTGGTCCCGGTATTCGGAGGTTCGAATCCTTCCGTCCCAGGCCCGACAGAATAAAAAAAAAAAAGAATTCCCCCATTTGAGAAACTCTATTAAGTATAATTTTTGATAAAATGTACGTCTTTTTTTTTCAAAAATGATTTTCAGAATCATTTTAATGGAGGTTGACTTACGCATGGGTAATAGAGCAAAACTGGCTGCATTTTGCATGGGGACTTATTCATTAGTTTTGCCGAATTATTTAGTTTTAGACTTAGAAGATTGTGTTTATGTACATTCTCTAGTAAAGAACATCATTTCAATTTCTTCTTTATGTAATAAAGGCTTTTCATGCCTAATAAGTTGTAATGAATGTTCTATTTATTTCAATGAAATAAAATATAGAGATGGTATTTTGAATAATGGTATCTTTGTCTTACAAACTAACATAGAATGTTCAACCTCTAATATATGCAACGTTAACTTGAATAATCTCAATGAATCACTTCTATGACACAGTCGCTTAGGTCATATAAATGAAACAAGATTAACTAAGCTACATAAGGATGGGTATTTCAGACCCTTCAAATATGAACCTTATGGAACTTGTGAGTCTTGTTTACTTGGTAAAATGACCAAATTACCCTTCAAAGGTAAATGACAACGTGCATCGGAGACATTAGAACTCATACACTCTGATGTATGTGGACCAATGTCAGTCACCGCTAGAGGTGGATTCTCCTACTTCATTACATTTATCGCGATATGGGTATGTGTACCTTATGCGGTACAAATCTGAAGCCTTTGAGAAATTCAAAGACTTCAAAGCTGAAGTAGAAAACCAGCTTAATAAAATTATTAAGTCACTAAGTTCTGAGCGAGGTGATGAATACTTAAGCAAAAAATTTCAAGATTACCCGAGAGAAAATGACATTGTTTCCCAGTTGACTCCTCCGGGAACTCCACAGCATAATGGGGTCTCCGAAAGAAGAAATTGGACATTATTAGATATGGTCCGATCAATGATGCCAGACACAAATCTACCTCTTTCATTTTGGGGTCTTGCTTTAGAAACTACAACACTACTACTAAACCAAGTTCCTTCCAAGACTGTTAGTCAAACACCATATGAGTTATGGTATGGGAAACGTCCTAGTCTTAGTTATCTAAGAGTTTGGGGATGTGACACATATGTTAAGCTCACACAAACTAAAAAATTGGATGATAGGGCAATTAAATATAAGTTTGTAGGATATGCCTTGAACTCAAGAACATACGTGTTCTACGTCCCAAATGAACAAAGAACATTTGTCTCACGAAATGCTAAATTTCTAGAGAATGAATTCCTTCTCAAGAAATATAGTGGGAGTAGACTTGACCTCGATAAGGTACGAGAAGAACAAACTAACATAGAATTAAGCCCCAGGCCCCTCAAAAGGGCATCGACGGAACAACCACAAGGTTATGAACTTAGAAGGTCTGGTAGGGAAAGACATGAGCCTGAAAGATATGGTTTCCATATTGATGAGGAACATGATCAGGTCATTGATAATGACGATCCCACCAGTTATGACGAAGCAATGCGTGACATTGATTCAGTCAAATGGCTTGAGGCCATGAAATCCGAAATAGACTCTATGTATCAGAATCAAGTCTGGGACTTGGTGGATGCACCTGAAGGGATAAAACCCATAGGCTGCAAGTGGATTTACAAGCGTAAAACTGATGCAGAAGGCAACACCTATAAGGCTAGGTTGGTGGCCAAAGATTATAGACAAATCCAAGGAATTGACTATGACGAAACCTTCTCGCCTGTTGCAATGATAAAATCCATTCAAATTTTACTGGCACTAGCTGCACACTTTGATTATGAGATTTGACAGATGGATGTCAAAACAGCTTTCCTTAATGGGAACCTCGTAGAGGAAGTCTATATGACACAACCTGAGGGGTTTGCATCTAATGATGATCATAATAATGTATGCAAGCTTAAACGATCCATTTATGGACTCAAGCAAGCCTCCAGAAGTTGGAATATATGATTTGATGAGACAATCAAAGAATTTGACTTCATCAAAAATGTAGAGGAGCCTTATGTTTACAGGAAAAGTAGTGGGAGTGCTGTTATATTTCTTGTATTATATGTCGATGACATATTAATCATCGGGAATGATATTCCCATGATGTAAGCCACCAAGCAATGGTTATCTCAGAATTTCTCCATGAAAGATTTGGGAGAAGCAGCCTACATCCTCGGCATTTAGATCTATCGTAATAGATCTAAGAGGTTGTTAGGACTTTCTCAATCTACGTACATAGATAAAGTTTTGAAAAGATTCAAAATAAAAGATTCCAAAAGAGGTAATGTACCTACTTGTCATGGAATCAAATTATCTAAGGAGCAATGTCCACATACTCCTTCAAATAGATAGCGTATGAGTAGAATCCATTATGCTTCAGCAATAGGATCGATCATGTACGCCATGCTATGTACAAGACCTAATGTCTCTTATGCTCTTAGCATAACGAGCAGGTATCAGGCAAATCCTGGTGAGCAACAATGGGCAGCTGTCAAAACAATCTTCAAGTATCTGAGAAGAACTAAAGATGTGTTTTTGACATACGAAGATTGTTCTGAGATGAAAGTCATTGGTTACTGTGATGCGAGCTTTCAGACCAATAGGGATGACAGCAGATCGCAAACAAGATATCTGTTTACTTTGAATGGCGGTGCTGTCAGTTGGAAAAGCTCAAAGCAGTCAACTACAGCGGACTCCACCACTGAAGCCGAGTATATTACAGCATCTGAGGCAGCTAAAGAAGTAGTCTGGATAAAGAAGTTCATCAGGGAGCTAGAAGTGCTTCCCGCGATAAAGAATGGTGTCACGATGGACTGTGACAACACGAGCGCCATTTCTCAATCAAAGGAACCAAGGTCCCACCAGAAATCCAAGCATGTACTCAGACGATCATCTCATCAGGGAAATTGTTGAGAGAAAAGAAGTTATTATAGAGAAAATACCCACAGAAGATAATCTTGCATATTCTCTAACTAAAGGGCTGACTCAACAAAAGCATGATAGGCACACCCGAGAGCATGGTGTCCAGATTCGTACTAGTTGGATATAGTGCAAGTGGGAGATTGTTAGGGATATGCCCTATACCCAACTTGTGGATGGGCTATATGTACATGTATTTGTAATATTTTCATTAATTAATAAAATGGAAATCTTTATTATACGTGTCCTACATAACTTAAATGAATCATCAAACACTGTAATAAATCCCTTCGAGTAATAAGATGATGACTTCCACGCCTTATGAGAATCATTACTCTTAAACATTCATAGTCATAGTTTTGTGAATAATCTGGGCGTTCACAAAGTGGAGAGACTAGCATGATGATATGATCTGCCCTTAAGTGGGTAGCTGATCTCATAGGCTACTAGCGGAGATCCTTCCGCTTAGTGTATCACATGGATGCATGAGTTGTTCATGTCCATCGAACTGACCGCCGAAAGTTTTCACATGGAGTGTTTATCTTATGTGTCTATGAGAAATTTTTCATGTATCGATTGTATGACTAGTCCTTGGACTTGAGGTCTTTACAATCTTATGTGTGGGTCAAATAACTTTGACATTCTCCTTCCCCGGTTCAAAAGATCCGGTCATAAGGGTATGATTGGGTCATTTGTTGAAACACATGAAGTTTGTAAAGATACAACAGAGAATCGCCACTCTCTCGGATAATATTTTCTTATAAGAGTAGTATTCCAGTTCGCGGGTTGATATTTGTGATCAGTGCTTGAGACTGTTGCCGCAGCGAAAGAATCATGTGAGATTCTTGGGTTAGCACGATTCATGACACTATCAACATCATACATTTGACTATATTAGTGGACACTTTCCATACCCTAGGTCAAACGGATACAGTGAAGCGAAGGACCGTATCATATGTAAATTGCATACAGAATGGGTATATATATCTTTCCTTCTCATTTGGGGCCTTGGTATATTGCTAGATGTCAACCTTGGTCATTGAAATCGAATGACCATCTGATCGGAGGATAATTTATGTTCTATTAAATTATCACGATTCATTTCATGTCCAAGTTGAGGGGAACCCAAAAGGTCACACACAACAAAGTCGAAATCAATGGTTAACAGTGCATAGTACAAATTTAACAACATATATGATTGATGTAGGAATTGTTCATAAATGGTTCAATGTATTTAATTATTGAACATATCATTTATGAGGTTCCATAGTGGCTTAGGGATTGGTGAATGACGATATGGGCACTTTGGAAATTGGAATAAATAAATAAATAAATAAATAAACCATGAATAGTAATGTGAATAGTAACATGAATAGTAAATTTTTTTGTTATTTGTTTTGAATTCCAATTCGGCCCAAACTCTTATTAGGGTTTTATAATCTCATTAAACCACTAAATTAAGATCCAATGGCTAAGATTAAATTAGCATTTATCCCACATCAGATTCTTAATTAATTTGTTGTCTTTGGAGCACCTATATAAACCCAAAGAATTTTTTACAAATTTTTGCACCAAACCTTTCATATCTTGGGTTTATATAAGTGAGCAACTCTAAAGTTTAAGATTAAGCCACTGATTTTGAGGATCCTTAAGTCTAATTGATTAGAGGAACCTCGAGTTAAAAGTTTTGAGGTGTTTGCCTAGGCTAGCACCAAGGGCAAAATACTTGTGCACTCAAGGCGTGGTCTTGCCGTTGAGTTTTGGCTTTGGTGTGTGCATCTTTGGAGGCCACACACTTGGGTGGCTCTTTGGAACGTGGAAGAGCTTGCTGAGTTCGAGAAAAGCTTGTAGATTTGAGGGAGGACTGGAGGAGTCTTCGGTTCAAGTAAGTCTTTTTCTTTCTTTATTTTAATTAGAGTTCTTATGATAGTTAGCATGTTTAGGTTTATGTTCTTTGCATGTTTTATGAGTTTTTATGCTTAGAATATTAGTAACATGCCTAGGCTTGTAGAATAATAAAAACAAATGGGTATTGGGTAAAGGGATAGCGGCATCATAATTTTTTTTCTTGATTTTACTCTGCGCACTCGCGACCGCTTCCCAACACATACACCCTTAAGCATGCATTCTAAAAGCATAATAAGGCGCGGATAAATTAATAACGATATGCGGATGGATATATAACAAACTTTGTTCCTAGAACAAATCTCTCATTTTCCTCTCTTCCGCTAGCACTATTCATACTTCTACCCAATTACATAATACATTAAAGAAACCTTATTTACATTGAGGGGAATTGGTGAGAAGAGAAATACAAAGAGTAAAGAGATAATAGGCTGGACACGCAGGTCCAATTTAATAAATTCTAAATTTATTATAATAATTTCCAAAATTGCCCTCACCCTTCTAATATCCATATGATATACATTATTCATACAAATACATCCAAGTATTCACACAAAGCATGTTATTCAATCAATCTAATACAATTAATTAATCTTTGAATTAATGACCATCCAATGTTCAAACAACGATTTGATTTGCGCGAGTCCAACTCGTTTAAGAATAAATACTCAAAGTATGTATTCTTGAATTATATCGAACTAGAATTTTAAATACAATTTAATTTGTATCCAATACTAATTCGTATTTAATTCCAAATTAAATAATTACACTTATTTTAGTGTCTTTTAGACTTAGATTCTAAATCTAATCTAAATGGGTCTCAAAGGCCCAATTAGTATCCAATACTATTTTAATTAAAGTCCAATGAGCTTTTAATTAATTCTTAAGGCATGGGCTTTGGCCAATATGGATCCAATCCAAGATGCCAAGGCCCAATAAGGATTCACCCTTTTGCCAAAAATCAATATAGGTCCATTAGGCCCAATTAAATTATTAAAGGCCCAAAAGTTATATTTGGACTTTATGGAAATGGTTTTAGGCCCAATTTGGATCCAATCCAGTTGTCCAAAACCATGCTTTGCCCAACCAAGCCCATTAAGCCCAATTACAACAAATTTAGCCCAATCCAATTTAAAGACTAATATTTATTAACATAATATTCCAAATATCATATTAATTTTTAATTAAAGTGTAATTGTCATAATTAATTAATTAAACTAATATTTCCAAAACATCAATTAAACTAATTAATCATGCTTTAATTATCCAACTCATGTCCAACACAAATTGAAGCAAAATCAATCCATTAAACATGCTTAAGCTCACGGTATTGGCAAGGAAATTATCATGTAACTTGATTTCAATCCAATTAAATAAATATATAACATACATTTCATGCCAACAACACATCCAATTGTCTAATTTTTCAAAAAATCACCATTAGCATTCTATGGGTAGTATTCGGCCAAGGTGGGAATTTTATGGAAAATTAATCTAATCAATTTTTCACAAAATCAAGCATGCATAACTCCAAGTTATCATCATATAACCATAACCAAACAAACAATTTAGGCATTTGCAAGCTCAAAGCATAAAATCCCCAAATCAAGTATATAAACTCTAGAAATAAATCATGCTTAGATATGGATCATGATAGCATTGCTTGTGTCCTAGACATGCCCAAGGTCTCTAAGTCATGATATTGTGTGAATAAAACAAAGTAAGTTGCGGAAAATCACTTACAATGAATGGATGAGAATTTGAGATTCTTTGATGTTTGTTGAGAGCTCCAAGCTTTCTTTGAGTGAATCCAACCCAAGGGTGAGTTTCCCTATCACCTTGATTTGCTCTTTAAGTGCTAGCTTAAGAAAAATTTTGCAACAAAACTTTTCCTTGGAGAAGAAGAAGTCACGACGATGAAGGAGGAATGAGAAGAGAGAATGTTGTGAATAGTAACTTCTTGCACTTCCAAAGTTGTGTTTCATAAGCAATTTAAGCCTTAATCAAGCCAACAACAACTTCCATCAAATGTCTAATATGTTGATGTAGGTGAAATGGGTCCCACCACTTTTAGATTCCAAATTTAAGTCGGCTAACTCAACACGCAACTTCGCTCGGGCCCGGGTTCGTTTAATTCCGAACTAAACGAATTTTCCGTCGCGACGTAATTAAATCCAATTTAATTAAATAATAATGTCTAACAAAATTATTACGTAAGTCGCTTGCGAATTAATTCCAAATTAATTCGTTCGTCTGAATTAAAATCCAATTTTAATTCCGCATTGAAATCAGATTTCAATTAATGTATCTAATATATTATTTAATCGATTAATTCCAAATTAATCGCTTTCTCTCTTCTATTAGAATTTTATCCCAGATAAATTCTTGCCGCAATTAATCCTAGATTAATTTTCTCTCTCTCATAATTAATCCTAGAGACCCAAGAGATCCTTGGATATGTTGGCAGTAAATTCGGTTGTTGGACTATCCGACACGTGCGTACCGCGTACCACGTTCTCACCGATTTACAAGACATGGTTGGCTTCTAGCAAATCACCGTGCCTACCCAATTCTCCAGAAATATTCAATGAAGAATATATAATATATATCAGGCATAGTATATTATGTATTGCGTATTACGATCCAGTATCGGATGTCACATGCTAGGCCTAGGGCTGGAATTGTGTCTACCCCGTATGAAGCATATATTGGATCACTAGCAACTAGTCTCTTTAATCGGATATCATGACCTAGTCATATTATCCCGATAGCTGCAGCATATTAGAGTACTAGTTCTGTATCCCTTGATCATCATCTCCATATGACTGAAGTGATACTTCCATCTTGACATCACACCCAATACACTACGATTCTCAGTAAACCCAGAAGAGGCGTACACAGAACATGTTAAAGCCCCGGACGACCAAAACCAAAGCGTGCTGATTGTCACAAGTATTAGCGATGCAAGTCTCAGGTTAAGACCACGTACACCTACCCTGATTCGGATTCCCATAGACACATAGTCATACTACCAATGAGATTCCAGAAAGGGATTTTACGCCGGAAATCTAGTAACACAGCGGAACAATGGAAAATCAAAATTTTCCGATTTCAAAACTTTTTCTCGGATCAATTAAATAAAGTTATTTATTTAATTACCCAATTATCAAATTATGAAATATTATACAAGAAATCAAATTTTTGTGTAATTACCAAATTGCCCCAAAATTTTGCATTTTGTTCATTTTAGTCCTAAATTGTTCAAAATAATTTTGGATGATTCTAAATCATTACTAAGATGATTCTAACATTTCATACATATCAAAAATCAAAATGCAACATGAAAACCCAAAAATCTTGCCCAAGGCCGAGAACCTCTAAGCATGACCAAGATGTGCATTTTGCACTTTATATGTTCAAAACACATTAAAATGAAATCCAATCAACCCAATATTTTATATGCATCATATAAATATACAAATACACAACATAAATGAAAATCCTAAATTTGGAAGTGGTCTTAAACCCTAATTTTTCAATTTCATCAAATTAGACAAATTAGACCAAATTAGTAAAATCCAACATTTCAATCATGTTTCTTTCACGCCAATCAAGCCTCACCACAATGAAATAACTATAGAACAAATCTAGGTCATTTAAGAGTGGGTCAATTGTTGGGGTTTTAAAGGGGAATATCGGTAACGCAGCGGAAACGCGGAAAATCAAAATTTTCCGATTTCAAAATTTTTCTTGGATTAATTAAATAAAATTATTTATTTAATTACCCAATTATCAAATTCTGAAAATTACACAAGAGATCAAATTTTTTGGTAATTACCGAATTGCCCCATAACTTTACAAATTGATCATTTTAGTCCATAAATTGTCAAATACAATTTTGGATGACTCTAAATCGCTTTTAAAATGATTTCCAACATATCCAATACATCAAAATCAGATTTTCAACAAATCCGCAATTTTTTTTGAAATTGCCGTGAGCACCCCAAATTTTCGGTTTATTACAAATTGGTCATTTTATGTTCTAAATATGCCAAGATCAAATCCAATCAACCCAAAATTTTACATGCATCATATACACTACATAATACATCACATATATGAAAATCCCCAAATTTGGAGAGGGTTATGAACCCTAATTTTTCAATTTCATCAAATTGAGAAATTTTACCAAATCTTTAAAATCCAACACTTTAATCCATTCAATGCTTCACCAAACAAGCCTAACCACTTTAAAATACCTCTAGAATAATTCTAGGTCACCAAGGAGTGGCTCAACAACTCTAGAATGGCAACTTGATTTTCCAAAAATCAAAAGTAAGCATTTGAAACCATTTCAAGGTTACTTACATTCACACATCTTACATTCAAGTTCACAACAAATTAAACACAAACTATAAGAGTAGAGAGAATATCAAAGCAACACAAAATGATGCCAAGCATGTTAGAAATAATTTCCATGTTGAAGACTTTAATGAAATACTTACCAAAACAAGACTTTTTCCAATACTTTTTCTTTAGGCCTTCAAGCTTTTCTCTCAACTTATTTTATGTTTATTTTGTGTCTTATGAACTTGTTAAACCCTAAAAGATGAAACAAAATAATATATACCTCACACAAATGCCGTTGGCCGAATTTGGTGATGGTAAAATATCTAGATATTATTTTTTTTGTTTCATTAAAGTTTCTTTAATCAACTTGCAACTTGAATCATTACAACTTTAATAAAATTCAACAAGTCAATAAAAGCAACTCAAAAAATATAACACTTATATTTATTTAAGGGTATGGCCGAATTTGACAATAAATGAAAGGAAATTGATATTTCAATTTTAACAAGTTAAAATAAATATCCAAGGAAGTCAAATCCAATTTGACAACATTTTCCTTTAATGTAAAGTCAAACATTTACACTAATAATCATTTCCTAACTTTATCATTTCATAAGATATTTATATTTTAATTATATCAATCATTTAACAATTAAATATTTAAATAAATTAATTAAATACAAATATCTCAAATATATGTATTATATTTACTTTAAATATCTCAAACACATATATAAATGATATATGTCAAATACCTTTATTTGACAATTTATTAATATGTATTTAATAATATCATATATTAAATACAAATACACATTAATTAGGAAATGACGGTTCGGCCCGTTTGCATGTATTTTTCGTTTAACGTTTAAACGATTTATAAATAATCACCATTATTTATAAAAGTCGTCCTAGTGCTCTACGAGTATATTTCATTAGTGAGACTCTCTAGATTCAGGTATATCAGTCAAAAAATCCAATTTCGTGTCCATAATTTACCCACCCGTAAATTGTGACGACCACAGATAAACTAGCTGAATCATACAGGTCGAGGTCATTGCATACGTATAATCCCTCCGTCACAGGTTTCCGGATTATCCCAGAGATATAGATATAAACGTCAAATCTCTATAGGTATAATCTCATCGACGTTTCTATTAGCAATCTCTAAATAACACTCAGAACTTACTTCCGAAGTATACTGTGGCCACAGATTTAACTAATTGCTAATCACATATGGACTACCTATGCTCTGTACACAAAACTGACAGATCCTATCTTGACACACAGGATATCACGAGGATCAGTCCACACCCAACGAACATGCGGAGGTATGATCTAAATAGATCGGTGACGTGAGTGCCATCTAAGTGTGGAGGATGTCTCATACATCCACAGTGGTATCTCAAGTCGAAGGATCACTATGCTACTCAACCCGAGAAGATTCTTATTGACGTTGGTGTACCATCCATTAAGAATCTTCGGTAAGTCATTCAGTGTTTATCCACTATAAACGACTACACGTCTATACGAATCTCCCCAGACTCATGGTTCATTGGGATAAACCATCAGACCAAGTCTCGATATACGACATGTACTGGTGTCAACGGATTTGACTAACCGACCCGTGCAAGTAAATCTTGACCAAGAACTATATTTGACAATATTTATTTAGCAATGACACTTCCCAATGTCAATTACAAACTACCTTTGTAACTGTGTACTGCATTATATATTATCGGGCCTTTGTCTAATATATACATATCACTAAACCACATTTAGTTTCAATCTAATCGCAATAAGATGGAATACGTATATAAAAACAAGAGGTGCAACCATAAATAAGTAATATAATGGAAAAAGGAATTGATCGTATTCATGAATCAGACATAAATACGATGCGGATTGGCGCTCTGAGCACCAACCCCAACAATTTCTCCCACTTGCTCTTGTGCCAATCCACGGTATCATATACACATCTCAATGTGTATCATATACTCATGGCTCTCAAAAGCTCACCTAGCACTTAAGAGGTAGGCAACAAGAAATAGGTCCGCTATAACATATTGAGTTTGTCAAAAAAACTCCATCGTTTCCCATAGCCAGCATCATTCATATTTTATAGAATCTAAATTATACATTAATATGACTCTGATGCTACATCAGTATTGTGCTACAACTACTGAGTTGTCCAAGTATTTAGGGATCAAATCCAAAATACTATGAAGACAACGCAAGCACAATAACAATACAAAACTTCTAATTTATCAGGTAACTATGCAACTTCATAAGTCAATACTTCATAAGTTGCATCTAATTCCACTCACAAAGTAGAATCCTCTGTGACACTATCACTGCATCTACTATAACTCTTTATGACGTAGACTGTCTAACGTCATAATTAGTCTCAAAACTAATATGACCCTAATGGTTGCAGACTGTATTCTCAATGAATTAGAAACTCGTTTTTAATATCTCAAAGATCACAAAGAACGTGTTTCATGATCCATCATATGGTCTATAGGATATCAAAATAACTCGTAACAATTACGATTAAATCGATATCTTTAATCGCACACAATAAAATATTCATTATGTCATCATCAAATGATACATAAGATTGATTAGACATTCTAATCAATATCTCTTTCGAAAAAGGAATCATCCTTTACGAAAGATGAATACTATATACAAGACACACATTAACTGTCAAACAGTTATACTAATTGTCATACAGATAGCCTAGTTATGTCATTTATTAGATCATGTCTAATGTACGACTAATAGGAGTACTCACAAGTCTCCAAGTTTTATATCATATATAAAACTTTATATCGAATATAATAGAGACTACTCCCACTTCTATCATGGAGTAAAGAAGACTTAGGTAAACCTTTTACCTCTCAAACATCTCATTATTACTATAATAATGATAATATCGATAGGATATATATAACGCTAGAAAGTAATTTGTACGCTCCCACTGACCCTTCAATCACATATGTATTCTCTATACTTTGATAAGATCAGACAATCTGACTAATATGAAAAATAGAGAACACAGATTTCCGGAAGACTTACCTGAGTCTACAATAGGCTCTATAAGCTAGCACACTAAACTGCGATCTCAGCAGAACACAAACTCTAGGGCCATTCCATGAATGAACTCTTCAAACAAAGAAACCACAACTGATCTCTCATCTGAATAAGCCATTCAAAAATGCCACTTTGCATTCTTTAGCTAAAATGTACAGTTTAATATCAACATTAACCAATATATCTTTAATTGTTCAATTAGTGTGACTAGAGACAAGTTTCCTCAGAATCTACAATAGATTGCTGAGTATAATCTTTCTCATTGTCATACTATAAAGGTCAAATCTTTAATAAGCTAACACTGCTTTCGCTGCGCAAACAATTAGCACAAATCATGAACTAATTCATAATGAAAGCTTAATCAAGTTCAAAACTTGATCGTAGTAAGCTACGAACAATCTAAGACCTATGGTTCAATGTTTAAATTCCAAAATCGATATAAAATATCGCTTCCATTATAAGTTATAGGATAATTTTCTTCGGGAAGAAAATAACAGAACCATTAAATATCAAATACTCATAAATGATTCTGTTATCCTATTAGACTTATATAGAAGATGTATAAGGGTTGTTTCATCCTATTAATTACGTAGTTCCATTTATAGTTTATCATTCTCACATTTGACTTCAATAAGTCAAGTCTTTTCTACAATAAATAACATCCGATGTTACACACCAATCAATAAAACAATTTTATTACTTAGGATAATAGGAAAGATATTCTATTAAATAGAATACAATAGTCTATCAAACAGAATAAACGATAAACTTTTACTTATACCTCTGAGGCGTAAGTAATTTCCATTAAATAACTATTATATAAAAGAAAGATTCAAATCTCAAACTTTTCAACATTCAGATTTTCTACCTATACATATCATATATGTAACTGTAGAAATTAATGGAACCTAAATTAAAAAAATGAACTAGTGTTACTGGAGTATATCCCCAAGAGTATTGAAACTAATTCGGTAATATTCAATATCAAACGAATCAAATCATATAAGATTCGACTGCTCATACTACTCAATTCCATCAAGATGGAATCGTGGAAGAATAATATTGAATAAGAATCATATTCACTGAATAATCTTAGAACTGATTGCTTTAAATTCATATGTTTGATCGTATCAAATATCTTTGAACAGTTCAAAGACATGTAATGAATTTTAATGATAGAGTCCTCAAAAAACTTCAGATTGAATATATTTGAACAAGTCAAAAATGTTCAATCTACATTTCATTAGAACAGATTGAAAGTTCTTGATACTTTCAAGACGTTCAATATATGTTCCTTCAGAAACACGTAATTAAGTTATGAAAATTCATAAACTAAGTCACGAAGTAATGAAAACTACCTTAAATAATTAGAATTCATTAAACTACATACATCTAATGTATCAGTTTAATAAAACTGGTGGTCCAATGACAAATCATTGGTTAAACGAGATTTTAATCACCTTCCCGAATACAATATTTATTAAATGGATAAGGATATGTAGTGTGATCTCGTATCAAACCATCATTTACCATACATATGTTGGGTTTCTCTAAGTCCCGAGGATCGATTAAAGCAATGAAACATACATGTGAATACACGAAAAAGTTGCGGAATACTTACATCGATCGGTTGAGGCGATGCGACGAAGAACAAAAACTTCAAGCTCCCTTCCATGGTGCTCTCGGCAGTGCACTGTTTTTGAGCTTCCAAATTTTCGGCCATGGCCCTTCATCAAGCTCCAAGCTTTGTTTGATGATTCCAAGCTCACAAGTGGGTTTCCCTATCACCTTTGTATGTCTCCATTGTGTGCTAGCACTCTTGATTTTGCAACAAAATCATCATCTTGCTTCTCCTTAGCTCATGGCAGTGGGCAAAAAAGAAGAAGAAATTCTGCCCCTTGGGCATGAAGATAGAGAGAAGAAAGAGAGAGGAGAGTTGCATGTTAAGTGTTGGTGGTTGGATGAATTTGTTTATCTAATACACAAATATTGAATTCAAAATTCAATTACCAAATTTTTGGCTTTCTAAAAGTCAAAGGCTTTAAGCCATCCAACAACTCCAACAACTTCCATCACTATTCACTCAATCAAGTGACAAGTTGTCACATCAATCAAAGTGACAAGTGATTTGACGCTTGATGTGACTTGCGGGCCGCACTTGAATTCGAAATGCGAGTGCGCTCGCAAACACTCCCGGGCTCGGGTTCGCTAATTCCAAATTATTGAATTTTCCGTTGCGACGAAATTAAATCTAATTTAATTAAATAACTTTGCCTAGCAAAATTACTATTCACGTCGCTAACGAATTAATTCTAAATTAACTCGTTCGCCCGAATTAAAATCTAATTTTAATTCCGCGTCGAAATCCAATTTCGTATAATATATCGAATATATTATTTTATCGATTAATTCCAAATTAATCGTTTTCTCTCTTTAATTAATATTTATCCCAGATAAAATATCTCCGTAATTAATCCCAGATTAATTTTCTCTCTCATCTAATTAATCCCAGATTAATTAAGTGTGAGTTATACGTCATCGGTGAATCTTCGGGAAGCGACCCAAGAGATCCCCGGATATGTTGGCAGTAAATTCGGTCGTCGGACTATCCGAACACATATGTACCTAGTACTACGTTTGTACCGATTTACAAGACAAGGTTGGCTTCTAGCAAAGCGCCATACCTACCCAATTCTCCAGAAATATCCTTACATGAATATGTGATCTATATCAAGCGTAGTATACGTAGTATTGCGTATTTTGATCCAGTATCGGATGTCACGTGCAAGACCTGGGGCTGGAATTGTGTCTGCCTCGTACGAAGCACATATCGGATCTCTGGTAACTAGTATCTATAATCGGATAAACATGACCTAGTCATAATATCCCGATAGCTGCAGTATATAAGAGAACCAGTTCCGTATCCTACGTGATCATCATCTCCACTATTACTGGAGTGATACTTTCATCTCGACATCACACCCAATACACTACGATTCTCAATATACCTAGAAGAGGCGTACACAGAACCTGTTAAAGCCCTGGACGACCAAAACCAAAGTACATTGATTGTCGCAAGTATTAGCGGTGCAAGTCTCAGGTTAAGACCAAATACACCTACCCTGATTCGGACTTCCATAGACACTTAGTAATACTACCAATGGAATTCCGAGGGGTCTATCCAGAGCGAAGCTGTTTTCCGTACCATCGGTAAAACACAACCTCCTACTACACTTGCATGAGTATCCTATACCCAAATATATGAGAACTATGCCGCTATGCCCTCACAACGCACACAAGTGTAATATTAGTCTATTTCGCATTATCGATGTCCAATCTCGATAATACTACGACTATGGATATTTAATGATTAAACCTTCATGGATTGATACTGTCTCATATCATCTCAATCCAGGAACTAATTATAAGGACCTCATATCATTTATACATCTTGGTGATCTAATCACAAATGATAAGAGAGCAATTTCCTTTGTCACATAGTTAATTTGTACAACAACACCATGATATGTACAAATAGTGACGCTATGGGTCATAACTGTCCAACAACATAATAAGAATCCAATGCTTAAGTGATAAAATCTCAGAAAGCACCGTTCTAAATTATTTACTTTACCGAATAATTTTTCTTAATGTTTATCACTACGTCAATGACATTACTAGTTATATTTTAAATATATAACAATAGTTTATAAAGAACAAGTAACTATCCAATAGTCGCAAGTTCCGATATCAAATATCAAAACAATCATTAACTAATATTTTAAATAACTAGACGGGAGATCTGGTATCCAATACCTATAGTTGTAGTATTGTGAAAATCGATATTTTCTATACACAACTATATACATCTCCTTTCTTTAGCTTTACTATTTGCATTCAACTATTCACAACAATTGCAAATAACTGATTAGCAAATTGTGTCAGACACATTGCCTCTAAAGGTCATTAAAGCTAAGAAACGTCATTACTAGATAAAAAAATACCTAATGTGGCTTTCTTAATGCCAGTCAAGAATCTCGACACATGAACTCATTCGTGTCAATTCTTACTGCACAAGAAACTATTCTCTCTACATAATAATATCCTAAAAAGGATATCTATCTAGATTATCTGTCATTACTTAGAAACTAAGTCATTAACAATCTTGATTTTTTCAAGAAAATCGGAACAACAGTACCCTATGGTTTAGACCAATCTAATAATATCATAGTCTAGTAGTATCTAGAACCTATTCTAGAATAACTGCAACCAAGAGTCAAGTCAGATAACATATCAAAATATGTGCGCAGTGAATAAAAGTTCAATTCTATTAAAACAATAGAATAAGGAAACAAACAAACGGCAATTTCCATAATAATACACACTGCCTAAGTTATGGAATATTTTAAACTTAGCAGTGCCTCCCACTATTTTACGTAATACCGTTATCACCAACGGAAAAAAGAGAATTCAATAATTAAATTGAATTCCACAATGGGAAGTGGACCCCATGAATATATTTCGACTCACAGCAGAGGCATGGTCTCGCCTACGTATATTCATCAGGTAGACAACTCATTTGTCAATCACTCAATAGTGACTCCTGGGTTCCGGTTCTGGTCGTTTCTCGTTGTGATAGTTAGGGCACGTTCATAAGGAGGCGTACCAAGGTTAAACTCGTCAATGATAAACTCAAGCTACTTGCGTAACCCTGACAGCTATGACACGTTCAGGATTCCGCTTTTGCTTGAATTTATCTAGTATCTGATATACATCCGACATAAATAAATCTCTATCGGCTACACCCTCACAGTAGAAACACGGTCTTGGATGTAGTCACGAAAAAATATTCATAAATCGTATTGACAAGACGGACCAAGAAATAAGTATTCCAAATACTAGTTACTTTAAAACCTTATTAAGCGGAGATATTCCATAAAGTGTCTTACACTTTAAATTTAATCAAATTAAATTAAAGCATGCATGTATTAAGCAAAGACAAGAATAAAAATTAGATTTAAAGGGCCAATCATATCAAGGGGCCAATAATCAGACTCTGTCTGATACCATTTTTGTTGAGGTTTTAAGGGGGAATGTCGGTAACGCAGCGGAAATGAGGAAAATCAAAATTTTCCGATTTCAAAATTTTTCTTGGATCAATTAAATAAAATTATTTATTTAATAACCCAATTATCAAATTTTGAAAATTACACAAGAGATAAATTTTTTTGGTAATTACCGAATTGCCCCATAATTTTACAAATTGATCATTTTAGTCCATAAATTGTCAAATAAAATTTTGGATGACTCTAAATCGCTTTTAAAATGATTTCCAACATATCCAATACATCAAAATCAGATTTTCAACAAATCCCCAAATTTTTTTGAAATTGCCGTGAGCACCCCACAATTTCGGTTTATTACAATTTGGTCATTTTATGTTCTAAATATACCAAGATCAAATCCAATCAACCCAAAATTTTACATGCATCATATACACTACATAATACATCACATATATGAAAATCCCCAAATTTGGAGAAGTTAATTTTTCAATTTCATCAAATTGGGAAATTTTACCAAATCTTTAAAATCCAACACTTTAATCCATTCAATGCTTCACAAAACAAGCCTCACCACTTTAAAATACCTCTAGAATAATTCTAGGTCACCAAGGAGTGGCTCAACAACTCTAAAATGGCAACTTGATTTTCCAAAAATCAAAAGTAAGCATTTGAAACCATTTCAAGGTTACTTTCATGCACACATCTTACATTCAAGTTCACAACAAATTAAACACAAACTATAAGAGTAGAGAGAATATCAAAGCAACACAAAATGATGCCAAGCATGTTAGAAACAATTTCCATGTTGAAGACTTTAATGAAATACTTACAAAAACAAGACTTTTTCCAAGATTTTTTCTTTAGGCCTTCAAGCTTTTCTCTCAACTTATTTTATGTTTATTTTGTGTCTTATGAACTTGTTAAACCCTAAAAGATGAAACAAAATAATATATACCTCACACAAATGTCGTTGGCCGATTTTGGTGATGGTAAAATATCTAGATATTATTTTTTTTGTTTCATTAAAGTTTCTTTAATCAACTTGCAACTTGAATCATTACAACTTTAATGAAATTCAACAAGTCAATAAAAGCAACACAAAAAATATAACACTTATATTTATTTAAGGGTATAGCCGAATTTGACAATAAATGAAAGGAAATTGATATTTCAATTTTAACAAGTTAAAATAAATATCCAAGGAAGTCAAATCCAATTTGACAACATTTTCCTTTAATGTAAAGTCAAACATTTACACTAATAATCATTTCCTAACTTTATCATTTCATCAGATATTTATATTTTAATTATATCAATCATTTAACAATTAAATATTTAAATAAATTAATTAAATACAAATATCTCAAATATATGTATTATATTTACTTTAAATATCTCAAACACATATATAAATGATATATGTCAAATACCTTTATTTGACAATTTATTAATATGTATTTAATAATATCATATATTAAATACAAATACACATTAATTATGAAATGACGGTTCGGCCCGTTTGCATGTATTTTTCGTTTAACGTTTAAACAATTTATAAATAATCACCATTATTTATAAAAGTCGTCCTAGTGCTCTACGAGTATATTTCATTAGTGAGACTCTCTAGATTCAGGTATATCAGTCAAAAAATCCAATTTCGTGTCCATAATTTACCCACCCGTAAATTGTGACGACCACAGATAAACTAGCTGAATCATACAGGTCGAGGTCATTGCATACGTATAATCCTTCCGTCACAGGTATCCGGATTATCCTAGAGATATAGATATAAACGTCAAATCTATATAGGTATAATCTCGTCGAAATTTCTATTAGCAATCTCTAAATAACACTCGGAACTTACTTCCGAAGTATACTGTAGCCACAGATTTAATTGATTTCTAATCACATATGGACTACCTATGCTCTGTACGAAGAACTGACAGATCCTATCTTGACACACAGAGGATATCCTGAGGATCGGTCCACACCCAATGAACAAGCGGAGGTCCGATCTAAATAGATCAGTGACGTGATTGCCATCTAAGTGTGGAGGATGTCGCATACATCCACAGTGGTATCTCAAGTCGAAGGACCACTATGCTATTCAACCCAAGAAGATTCTCATTGACGTTGGTGTACCATCCATTAAGAATCTTCGGTGAGTCGTTTAGTGTTTATCCACTATAAACACCTACACGTCTATACGAGTCTCCCCAAACTCATGGTTCATTGGGATAAACCATCAGACCAAGTCTCGATATACGACATGTACTGGTCTCAACGAATTTGACTAACCGACCCATGTTAGTAAATCTTGACCAGGAACTATATTTGATAATATATATTTAGCAGTGACACTTCCCAATGTCAATTACAAACTACCTTTGTAACTGTGTACTGCATTATATATTATCGGGCCTTTATCTAATATATACATATCACTAAACCACATTTAGTTTCAATCTAATCGTAATCAGATCGAATACGTATATAAAAACAAGAGGTGCAACTATAAATAAGTAATGTTATGGAAAAATGAATTGATCGTATTCATGAATCAGACATAAATACGATGCGGATTGGCGCTCTGAGCACCAACCCCAACATCAATAACTCTATAATGGCAACAAGTTTCTCAAACCATTAAAAGAATGCTTATTAGCACATTAGTAACATTCTATGATCTTTATACATGCATAACCCTATCATCAAACTTCCATCCAACAAAAACACAAAGAATAAAGAATAGAAAAACATGAGAATATCATAGTATGTATCCTAGAACTCAAGGAACATTTTCCTATCTAATAGTAAGTTGGAGAAACTTACTAAAAATCCAAGCTTTTTTTTTTTTTTTTTTTGCTTTCTCTCAAGCTTCTTTTTCTTTATCAATGGAGTTTTTGATAAGTGTTTTTGACTTAATGAAACCCTAACAGAAAACAAAAAAATATATACCAAAAATTCAAGGCTTGGCCGAAAAAGTGGTAATAGAAAATATCATGATATTTTCAATTGTTTTATTTAAAGCCTTTATCAACTTGTTAACTTTAATCATTAAATCATTTAATGTAATAAAGCAAGTCAACAATGGCAACTCAAGTCATTAAAAAAAATATCATAACTTAAAATATTCATATTTTAATTAATTTAATCATTTAACAATTAAATAATTATTTAAATACAAATATTTCAAATATATGTATTATATTTACAATAAATATCAAATACATATATATTTATGATATTAGTCAAATATCTCAATTTGACAATTAATTAATGTGTATTTGATAAAATCTATCATTAAATGCAAATACACAAAAATTATGAAATGACTATTGGGTCAATACACATGTATTTTTCCGTTTAACCTTTAAACGACTTATAAATAATCAATATTATTTATAAATATTTCCCTAGTGCTCTACGAGTATATTTTATTAGTGAGACTTACTAGATTCAGGCATATCCGTCACGAAATCCAATTTCGTGTCCATAATTTACCCACCCGTAAATTATGACGACCACTGATAAACTCACTGAATCATACAGGTCGAGGTCATGGAAAATGTATAATTCCTCCGTCACAGGTATCCAAATATATCCCAGAGATATAGATGTAAACGTCAAATCTCTATGGGGACAATCCTGTCGACGTCTCTATTAGCAATCTCTAAAAGAAAACATAGAACTGACTTCTAAAGTGTACCACGGGCCCATGGTTTTATCTGATTGCTAATCATATGGACCACCTATACTCTGTACACAGAACTGACGGATCCTATCTCGATACACACAGGACACCCTGAGGATCTATCCACACCCAACGAACAGGCGGAGGTCTGATCTAAATAGATCGGTGACGTGACTGCCATCTAAGTGTGGAAGATGTCTCATGCGCCCACAGTGGTATCTCAAGTCGAAGAATCACAAGTGCTACTCAACCCGAGAAGATTCTTATTGACGTTGGTGTACCATCCTTTAAGAATTTTTGATAAGTCGTTCAGTGTTTATCCGCTATAAACACATACACGTCTATACTAGTCTCCAAGACTTATGGTTCATTGAGAAACCATTGGAATCATATATTCTAGTATACAACATGTACCGGTCTCAACGAGTTTACTTTACTGACCAAGTAGTGTAAACCTTGACCTTGAACTGTCTGAGAATGACAATGTCATGATACAACTCAATGTTAGTTGCGACGCTTTTGCAACAGCATCATGACTAGTCATTCTAAGGTCATTATAACTTTACCATATTAAAAGATACATTATATTATAGAAACTGCTTATATTATTCATAATAATAACATTTTATAGTAGTATTCCAAAGAAATACAATCGGGAATTGGCGCTATGAGCACCAACCCCAACAAAATCTCCCACTTGCTCTAGTGCCAATATCGATTGTATCTAATACACATCGACTCCACGTGTTTATCAAACAACTTCAGAGGTATGACCTTCGTCAGCGGGTCTGCTACATTATCTTCACTCGGCACCTTGCATACGACAATGTCCCATCGCGACATAATCTCTCGAATGATGTGGTACTTTCGTTCCACATGCTTCGACTTCTGATGCGCCCTCGGTTCCTTTGCTTGCGCAATGGCTCCAGTAATATCAAAGTATATCAGAATTGCATTCTCGATAATTGGGACAACTCTCAATTCTGTGATAAAGTTCTTTATCCACACAGCCTCATTTGCAGCTTCAGAAGCCATAATGTATTCCGCCTAAGTGGTGGAATCTGTTGTCGACCCCTGTTTGGAACTTTTCCAACAAACTGCACCTCCGTTAAGGGTAAATATGAATCCAGATGTAGACTTTCTATCATCGAGATCCGATTGGAAATCGGAATCCGTAAACCCATTAACTTGCAGTTCGTTTCCTCCATAAATTATTAATTTATCCTTAGTACCTTTAAGATACTTCAGGATATGTTTAATGGCCATCCAATGGTCATTACCTGGATTGGACTGATATCGACTAGTTACGCTAATAGTGAAACTGATATCAGGCCTCGTACATAACATGGCATATATTATGCTACCCAAACACGAAACATAATGTTGGTTAGACATTCTAACCTTCTTATCTTCTGTTTGTGGACTCATCTTCTTTGAAAGATTAATCACATGTCTGAACGATATGTTTGTTGTCTTACAGTTACCACAATTATACTGTTCCAAGATCTTATCTATGTACATTGATTGGGATAACCCAATCAGCCTCCTTTGTCTATCTCTATAGAGTTTTATCCCTAAAACATAGGAAGCTTCTCCCAGGTCCTTCATGGAGAAATTCTTATAGAGGTACGCTTTGATGCTTTGTAACATTCCTATATCATTTCCAATGATTAGGATGTCATCAACACATAGGACTAAAAATACGACCATGCTCCCACTGGCCTTCTGATACACACAGGATTCTTCCGAATTCTTGAGAAAACCAGACGATCTAATAATCTCATCGAATCGAATATTATAACTTCGTGAAGCTTGTTTAAGTCCATAAATGGACTTCTTAAGCTTACATACCATACCCGAGTTTTCGCTGGATGCAAAACCTTCCGGCTGTTCCATATAGATTTCTTCATCAAGAAATCCATTTAGAAAAGCCATTTTGACATCCATTTTCCAAATCTCGTTGTCATGATACGCAGCTATAGAAAGAAAAATCTGAATAGACTTAAGCATTGCTACTGGTGAAAAAGTTTCATCGTAGTCGACGCCAAGTCGCTGCGTGTAACCTTTTGTTACTAGTCGGGCCTTTTAAGTTTCAACCTTACCGTCAGGCCCTCGCTTCCTTTTGTAAACCCATTTACAACCGATAGGAACAATTCCTTCGGGAAGAGGAACCAAGTCCCAAACTTGATTCTCATGCATTGAGTCTATCTCGGATTTTATGGCACTTTGCCATTTCACGGAGTCGATGTCTAACATCGATTCTCTATAGGTAAAAGGATCTGTCTCTTCAACTAAGAGAACATCTAGACTATTTTCTTGTATCAAATACAAGCGTTCAGGAGGTCTAGATACCCTTTGTGACCTACGGAGTGTGTGTGTTGAAGTTCTTTCATCTTCTTGAACTTCAGGTTCCTCCGTTGGTTCGTTGTTTTCAGGTTGGACTTCATCAAGTTCAACGTGTCTATGATTACCACCTTTTGACAAAAATTCTACTTCTAGAAATATTGCGAAGTGAGCTACGAACACATTTCGATGCTCTGTATCATAGAACAGATATCCCCTCGTATTTGAAGGATATCCAACAAACTTAAACTTTTGCCCTCGAGGCGAAAACTTATCTTACTGAGTCACCCTGACATAGGCAGGACAACCCCAAACCTTAATGTAACTAAGATTTGGTCTCCTACCGAACCATATCTCATACGGTGTCGTAGGAACAGCTTTTGAAGGAATCTTATTCAAACAATGTGCAGCTGTTAAAAGAGAGTATCGCCATAAGAAATAGGGCAAATCTGTGAAACTCAACATTGATCGGACCATGTTCAATAAAGTCTGATTTCTTCTCTCAGACACTCCATTGTGCTGTGGAGTATTTGGAGGAGTATATTGAGCGAGAATCCCATTCTCCTTCATATAATCAATGAACTCACCACTCATATATTCTCCGCCTCGATCAGATCGAAGGCATTTAATATATTGACCAGTTTGTTTTTCTACTTCATTTCGGAACTCTTTGAACTTTTCAAAGGTTTCCGATTTATGTCGTATCAAATAGACATAACCGTATCGTGACAGATCATCGATAAAGGTAATGAAGTACGAATAACCACTGTGAGCAGTCTCACTTAGTGGACCACATATATCAGAATGTACGAGTTCCAGTAAGTTAGTGGCACGGTGTCCAACACCTGAAAATGGGGCTTTGGTCATCTTACCCTGAATACACGATTCATAAGTTGGATATGATTCAATGGTAAGATCTGGTATCAAACCATTCCTAACCAATTGGGTAAGGCGTTTAACGCCTATATGACCTAGCCGCATATGTCAAAGTTCAATATTATTAACAACATGTAAACTACGTTTATTAACTCCAGTATTTAAAATATATTTTGAAGTTTGTAATGTATAATGACCATGCTTATTTGGACAACAAAGGATCTGAATATTACTTTTATCATATAAATATAAAGAACAGTTCTTAATATTGATACAATAACCTTCTGTATCAAATACAAAAAAAAAATATAATATTAGCTACACATCCAGGTATAAAATAACAGTCATTTAACAAAAGTGTCCCATTCGGCAATGAGATCTCGCATACTTCCACTGCAACTGCATCCAGAGAGTCACCACTCCCGAATCACAACTACATCTCTCCAGGCTTCAGTTTCCTACTTTCCTTCAGCACCTGCAACGAATTACAAATGTGAATGGGACAAGCAAAATCTAAAATCGACCTGAATGTAGCGACTTCAAAAGCCAAAGATATATCAATAACTGGAAAAATAAATGTACCTGTTGTAGATGCTCTCTCCCTCCTCAGCTGGGAAATGTAACCATGACAGTTCCTTTTCCAGTGCCCGACCTTGCTGTAGTGATGGCACTTGTCGTTAGAAGCCCTTTTGGGCTTCGCTATCTTTTCCTGTGGTTGAGGACCGAGACCCTTCTTCTCTTTCTTCTTCTTTCCCTTTGACCAAGTCTGGGAAGAAGCATAAAGTGAAGTAGGTCTGGGAGGGTGAGTCGGTACTCCCTTCTTGAGGTCCTCTTCCACCGTGAGCAACATCCTATGCAGCTCTTGGTAGGTACAAATTATCTCGTTCATGTTGAAATACATCACGAACTGGCGATAAGAAGCTGGGAGTGAACCAACAATGACACTTCTACCGAGAATGTCATTCAGAATGAGATTATGTTGCCTCAACTGATCGATCAAATCGATCATCTGAAGAACATGCGGGCTAACAGCATGCCCCTGTTGGACAATTATGACCCATAGCATCACTATTTGTACAGAACATGGTGTTGTTGTACAAATTAACTATGTGACAAAGGAAATTACTCTTTTATCATTTGTAATTGGATTACCAAGATATATAAATGATAAAAGGTCCTTATGATTAGTTTCGGATTGAGATGATATGAGACAGTATCAATCCACGAAGGTTTAATCATTAAATATCCCTAGTCGTAGTATTATCGAGATTGGACATCGATAATACGGAATAGACTAGTATTACACTTGTGCACGTTGTGGGAGCATAACGACATAGTTCTTATATATTTGGGTATTGGATACTCATGCAAGTGTAATAGGAGGTTGTGTTTACCGATGGTATGGAAACAGCTTCGCTATGGATAGACCCCTCAGAATTCCATTGGTAGTATGACTATGTGTCTATGGAAGTCCGAATCAGGGTAGATGTATTTGGTCTTAACCTGAGACTTGCACCGCTAATACTTGCGACAATCAATATACTTTGGTTTTGGTCGTCCAGGGCTTTAACCGGTTCTGTGTACGCCTCTTCTGGGTATATTGAGAATCGTAGTGTATTGGGTGTGATGTCGAGATGGAAGTATCACTCCAGTCATAGTGGAGATGATGATCACGTAGGATACATAACTGGTGTTCTTTTATGCTGCAGCTATCGTGTAATATGACTAGGTCATGTTTATCCAATTATAGAGACTAGTTTCCAGAGATCCGATATGTTCTTCGTACGGGGCAGACACAATTCCAGCCCCAAGCCTAGCACGTGACATCCGATACTGGATCGCAATACGTAATACTACGTATACTACGCCTGATATAGATTACATATTCCTTTAAGAATATTTCTGGAGAATTGGGTAGGCACGGTGCTTTGCTAGAAGCCAACCATGTCTTGTAAATCGGTGAAAATGTAGTACTAGGTACGTACGTGTTGGGATAGTCCGACGACCGGATTTACTGCCAACATATCCGGGGATCTCATGGGTCACTTCCCGAAGATTCACCGATGACGTATGACTCGAACATTATTAATCTAGGATTAATTAATTGAGAGAGAAAATTAATCTAGGATTAATTACAGAGATATTTTATCTGGGATAAAATATCAATTAAAGAGAGATAACGATTAATTTGGAATTAATCGATAAAATTAATATATTTGATATATTAAACGAAATTAGTTTTCGACACGGAATTAAAATTAGATTTTAATTCGGGCGAACGAGTTAATTTAGAATTAATTCGCTAGCGACGTGAATAGTAATTTTACTATGCATAATTATTTAATTAAATTTGATTTAATTACGTCGCAACGGAAAATTCGTTAATTTGGAATTAATGAACCCGAGCCCGAGTGTGTTTGCGGGCCCACTCGCATTTCGAATCAAGTGGGGCCCATAAGTCACATCAAGCGTCAAATCACTAGTCAATCAAGTGATGGAAGTCACATCACTTTGAGTGAAGTGATGCTTGTCATCATTGATTGATGTGAATAGTTGATGGAAGGCTTTTAATGACTTGTTAATGTTTTGGAAAGTGTAATTTGACCGGCGTAAACACACACGTATAACGAGAGCGCACGTATCGTTCAAGTAGTATAAAAATATCGATCCCACGAGGACTTAATTCCTACTGTTGTTATTAATTATTGATACTATTTATTTACAGATATCTAATTAAGGGAGAAGAGAATGATTGCTTGATTTATTTGGTTGATTGTAGATTTGCTAAATAAATAAATAAATAAAAAGACAAAAGAAAATACTAAGGAAAATAACAAAAGACACAAAGATCTAGGGTTGTGAATCTTTCTAATATCTTTTAAAAGATGAAGTGATTATTTTATGTTTGTGTAATAAATCAGTTTACTAACCTGGAACACGAAATTATGCAAAAGCCTCTGTCGATGGTCAGACGCAAATTCCCAGTTTAACCCAATTGAACCATATGTCTATGTCAACCAAATTATCTGGATTCATTAAGTTTAAGTTCCAATTATGGTTACCCCCGCCCGACAGGTATATGTCTATCATGTAAGGAAATCTATTAAATGGTTATCTATCCTCAAGGAAGATCGTGGGCTATTAAGTCTAAGGATGAAACCTAAAATCCCTATGTCTAGTTCATTTTAGATTTACCATATCAATCTTATTGGTGATCAGACAACAAGAAGCATTAAGCTTAAGATTTAATAAGTAAACCTTTAAATTACACAAACTATAAAATAACCCCTTATAAACCAGTGATATTAGAATTCATCACAACCCCAGATAACTAACACATAACTAGGGCTAGTAAAAACTTAAAAGTAAAAGACATAAAGTAAAAATGCTGAAAAGTAAAAGACATAAAATAAAATGCTAAGGTAAAATGATCAACTTTTACTATTTACTATTTAGATATCTCCCTTAATTTAATATATTAACTTGTGATTATTTTACCAACCAGCCATATATGCGGTTACCTGATTAAGTCAAATTAAGTCCAACCAGCCATAAAGGCGGAACCAAAATAAACCTGCCATATAGGCGGTAAGAAAATTTAATTACCAACCGACCAATCTGGTGGTATCCTTAATTAGTCAAGTTTAAACCAGATTAAAATGAATTACCAACCGACCAATCTGGCGGTATCCTTTTTAAGTCAATATTTTAAATAGTGAATATATTATATTTAAGGGAGATTAATCTTAAATAGTAACAGTAAAAGAATTACATTTCACCATAGCTGGGGAAGTTACCTCCTCATGGTGAATAGTAAAAACTGTAAAAAGTAAGAAAGTAAATTACTATTATTACAAAACGTAATTAAAATTATTTACAAAACTAAAAACTAAAAGAAACTAGATAGAAAACTCTCTATTTACATCAGAGAATTCAGAGAGGAAGATACATTTGAAACTGAAACATCGAGCTGAATTTATAGGCCTCGGTAGGGTCTGGGCGTCGCGACGGCAAGGCCTTTGGCGTCGCGACGCCAGCTTCTTTTGGTCGTGGCATGCTGAGGTGATGACACGTGGAGATTCTGGATAAGGTGATAAAGTGACACGTGGCAAGGTGGTTGGAGCTCCATTATTGTGACACGTGGCGGCTTCTGATTGGTCGGTTTAGATTCTTATCCGCCACGTATCAGATATGGATAAGTGAGTCAATGATTGATGCTGACGTGGCGCTGACATGGCGACACGTGGCAAAGTGACTGTCGGTACCATAGAATTGCGACACGTGGCAAGTTATGATTGGTTGATGATGATGTGGCAGCCACGTGACACTTTGACTTGGTCAACATGTGACGTGGATGATGACGTGGCAATGACATTTGGCGACACGAGGCGATGGCGACTGTCGGCACCGTAAGATGATGACACGTGGCACGGAGCACGTTAGCAGATCGGCTATGATGGTGACACGTGGCACGGCGCACGTTAGCAAAGTCAAATTTTCTCAGATTCTAACTTGTGGACCCGGCGCACGTTAGGCGTCGTATAGCGGACAAATTACAAAAATGCCATTTTTTCCAATTTTCACTGTTTTGGCCCAAATCACCTCGAGAGTGTCCTGAAACTTTATTTATCTACAAAATAACACAAAACACATCAAAATATTCACAAACCTCAAGAAACTATACAAAATATTAGGTTAAATGAGTGGGAAATAGTGATATAATTACCCCTCATCACACCCCAAAACCTAACATTTTGCTAGTCCTCGAGCACAACACAAAATAACATAAAAATAAAATTAACTAAGCCACTTTCGTAGGGATCACGGTTGCATTTAGCTCATTTAGCGTATGCAACAAGCCAACAAGCATTTTCAGTAAAAATGCTGAAAAGTAAAAGACATAAAGTAAAAGCTGAAAAGTAAATTACAATAAAATAAAATGCTAAGGTAAAATGATCAACTTTTACTATTTACTATTTAGATATCTCCCTTAATATAATATATTAAGTTGTGATTATTTTACCAACCAGCCATAAAGGCGGAACCAAAATAAACCTGCCATATAGGAGGTAAGAAAATTTAATTACCAACCGACCAATCTGGTGGTATCCTTTTTAAGTCAATATTTTAAATAGTGAATATATTATATTTAAGGGAGATTAATCTTAAATAGTAAAAGTAAAAGAATTACATTTCACCATAGCTGGGGAAGTTACCTCCTCATGGTGAATAGTAAAAACTGTAAAAAGTAAGAAAGTAAATTACTATTATTACAAAACGTAATTAAAATTATTTACAAAACTAAAAACTAAAAGAAACTAGATAGAAAACTCTCTATTTACATCAGAGAATTCAGAGAGGAAGATACATTTGAAACTGAAACATCGAGCTGAATTTATAGGCCTCGGTAGGGTCTGGCGTCGCGACGCCAAGGCCTTTGGCGTCGCGACGCCAGCTTCTTTTGGTCGTGGCATGCTGAGGTGATGACACGTGGAGATTCTGGATAAGGAGATAAAGTGACACGTGGCAAGGTGGTTGGAGCTCCATTATTGTGACACGTGGCGGCTTCTAATTGGTCGGTTTAGATTCTTATCCGCCACGTATCAGATAGGGATAAGTGAGTCAATGATTGATGCTGACGTGGCGCTGACATGGCGACACGTGGCAAAGTGATTGTCGGTACCATAGAATTGCGACACGTGGCAAGTTATGATTGGTTGATGATGATGTGGCAGCCACGTGACACTTTGACTTGGTCAACATGTGATGTGGATGATGACGTGGCAATTACATTTGGCGACACGAGGCGATGGCGACTGTCGGCACCGTAAGATGATGACACGTGGCACGGCGCACGTTAGCAGATCGGCTATGATGGTGACACGTGGCACGGCGCACGTTAGCAAGTCAAATTTTCTCAGATTCTAACTTGTGGACCCGGCGCACGTTAGGCGTCGCGTAGCGGACAAATTACAAAATGCCATTTTTTTCCAATTTTCACTGGTTTGGCTCAAATCACCTCGAGAGTGTCCTGAAACTTTATTTATCTACAAAATAACACAAAACACATCAAAATATTCACAAACCTCAAGAAACTATACAAAATATTAGGTTAAATGAGTGGGAAATAGTGATATAATTACCCCTCATCACACCCCAAAACCTAACATTTTTCTAGTCCTCGAGCACAACACAAAATAACATAAAAATAAAATTAACTAAGCCACTTTCGTAGGGATCACGGTTGCATTTAGCGCATTTAGCGTATGCAACAAGCCAACAAGCATTTTCAGTAAAAATGCTGAAAAGTAAAAGACATAAAGTAAAAGCTGAAAAGTAAATTACAATAAAATAAAATGCTAAGGTAAAATGATCAACTTTTACTATTTACTATTTAGATATCTCCCTTAATATAATATATTAACTTGTGATTATTTTACCAACCAGCCATATAGGCGGTTACCTGATTAAGTCAAATTAAGTCCAACCAGCCATAAAGGCGGAACCAAAATAAACCTGCCATATAGGCGGTAAGAATTTAATTACCAACCGACCAATCTGGTGGTATCCTTAATTAGTCAGGTTTAAACCAGATTAAAATGAATTACCAACCGACCAATCTGGCGGTATCCTTTTTAAGTCAATATTTTAAATAGTGAATATTATATTTAAGGGAGATTAATCTTAAATAGTAACAGTAAAAGAATTACATTTCACCATAGCTGGGGAAGTTACCTCCTCATGGTTAATAGTAAAAACTGTAAAAAGTAAGAAAGTAAATTACTATTATTACAAAACGTAATTAAAATTATTTACAAAACTAAAAACTAAAAGAAACTAGATAGAAAACTCTCTATTTACATCAGAGAATTCAGAGAGGAAGATAGATTTGAAACTGAAACATCGAGCTGAATTTATAGGCCTCGGTAGGGTCTGGGCGTCGCGACGCCAAGGCCTTTGGCGTCGCGACGCCAGCTTCTTTTGGTCGTGGCATGCTGAGGTGATGACACGTGGAGATTCTGGATAAGGTGATAAAGTGACACGTGGCAAGGTGGTTGGAGCTCCATTATTGTGACATGTGGCGGCTTCTGATTGGTCGGTTTAGATTCTTATCCGCCACGTATCAGATATGGATAAGTGAGTCAATGATTGATGCTGACGTGGCGCTGACATGGCGACACGTGGCAAAGTGACTGTCGGTACCATAGAATTGCGACACGTGGCAAGTTATGATTGGTTGATGATGATGTGGCAGCCACGTGACACTTTGACTTGGTCAACATGTGACGTGGATGATGACGTGGCAATGACATTTGGCGACACGAGGCGATGGCGACTGTCGGCACCGTAAGATGATGACACGTGGCACGGCGCACGTTAGTAGATCGGCTATGATGGTGACACGTGGCACGGCGCACGTTAGCAAAGTCAAATTTTCTCAGATTCTAACTTGTGGACCCGGCGCACGTTAGGCGTCGCGTAGCGGACAAATTACAAAAATGCCATTTTTTTCCAATTTTCACTGTTTTGGCCCAAATCACCTCGAGAGTGTCCTGAAACTTTATTTATCTACAAAATAACACAAAACACATCAAAATATTCACAAACCTCAAGAAACTATACAAAATATTAGGTTAAATGAGTGGGAAATAGTGATATAATTACCCCTCATCACACCCCAAAACCTAACATTTTTCTAGTCCTCGAGCACAACACAAAATACATAAAAATAAAATTACTAAGCCACTTTCGTAGGGATCACGGTTGCATTTAGCGCATTTAGCGTACAACAAGCCAACAAGCATTTTCAGTAAAAATGCTGAAAAGTAAAAGACATAAAGTAAAAGCTGAAAAGTAATTACAATAAAATAAAATGCTAAGGTAAAATGATCAACTTTTATTATTTACTATTTAGATATCTCCCTTAATATAATATATTAACTTGTGATTATTTTACCAACCAGCCATATAGGCGGTTACCTGATTAAGTCAAATTAAGTCCAACCAGCCATAAAGGCGGAACCAAAATAAACCTGCCATATAGGCGGTAAGAAAATTTAATTACCAACCGACCAATCTGGTGGTATCCTTAATTAGTCAGGTTTAAACCAGATTAAAATGAATTACCAACCGACCAATCTGGCGGTATCATTTTTAAGTCAATATTTTAAATAATGAATATATTATATTTAAGGGAGATTAATCTTAAATAGTAAAAGTAAAAGAATTACATTTCACCATAGCTGGGGAAGTTACCTCCTCATGGTGAATAGTAAAAACTGTAAAAAGTAAGAAAGTAAATTACTATTATTACAAAACGTAATTAAAATTATTTACAAAACTAAAAACTAAAAGAAACTAGATAGAAAACTCTCTATTTACATCAGAGAATTCAGAGAGAAGATACATTTGAAACTGAAACATCGAGAGCTGAATTTATAGGCCTCGGTAGGGTCTGGGCGTCGCGACGCCAAGAATTTTGCGTCGCGACGCCAGCTTCTTTTCGTCGTGGCATGCTGAGGTGATGACACGTGGAGATTCTGGATAAGGTGATAAAGTGACACGTGGCAAGGTGGTTGGAGCTCCATTATTGTGACACGTGGCGGCTTCTGATTGGTCGGTTTAGATTCTTATCCGCCACGTATCAGATAGGGATAAGTGAGTCAATGATTGATGCTGACGTGGCGCTGACATGGCGACACGTGGCAAAGTGACTGTCGGTACCATAGAATTGCGACACGTGGCAAGTTATGATTGGTTGATGATGATGATTTGGCAGCCACGTGACACTTTGACTTGGTCAACATGTGATGTGGATGATGACGTGGCAATGACATTTGGCGACACGAGGCGATGCGACTGTCGGCACCGTAAGATGATGACACGTGGCACGGCGCACGTTAGCAGATCGGCTATGATGGTGACACGTGGCACGGCGCACGTTAGCAAAGTCAAATTTTCTCAGATTCTAACTTGTGGACCCGGCGCACGTTAGGCATCGCGTAGCGGACAAATTACAAAAATGCCATTTTTTCCAATTTTCACTGTTTTGGCCCAAATCACCTCGAGAGTGTCCTGAACTTTATTTATCTACAAAATAACACAAAACACATCAAAATATTCACAAACCTCAAAAAACTATACAAAATATTAGGTTAAATGAGTGGGAAATAGTGATATAATTACCCCTCATCACACCCCAAAACCTAACATTTTTCTAGTCCTCGAGCACAACACAAAATAACATAAAAATAAAATTAACTAAGCCACTTTCGTAGGGATCACGGTTGCATTTAGCGCATTTAGCGTATGCAACAAGCCAACAAGCATTTTCAGTAAAAATGCTGAAAAGTAAAAGACATAAAGTAAAATCTGAAAAGTAAATTACAATAAAAAAAATGCTAAGGTAAAATGATCAACTTTTACTATTTACTATTTAGATATCTCCCTTAATATAATATATTAACTTGTGATTATTTTACCAACCAGCCATATAGGCGGTTACCTGATTAAGTCAAATTAAGTCCCACCAGCCATAAAGGCGGAACCAAAATAAACCTGCCATATAGGCGGTAAGAAAATTTAATTACCAACCGACCAATCTCGTGGTATCCTTAATTAGTCAGGTTTAAACCAGATTAAAATGAATTACCAACCGACCAATCTGGCGGTATCCATTTTAAGTCAATATTTTAAATAGTGAATATATTATATTTAAGGGAGATTAATCTTAAATAGTAACAGTAAAAGAATTACATTTCACCATAGCTGGGGAAGTTACCTCCTCATGGTGAATAGTAAAAACTGTAAAAAGTAAGAAAGTAAATTACTATTATTACAAAACGTAATTAAAATTATTTACAAAACTAAAAACTAAAAGAAACTAGATAGAAAACTCTCTATTTACATCAGAGAATTCAGAGAGGAAGATACATTTGAAACTGAAACATCGAGCTGAATGTATAGGCCTCGGTAGGGTCTGGGCGTCGCGACGCCAAGGCCTTTGGCGTCGCGACGCCAGCTTCTTTTGGTCATGGCATGCTGAGGTGATGACACGTGGAGATTCTGGATAAGGTGATAAAGTGACACGTGGCAAGGTGGTTGGAGCTCCATTATTGTGACATGTGGCGGCTTCTGATTGGTCGGTTTAGATTCTTATCCGCCACGTATCAGATATGATAAATGAGTCAATGATTGATGCTGACGTGGCGCTGACATGGCGACACGTGGCAAAGTGACTGTCGGTACCATAGAATTGCGACACGTGGAACGTTATGATTGGTTGATGATGATGTGGCAGCCACGTGACACTTTGACTTGGTCAACATGTGATGTGGATGATGACGTTGCAATGACATTTGGCGACACGAGGCGATGGCGACTGTCGGCACCGTAAGATGATGACACGTGGCACGACGCACGTTAGCAGATCGGCTATGATGGTGACACGTGGCACGACGCACGTTAGCAAAGTCAAATTTTCTCAGATTCTAACTTGTGGACCCGGCGCACGTTAGGCGTCGCGTAGCGGACAAATTACAAAAATGCCATTTTTTCCAATTTTCACTGTTTTGGCTCAAATCACCTCGAGAGTGTCTTGAAACTTTATTTATCTACAAAATAACACAAAACACATCAAAATATTCACAAACCTCAAGAAACTATACAAAATATTAGGTTAAATGAGTGGGAAATAGTGATATAATTACCCCTCATCACACCCCAAACCTACATTTTGCTAGTCCTCGAGCACAACACAAAATAACATAAAAATAAAATTAACTAAGCCACTTTCGTAGGGATCACGGTTGCATTTAGCGCATTAGCGTATGCAACAAGCCAACAAGCATTTTCAGTAAAAATGCTGAAAAGTAAAAGACATAAAGTAAAAGTGCTGAAAAGTAAATTACAATAAAATAAAATGCTAAGGTAAAATGATCACTTTTACTATTTACTATTTAGATATCTCCCTTAATATAATATATTAACTTGTGATTATTTTACCAACCAGCCATATAGGCGGTTACCTGATTAAGTCAAATTAAGTCCAACCAGCCATAAAGGCGGAACCAAAATAAACCTGCCATATAGGCGGTAAGAAAATTTAATTACCAACCGACCAATCTGGTGGTATCCTTAATTAGTCAGTTTAAACCAGATTAAAATGAATTACCAACCGACCAATCTGGCGGTATCCTTTTTAAGTCAATATTTTAAATAGTGAATATATTATATTTAAGGGAGATTAATTTTAATAGTAACAGTAAAAAATTACATTTCACCATAGCTGGGGAAGTTACCTCCTCATGGTGAATAGTAAAAACTGTAAAAAGAAGAAGAAAGTAAATTACTATTATTACAAAACGTAATTAAAATTATTTACAAAACTAAAAACTAAAAGAAACTAGATAGAAAACTCTCTATTTACAATCAGAGAATTCAGAGAGGAAGATACATTTGAAACTGAAACATCGAGCTGATTTATAGGCCTCGGTAGGGTCTGGGCGTCCCGACGCCAAGGCCTTTGGCGTCGCGACGCCAGCTTCTTTTGGTCATGGCATGCTGAGGTGATGACACGTGGAGATTCTGGATAAGGTGATAAAGTGACACGTGGCAAGGTGGTTGGAGCTCCATTATTGTGACACGTGGCGGCTTCTGATTGGTCGGTTAGATTCTTATCCGCCACGTATCAGATAGGGATAAGTGAGTCAATGATTGATGCTGACGTGGCGCTGACATGGCGACACGTGGCAAAGTGACTGTCGGTACCATAGAATTGCGACACGTGGCAAGTTATGATTGGTTGATGATGATGTGGCAGCCACGTGACACTTTGACTTGGTCAACATGTGATGTGGATGATGACGTGGCAATGACATTTGGAGACACGAGGCGATGGCGACTGTCGGCACTGTAAGATGATGACACGTGGCACGGCGCACGTTAGCAGATCGGCTATGATGGTGATACGTGGCACGGCGCACGTTAGCAAAGTCAAATTTTCTCAGATTCTAACTTGTGGACCCGGCGCACGTTAGGCGTCGCGTAGCGGACAAATTACAAAAATGCCATTTTTTCCAATTTTCACTGTTTTGGCCCAAATCACCTCGAGAGTGTCCTGAAACTTTATTTATCTACAAAATAACACAAAACACATCAAAATATCACAAACCTCAAGAAACTATACAAAATATTAGGTAAATGAGTGGGAAATAGTGATATAATTACCCCTCATCACACCCCAAAACCTAACATTTTGCTAGTCCTCGAGCACACAACACAAAATAACATAAAAATAAAATTAACTAAGCCACTTTCGTAGGGATCACGGTTGCATTTAGCGCATTTAGCGTATGCAACAAGCCAACAAGCATTTTCAGTAAAAATGCTGAAAAGTAAAAGACATAAAGTAAAAGCTGAAAAGTAAATTACAATAAAATAAAATGCTAAGGTAAAATGATCAACTTTTACTATTTACTATTTATATATCTCCCTTAATATAATATATTAACTTGTGATTATTTTACCAACCAGCCATATAGGCGGTTACCTGATTAAGTCAAATTAAGTCCAACCAGCCATAAAGGCGGAACCAAAATAAACCTGCCATATAGGCGGTAAGAAAATTTAATTACCAACCGACCAATCTGGTGGTATCCTTAATTAGTCAGGTTTAAACCAGATTAAAATGAATTACCAACCGACCAATCCGGCGGTATCCTTTTTAATTCAATATTTTAAATAGTGAATATATTATATTTAGGGAGATTAATCTTAAATAGTAACAGTAAAAGAATTACATTTCACCATAGCTGGGGAAGTTACCTCCTCATGGTGAATAGTAAAAACTGTAAAAAGTAAGAAAGTAAATTACTATTATTACAAAACATAATTAAAATTATTTACAAAACTAAAAACTAAAAGAAACTAGATAGAAAACTCTCTATTTACATCAGAGAATTCAGAGAGGAAGATACATTTGAAACGGAAACATCGAGCTGAATTTATAGGCCTCGGTAGGGTCTGGGCGTCGCGACGCCAAGGCCTTTGGCGTCGCGACGCCAGCTTCTTTTGGTCATGGCATGCTGAGGTGATGACACGTGGAGATTCTGGATAAGGTGATAAAGTGACACGTGGCAAGGTGGTTGGAGCTCCATTATTGTGACACGTGGCGGCTTCTGATTGGTCGTTTTAGATTCTTATCCGCCACGTATCAGATAGGGATAAGTGAGTCAATGATTGATGATGACGTGGCGGTGACATGGCGACACGTGGCAAAGTGACTGTCGGTACCATAGAATTGTGACACGTGGCAAGTTATGATTGGTTGATGATGATGTGGCAGCCACGTGACACTTTGACTTGGTCAACATGTGATGTGGATGATGACGTGGCAATGACATTTGGCGACACGAGGCGATGGCGACTGTCGGCACCGTAAGATGATGACACGTGGCACGGCGCACGTTAGCAGATCGGCTATGATGGTGACACGTGGCACGGCGCACATTAGCAAAGTCAAATTTTCTCAGATTCTAACTTGTGGACCCGGCGCACGTTAGGCGTCGCGTAGCGGACAAATTACAAAAATGCCATTTTTTCCAATTTTCATTGTTTTGGCCCAAATCACCGAGAGTGTCCTGAAACTTTACTTATCTACAAAATAACACAGAACACATCAAAATATTCACAAACCTCAAGAAACTATACAAAATATTAGGTTAAATGAGTGGGAAATAGTGATATAATTACCCCTCATCACACCCCAAAACCTAACATTTTGCTAGTCCTCGAGCACAACACAAAATAACATAAAAATAAAATTAACTAAGCCACTTTCGTTGGGATCACGGTTGCATTTAGCGCATTTAGCGTATGCAACAAGCCAACAAGCATTTTCAGTAAAAATGCTGAAAAGTAAAAGACATAAAGTAAAAGCTGAAAAGTAAATTACAATAAAATAAAATGCTAAGGTAAAATGATCAACTTTTACTATTTACTATTTAGATATCTCCCTTAATATAATATATTAACTTGTGATTATTTAACCAACCAGCCATATAGGCGGTAACCTGATTAAGTCAAATTACGTCCAACCAGCCATAAAGACGGAACCAAAATAAACCTGCCATATAGGCGGTAAGAAAATTTAATTACCAACCGACCAATCTGGTGGTATCCTTAATTAGTCAGGTTTAAACCAGATTAAAATGAATTACCAACCGACCAATCTGGCGGTATCCTTTTTAAGTCAATATTTTAAATAGTGAATATATTATATTTAAGGGAGATTAATCTTAAATAGTCAGTAAAAGAATTACATTTCACCATAGCTGGGGAAGTTACCTCCTCATGGTGAATAGTAACAACTGTAAAAAGTAAGAAAGTAAATTACTATTATTACAAAACGTAATTAAAATTATTTACAAAACTAAAAACTAAAAGAAACTAGATAGAAAACTCTCTATTTCCATCAGAGAATTCAGAGAGGAAGATACATTTGAAACTGAAACATCGAGCTGAATTTATAGGCCTCGGTAGGCTCTGGGCGTCGCGACGCCAAGGCCTTTGGCATCGCGACGCCATCTTCTTTTGGTCGTGGCATGCTAAGGTGATGACATGTGGCGATTCTGGATAAGGTGATAAGGTGACACGTGGCAAAGTGGTTGGAGGTCAATTATTTTGACACGTGGCGGCTTCTGATTGGTTGGTTCAGATTCTTATCCACCACGTGTTAGATAGGGATAAATGAGTCAATGATTGATGCTAACGTGGCGCTGTCGTGGCGACACGTGGCAAAGTGACTGTCGACACCCTTGAATTGCGACACGTGGCACGCTGTGATTGATTGATGATGACGTGGCAGACACGTGGCACTTTGACTTGGTCAACAGGTGATGTGGATGATGATGTGGCAATGACCTGGAGTGACATGTGGTGACACATGGCGATGGCGACTGTCGGCACTGTAGGATGATGACACGTGGCATGGCGCACGTTAACAGATCGGTTGTGATGATGACACGTGGCACGGCGCACGTTAGCAAAGTCAAAATTTTATCAGATTCTGACACATGGACCCGGCGCACGTTAGCACTGTTCGGCGCATGTTAGGCGTCGCGACGCGGACAAATTACAAAAATACCATTTTTTCCAATTTTCATTGTTTTGCTCGAGATCACCTCCAAAATGTCCTGAAACTTTATTTATCTACAAAATAACACAAAACACATCAAAATATTCACAAAACTCAAGAAACTATACAAAATATTAGGTTAAATGAGTGGGAAATAGTGATATAATTACAGCTCATCACACCCCCAAACCAAACATTTTGCTAGTCCTCGAGCAAAACACAAAATAACATAAAAATAAAATTAACTAAGCCACTTTCGTAGGGATCAAGATTGAATTTAGCGTATGCAACAAGCCTTTAAACCCAAAAAAATTAGTGATAGTATCAATTTTTTCTAACTCGAATTATGATAAAACTTTAGGACAAAAATATTACTCTCTTATCAACTGCACTTATGACTGTTGTGGGCAAAAATGAGTTGTTTATTATTTTGTTGGTTGTGTATATGGAGAATGGTAAATATAATCGGAGAATTTACTTATTCAGTAATTTAGAAAGAAACAAAACAACTAGTAACTTGGAGTAGAAATTTCACCTGATTAGTCACTAACTTTTTTATTTTCTTTTCGCTTGTCTTTTTGCTTTTGTGTGCATTAGTTTCACTACTTTTTTATTTTTGTAAAATGTTTGTGGGTATCATTGCTGTAAACCCTCACAAGACTACAACTCGTCCACTAGGGACACCTAGGGGTTTAAAGGCTTGTTGCATACGCTAAATGCAACCGTGATCCCTACGAAAATGGCTTAGTTAATTTTATTTTTATGTTATTTTGTGTTTTGCTCGAGGACTAACAAAATGTTAGGTTTGGGGGTGTGATGAGTGGTAATTATATCACTATTTCCCACTCATTTAACCTAATATTTTGTATAGTTTCTTGAGTTTTGTGAATATTTTGATGTGTTTTGTGTTATTTTGTAGATAAATAAAGTTTCAGGACACTCTGGAGGTGATTTGGGCAAAAACAGTGAAAATTGGACGAAAATATCATTTTGGTAATTTTCCGCGTCGCGACGCGCAAGACCTTGGCGTCACGATGCCTAACGTGCACCGAACAGTGCTAACGTGCGCCGGGTCCACAAGTCAGAATCTGAGAAAATTTGACTTTGCTAACGTGCGGCATGCCACGTGTCACCATCACAGCCGATCTGCTTATGTGAGCCGTGCCACGTGTCATCATCCTACAGTGCCGACAGTCGCCATCGCCACGTGTCTCCACGTGTCAATCCACGTCATTGCCACGTCCTCATCCACATCACATGTTGACCAAGTCAAAGTGCCACGTGGCTGCCACGTCATTATCAACCAATCACGAAGTGCCACGTATCGTAATTCTATAGTGCCGACAGTCACTTTGCCACGTGTCACCACGTCAATGCCACAGCAGCATCAATCATTGACTCACTTATCCCTATCTGACACGTGGCGGATAAGAATCTGTACCGACCAATCAGAAGTCGCCACGTGTCACAATAATTGACCTCCAACCACATTGCCACGTGTCAGCTTATCACCTTATCCAGAATCGCCACGTGTCATCACCTCAGCATGCCACGACCAAAAGAAGCTGGCGTCGCGACGCCCAGAGCCTACCGAGGCCTATAAATTCAACTCAATGTTTCAGTTTCAAATGTACCATTCTCTCTGAATTCTCTGATGTAAATAAGGAGTTTTCTATCTAGTTTCTCTTAGTTTTTAGTTTTAAAATAATTTTAATTACTTTTGTAATAATAGTAATTTACTTTGTTACTTTCTACAGTTTTTACTATTCACCATGAGTAGGTAACTTCCCTAGCTATGATGAAAGGAAATTCTTTTACTGTTACTATTTAGATTAATCTCCCTTAAAAATAATATATTCATTATTTAAAATATTGACTTAAAAAAGATACCACCAGATTGGTCGGTTGGTAATTCATCTTAATCTGGTTTAAACCTGACTAATCAAGGATACCGCCAGATTGGTCGGTTGGTAATTAAATTTTCTTACCTCCTATATAGCAGGTTTATTTTGGTTCCGCCTTTATGGCTGGTTGGACTTAATTTGACTTAATCAGATTACCGCCTATATGGCTGGTTGGTAAAATAATCACAAGTTAATATATTATATTAATGGAGATATCTAAATAGTAAATAGTAAAAGTTGATCCTTTTACCTTAGCATTTTATTTTATGTCTTTTACTTTTCAGCATTTTTACTTTATGTCTTTTACTTTTAAGTTTTTACTAGCCTAGTTATGTCTTTTTATCTGGGGTTGTGATGAATTCTAATATCACCGGTTTATAAGGGGTTATTTTATAGTTTGTGTAATTTAAAGGTTTACTTAATAAATCTTAAGCTTAATACTTCTTGTTGTCTGATCACCAATAAGATTGATATGATAAGTCTAAAATGAACTAGACCTAGGGATTTTAGGTTTCAGCCTTAGACTTAATAGCCCACGATCTTTCTTGAGGATAGATAACCCTTTAATAGATTTCCTTACAGGATAGACATATACCTATCGGGCGGGGGTAGCCATAATTGGAATTTAAACTTTATGAATCCAGATAATTTGGTTGACATATACATATGGTTCAATTGGGTTAAACTGGGTATTTGCGTCTGACCATCGACAGAGGCTTTTGCATAATTTCGTGTTCCAGGTTAGTAAACCGATTTATTACACAAACATAAAATAATCACTTCATCTTTTAAAAGATATTAGAAAGATTCACAACCCTAGATCTTTGTGTCTTTTGTTATTTCTTAGTATTTTCTTTTGTCTTTTTATTTATTTATTTATTTATTTAGCAAATCTACAATCAACAAAATAAATCAAGCAATCATTCCATTCTCCCTCAATTAGATATCTATAAATAAATATTATCAATAATTAATAACAACACTTGGAATTAAGCCCTCATGGGATCGATATTTTTATATTACTTGAACGATACATGCTCTTGCGTTATACGTGTGTGTTTACGCCGGTCAAGTTTTTGGCGCCGTTGCTGGGGGGACTTATATTTCATGAGTTATTAATTTTGAAGCTATCTAATTTACTTGTATCTAATTTTCTTTATTTTTATCTGTAATTTTTATTTATTTCTTTTTTTTTTCAGGTGATTAAAAAATGGAACATTATTGGGAGATTGAAAGATCGCGAGCTTTACTAGAAGATACACCCCAAATCTGGGAGCAACAGTCCGGTTTTCTTAGGCCTATTGTCCAGCCCAACAATTATCACTGGATGTAAGAATCAAGCAATTCTACATTTGCTCAACAGAACGAAATGAGGAGATGTGTAATATGTGATGGTAACCACCCGAGCGATCAATGTATATACCTTTCAGAGTGGCAGAATTATTGGAATCATTCAAGGTACGAAGAATCATCACATTTTCCATCTTATCCACCATCCATCTACGATCTTCATCAATAATCAGAACCATCAGAGGAAGATCAGTTGATTCACATGCTCAAAGATTGGTTCGAGGAACGGGAAGCTCAATTTGATGCAAAATTTCAGAGTTAAGCAGCGTCTATAGAGAGGATGACAGATCAAGTTAGACAATTAACAGATAACCTGAATCACATATGTCACGGAGCAAATTCAAAAAATACTGAAGAAGCCTTCGATTATCCTTAGATTCATCATGACATCATAACAGAGGACGTGGCTGAGCAATATCAAGAATCAGAAGTATCAGTTAAGGAGCCTGAACAAACAAAATCTCAATTTGATTTTTATTATTCTCACTCTGACGAGGATAAAGAAGCTGAGCTATTTGTACCAACAACACCAACAAAGGAGGATGAAACTTTCTTTCCTCAAAATGAAGGTCTTGGAGAATGCTTTGCACAAATGTTTGAAGAAGATCTATCTAAGCCAATCACATCAGCCTCAGAGGATGAAGACCTAATGTCAGACACATCTTTACATCCTCACGTTGATACTTTTGGAGCATGCATTTCACAGATGACAGATGACAGATGAAGAATTGAATACGAAATTTTAAAATTCATCTGTGAAGAAAAGGTGGAGCAAGAAGCAGAGCAAATGAAGGAGCAACTATCAGACCAAATTGAAAATCCAGAGCATTCAGGAGAAACATCACTGTTTTGGGGAGTACAATTTAGAGATATCACCAGGATGCTTGATAGAATGGAACTCCCATTCAAAGTCAAGCACCATACGAGACCTCCTGATTTTCTTTCTTTCTTTTCAGGAACCACTGGAGAAATAAAGGTTAAAAATGTGGCACAAACACTGAATGAGACAAAATCCTTTTTGCCCCTTTACCGTTGGAAGAGACCCTTCAAAAGCAACGCTCACGGGATTATCTTTAATCGGACATCCAAAACGACGCTGAAACCTCCTTGACGGATAGATTTCAGTCACGTCTGGCTGAAGAAGAAAAATTTAGCGCTAGCAGGGAGGCAACCCATGCAATTTGTTGTAACTTCTATTTTTATATTTTGTGTATACATGCTGTAGAATTTTTTATTTTGTGTGTTATTTTTGTAGGGAAAAGCTCAACCAAAGCATAAGACAGAAGGAATGGTGTTTGGCAATCATAATGATAAGAACCAATTCATTACGATGGCTGAGTAAGGAATGAAATCTTGAGACGCATCCTAATGGATTTATATACCAAACAAGTGGCGTATTGCGTACACAATTCCATTACCTTAATTATTGCTTGGATTTGCTTTTCTGTTTTAATTATCTTTATTTTCGTAGACAGGATCCAGACTTTTTGACCTTTCACGATTTCTTTTGTTGTTTAGCTAACAATCGTACTTTGGAAGATACTAGTGCTATTATTACTCACCCTTTTTAGGTTCTATAAATTCAACTCATCATTGCACTTTTGAAGACATCCAGAGTAAAAAAATGGAAGCCACTTCAAGAAGACGAGTTGAAAACATTTGTGTGTTTTGCGGTACTAGTGTTGGTACAAAGCCACAATACGTAGAGGCAGCACATGAATTGGGTCGAGTCTTAGCTGCAAGGAATATGCACTTAGTATATGGCGGAGGTAATCTCGGACTAATCAGGATCGTTTCAAAGGCCGTACAGGAAGGAGTCTGTCATATTTTGGGAATCATACCAAAACCCTTGGCAGAGACAAATCTTATTGGATCATCAAACGGAGATGAACTGATTGTGCCAGGTATGTCTGAACGAATAGTAGAAATGATTAACCGTGCCGATGCTTTTATTGCTTTGCCAGGTGGCTTGGGCACATTGGAGGAAATTTTTATAATGCTATCTTGGGCGAACCTGAACATGCACCAGAAACCGTTTGGACTGTACAACGTTAAAGGATTTTATGATTTTCTTTGTGTGTTTCTTGATGATGCTCGGAGAAATGGATTCGTGTCAAAACCTTTGAAAGAACTACTCCTTACTGCCAGAACTGCTCCGGATCTAATTGACCAACTATTAGCCTATGAACCACAAGTTGACCCTATCTTTTCAAAGATAAATTGGTCCGAGGACGATCGTGGTAAGAGGCGTCGGATTAATCTGAATATTAACCTTTAATTTCCAGTAGAATTTCAGCTAACCAGGTATTATCTTCTAAACTTCTTCTTCTACTGTTTAAGACATTGGGGACAATGTCTCATTTAGGTTTGGGGGAGGGAATTAGTTGATCAGAACCTTGTTTTTAGTTTGTGTGTTATTTTCAGTCCAAAATATTTCGGAAAAAAAAAATGAAAAATTTTCAAAAATTTTTAAAAATATATTGCGTTTTTGTGTTTTTATTTTGACTAAAAAGGTGAAATTGGTAAGAGATAGCTGAGTAAGGAGTTTTCACTCCTGAGACATTTCTCAAACCTATTTCGAAACAAGTTCATTTTTGTTTATTTCATTTTGAATTATTTAATTTGTAAATTCTCCATAAAACTGATTAAAATGGATCTTCATATGCTCAGTTAGAAGATGTTATCAACATGCATTGTAACATACGGACATGAGCTAAAATTGAAAAGTTTGTAATATTCAGTGATCTACTTTAATTAGAGGAAGCATCTCAAAAAGTAATGGAGTAAAAAAAAAAAGGTCTGAGATTCGAGTTATTAAGTCTGTACTGGTGTTTTAACACCTAGTGCCCTAAAACCAACTAGTTTGGGAGTCACTGGCCCAAAGCTCGCTACATGGATCAAAGATGCTACAAAAATATATATATCTGAAGTCTGAGTAATTAAGTCCGTAGGGGTGTCACCTGGTGCCCTAAAGCCAACTGGTTTGGGAGTCATCGACCCAGAGCTTGTTACATAGACAGAAGATATTGTATATAAATAAAAAAAAATCAAAAATCAAAGAAAAAAATCAGAAAAATGAGAAAAATTATTCCATTGCTACAAAAAGATGTGAATTCTGATAAAATTTTAGGACAAAAATATTACTCTCTTATCAACTGCACTTATGACTGTTGTGGGCAAAAATGAGTTGTTTAATAGTTTGTTAGCTGTGTATATGGAGAATGGTAAATATAATCGGAGAATTTACTTATTCAGTAATTTAGAAAGAAAAAAAAAACTAGTAACTTGGAGTAGAAATTTCACCTGATTAGTCACTAACTTCTTTATTTTCTTTTCGCTTGTCTTTTTGCTTTTGTGTGCATTAGTTTCACTACCTTTTTACTTTTGTAAAATGTTTGTGGGTATCATTGCTGTAAACCCTCACGAGACTACAACTCGTCCACTAGGGACACCTGGGGGTTTAAAGGCTTGTTGCATACGCTAAATGCAACCGTGATCCCTACGAAAGTGGCTTAGTTAATTTTATTTTTTATGTTATTTTGTGTTTTGCTCGCGGAATAGCAAAAGGTTAGGTTTGGGGGTGTGATGAGTGGTAATTATATCACTATTTCCCACTCATTTAACCTAATATTTTGTATAGTTTCTTGAGTTTTGTGAATATTTTGATGTGTTTTGTTTTATTTTGTAGATAAATAAAGTTTCAGGACACTCTGGAGGTGATTTGGGCCAAAACAGTGAAACTTGGACGAAAAGGGCATTTTGGTAATTTTCCGCGTAGCGACGAGCAAGCCCTTGGCGTCGCGACGCCTAACGTGCGCCGAACAATGCTAACGTGCGCCGGGTCCACAAGTCAGAATCTGAGAAAATTTGACTTTGCTAACGTGCGCCGTGCCATGTGTCACCATCATCCTACGGTGCCGACAGTAGCCATCGCCATGTGTCGCCACATGTCAATCCACGTCATTGCCACGTCATCATCCACATCACCTGTTGACCAAGTCAAAGTGCCACGTGGCTGCCACATCATCATCAACCAATCACAGCGTGCCACGTGTCGCAATTCTATGGTGCCTACAGTCACTTTACCACGTGTCATGACGCGCAAGCCTTAGGTATCGCGACGCCTAACGTACGCCGAACAATGCTAACGTGTACCGGGTCAACAAGTCAGAATCTGAGAAAAGTTTGACTTTGCTAACGTGTGCCGTGCCACGTGTCACCATCACAGCCGATCTGCTAACGTGCGCCGTAGCACGTGTCATCATCCTACGGTTCCGATAGTCGCCATCGCCACGTGTCACTCCACCTGTCAGCCACGTTATCGTCCAAATCATCAGTTGACCGAGTCAACGTGCCACCCCACCGCCACGTCATCATCAGCCAATCACGAAGTGCCACATGTCGTAATTTTATGGTGTCGATAGTCACTTTGCCACGTGTCGCCACGTCAGCATCAATCATTGACTCACTTATCCCTATCTGACACGTGGCGGATAAGAATCTGAACCGACCAATCAAAAGCCGCCACGTGTCACAATAATTGACCTCCAACCACCTTGCCACGTGTTACCTTATCACCTTATCCAGAATCGCCATGTGTCATCACCTCAGCATGCCACGACCAAAAGAAGCTGGCGTCGCGACGCCTAGAGCCTACCGAGGCCTATAAATTTAGCTCGATGTTTCAGTTTCAAATGTACCATTCTCTCTGAATTCTCTGATGTAAATATGGAGTTTTCTATCTAGTTTCTTTTAGTTTTTAGTTTTGTAAATAATTTTAATTACGTTTGTAATAATAGTAATTTACTTTCTTACTTTTTACAATTTTTACTATTCACCATTAGGAGGTAACTTCCCCAGCTAAGGTGAAAGGTAATTCTTTTACTGTTACTATTTAGATTAATCTCCCTTAAAAATAATATATTCACTATTTAAAATATTGACTTAAAAAGGATACCTCCAGATTGGTCGGTTGGTAATTCATCTTAATCTGGTTTAAACCTGACTAATCAAGGATACTGCCAGATTGGTCGGTTAGTAATTAAATTTTCTTACCGCCTATATGGCAGGTTTATTTTGGTTCCGCCTTTATGGCTGGTTGGACTTAATTTGACTTAATCAGGTTACCGCCTATATGGCTGGTTGGTAAAATAATCACAAGTTAATATATTATATTAAGGGAGATATCTAAATAGTAAAAAGTAAAAGTTGATCATTTTACCTTAGCATTTTATTTTATGTCTTTTACTTTTCAGCATTTTTACTTTATGTCGTTTACTTTTAAGTTTTTACTAGCCCTAGTTATGTGTTAGTTATCTGGGGTTGTGATGAATTCTAATATCACCGGTTTATAAAGGGTTATTTTATAGTTTGTGTAATTTAATGGTCTACTTATTAAATCTTAAGCTTAATGCTTCTTGTTGTCTGATCACCAATAAGATTGATATGGTAAATCTAAAATGAACTAGACATAGGGATTTTAGGTTTCAGCCTTAGACTTAATAGCACACGATCTTCCTTGAGGATAGAGAATCTTTTAATAGATTTCCTTACAGGATAGACATATACCTGTCAGAAGGGAGTAGCCATAATTGAAATTTAAACTTAATGAATCCAGATAATTTGGTTGACATAGACATATGGTTCAATTGGGTTAAACTGGGTATTTGCGTCTGACCATCGACAGAGGATTTTGCATAATTTCGTGTTCCAGGTTAATAAACCGATTTATTACACAAACATAAAATAATCACTTCATCTTTTAAAAGATATTAGAAAGATTCACAACCCTAGATCTTTGTGTCTTTTGTTATTTTCCTTATTATTTTCTTTTGTCTATTTATTTATTTAGCAAATCTACAATCCACCAAATCAATCAAGCAATCATTCTCTTCTCCCTCAATTAGATATTTGTAAATAAATAGTATCAATTATTAATAACAACAGTAGGAATTAAGTCCTCGTGGGATCAGTGGTAATTATATCACTATTTCCCACTCATTTAACCTAATATTTTGTATAGTTTCTTGAGTCTTGTGAATATTTTGATGTCTTTTGTGTTATTTTGTAGATAAATAAAGTTTCAGGACACTATGGAGGTGATTTGGGCCAAAACAGTGAAAATTGGACGAAAATGGCATTTTGGTAATTTTCCGCGTCGCGACGCGCAAGCCTTAGGCGTCGCGACGCCTGACGTACGCCGAACAATGCTAACGTGCGCCGGGTCCACAAGTCAGAATCTGAGAAAAGTTTGACTTTGCTAACGTGCGTCGTGCCATGTGTCACCATCACAGCTGATCTACTAACGTGCACCGTGCCACGTGTTATCATCCTACGGTGCCGACAGTCGCCATCGCCATGTGTCGCCACGTGTCAGCCACATCATCGTCCACATCATCAGTTGACCGAGTCAACATGCCACCTCACCGCCACGTCATCATAAACCAATCACGAAGTGCCACGTGTCGCCACGTCAGCGCCACGTCATTGACTCACTTATCCCTATCTGACATGTGGCGGATAAGAATCTGAACCGACCAATCAGAAGCCTCCACGTGTCACAATAATTGACCTCCAACCACCTTGCCATGTGTCACCTTATCACCTTATCCAGAATCGCCACGTGTCATCACCTCAGCGTGCCACGACCAAAAGAAGTTGGCGTCCCGACGCCATAGGCCTTTGCCTCGCGACCCCCAGAGCCTACCGAGGCCTATAAATTCAGTTCGATGTTTTAGTTTCAAATGTACCATTCTCTCTGAATTCTCTGATGTAAATATGGAGTTTTCTATCTAGTTTCTTATAGTTTTTAGTTTTGTAAATAATTTTAATTACGTTTGTAATAATAGTAATTTACTTTCTTACTTCTTACAGTTTTTACTATTCACCATGAGGAGGTAACTTCCCCAGCTTGGGTGAAAGATAATTCTTTTATTGTTACTATTTAGATTAATCTCCCTTAAAAATAATATATTCACTATTTAAAATATTGACTTAAAAAGGATACCGCCAGATTGGTCGATTGGTAATTAAATTTTCTTACCGCCTATATGGTAGGTTTAGTTTGGTTCCGCCTTTATGGCTGGTTGGACTTAATTTGACTTAATCAGGTTACCGCCTATATGGCTGGTTGGTAAAATAATCACAAGTTAATATATTATATTAAGGGAGATATCTAAATAGTAAATAGTAAAAGTTGATCCTTTTACCTTAGCATTTTATTTTATGTCTTTTACTTTTCAGCATTTTTACTTTATGTCTTTTACTTTCAAGTTTTTACTAGCCCTAGTTATAGTTTGTGTAATTTAAAGGTTTACTTATTAAATCTTAAGCTTAATGCTTCTTGTTGTCTGATCACCAATAAGATTGATATGGTAAATCTAAAATGAACTAGACATAGGGATTTTAGGTTTCAGCCTTAGCTTTAATAGCCCACGATCTTCCTTGAGGATTGATAACCCTTTAATAGATTTCCTTACATGATAGACATATACCTGTCGGGCGAGGGTAGCCATAATTTGGAATTTAAACTTAATGAATCCAGATAATTTGGTTGACATAGACATATGGTTCAATTGGGTTAAACTGGGTATTTGCGTCTGACCATCGACATAGGCTTTTGCATAATTTCGTGTCCAGGTTAGTAAACCGATTTATTACACAAACATAAAAATAATCACTTCATCTTTTAAAAGATATTAGAAAGATTCACAACCCTAGATCTTTGTGTCTTTTGTTATTTTCCTTAGTATTTTCTTTTGTCTTTTTATTTATTTATTTATTAGAATCTACAATCAATCCAAAAATCAATCAAGCAATCATTCTCTTCTCCCTCAATTACATATCTGTAAATAAATAGATCAATAATAATAACAACAGTAGGAATTAAGTCCTCATGGGATCGATATTTTTATACTACTTGAACGATACGTGCGCTTGCGTTATACGTGTGTGTTTACGCTGGTCAAGTTTTTGGCGCCGTTGCCGGGGACTTATATTCTTGAGTTATTAATTTTGAAGCTATCTAATTTACTTGTATCTAATTTTCTTTATTTTTATCTGTAATTTTATTTCTTCTTTTGTTTTTTTTCAGTGATTGAAAATGGAACATTATTTGGGAGATTGAAAGAAATCACGAGCTTTACTAGAAGTACACCCAAATCTGGGAGCAAACAATCCGGTTTCTGAGGCCTTTTGTCCAGCCCAACAATTATCACTAGATGTCAGAATCAAGCATTCTACATTGCTCATCAGAATGAAATAGGGAGATGTGTAATATGTGAATGGTAACCACCCGAGCGATCAATGTATATACCTTTCAGAGTGGCAGAATTATTGGAAATTCAGGTACGAAGAATCATCACATTTTCCATCTTATCCCCCATCCATCTACGATCTTCATCAACAATCAGAACCATCATATGAAGATCAGTTGATTCACATGCTCAAAGATTGGTTCGAGGAACAGGAAGCTCAATTTGATGCACAATTTCAGAGTCAAGCAGCGTCTATACAGAGGATGACAGATCAAGTTAGACAATTAACAGATAACCTGAATCACTATGTCCGGAGCAAATTCAAAAAATACTGAAGAAGCCTTCGATTATCCTGAGATTCATCATGAATCCATAACAGAGGGACGAGGACTGAGCAGTATCAAGAATCACAGGTATCAGTTAAGGAGCCTGAACTTGTTGGTTTCTATAATATGTCCCAAGGAAAGATTAAGCATACATGAAATACAACAAAGAATATATATAAAAGATGAAGTATGGCGGATCATACTTACCAATCCTTGTGATGAAGAAAGATCAAGCCAAGATGGAAGCTCCAAGGTAGATTAGGTTCGGCCAAGGAAGACAAGAGAGAGGAAAGCTCCAAACTTTGTGTATTCCTTGCTCTATGATGGTTTCCCTATCACCTCTTTTGATCCCTTGAAGGTGCTAGCCTTGCATGTTCCAAACATCAACCTTTTCTTCAAGCTTTTGGCAACCAAATTTGAAGAAGATGAAGACCAAAACTGCATGCAGTTTTCGGTCAAGAGTGAGTGAGAGAGAGAGATTTTCTTTTTTTTTGATTTTGATACCAAAAATCAATTTATATTTATGCAATAATATTTATTAAATAATAATAAATCTATGACACTAGCCATGCAAAGGCTTAGAGTGTCAAACACTCAAATTCCATGCATAACATTTGAGTGTAATATACACTATCACCATGCAATGCATCATCAATAAAATAATGCATATAATGACATGTGTCATGTGGGCCCCACACGTTTCCAAATGAAAGTGGGCCCACGTGCACTCATGCGTTCGGGTTCGATATTTCCGAAATACCGAACTTACGTCGCGACGTTATTTAAATCGAATTTAAATAAATAATCGCGCCTAGCGAAATTATTATTTACGTCGCTAACGAATTAATTCTAAATTAACTCGTATGCCCGAATTAAAATCTAATTTTAATTTCGCGTCGAAATCGAATTTCGATTATTTATCGAATATAATAATTTTATCGATTAATTCCAAATTAATCGTTCTCTCTCTCTAACAAAGGTACTTTATCCGAGATAAAGTTTCTCCGCAATTAACAAGATTAATTAAGTCCGAATCAAATATCATAGGTGAATCTTCAGGAAGGAAGCGACCCAAGAGATCTCCGGATATGTTGGCAGTAAATACGGTCGTCGGATAATCCGAACACGCACGTACCTCGTACTACGTTCTCACCGATTCACAAGACAAGTTGGCTTCTAGCAAAGCGCCATGTCTACCCAATTCTCCAGAAATATTCTTATAGGAATATAAGATCTATATCAAGCGTAGTATACCGTAGTATTGCGTACATCGATCCTGTATCGGATGATCAACATGCTAGGCCTGGGGCTGGAGATGTGTCTGCCCCGTACGAAACATATATCGGACATCAAACAGCTAGTCTCTTTAAATCAGACAATCCTGACCTAGTCATATTGTCCCGACGGTTGCAACCTTTTATAGAGTACTAGTTCTGTGTCCTGCGTGATCATCACCTCCATATGTCTGAAGCGATACTTCCATCTTGACATCACATCCAGTACACTACGATTCTCGATAAACCCAGAAGAGGTGTACACAGAACCGGTTAGGGTCCCCAACCACCAAAACCAAAGTTTACCGATTGTCGCAAGTACTAGCGATGTAAGTCTCAGGTTAAGACCATATACACCTACCCTGATGCGGCCTCCCATAGACACGCAGACATACTACCAATGGGATTCCGCGGGGTCTATCCAGAGCGAAGCTGTTTTCCGTACCATCGGTAAAACACAACCTCCTATTGCACTTGCATAAGTATCCAATACTTAAATATATGAGAACTATGCTGTTGTGCCCTCACAACGTGCACAAGCGCAATACTAGTCTATTCCGCATTATCGATGTCCAATCTCGATAATACTCCGACTAGGGATATTTAATGATTAAACTTTTATAGATTGATACTGTCTCATATCATCTCAATCCAGTATTAATCATATGGACTTTCGCCATTTATTAGTCAAAGTAAATAATATTACAAAACGGCAAAAGGCAATTTCATAATCACATAGTTAATTTTTACAATAATACAATATCATTTACAAACAGTGACGCTATGGGACATAATGTCTAACAATCTCCCACTTGGCCTATAGCCAGTCACTCAAGCATCTAATACCCGAACTATGTATGTGTCGTTCAAAAACTTGCTGAAGAACAGCCTTCGTCAGCGGATCTGCAATGTTGTCATCTGATGTGACCTTCTCGACCTTTACATCGCCACGATGTATAATCTCCCGAATCAGATGGTAACGTCGAAGAACATGCTTGGACCTTTGATGAGACCTTGGTTCCTTAGCCTGTGCTATAGCCCCGTTATTGTCACAATACAATGGAACGGGCTCAGCTGCTAACGGAACTACCCCTAATCTGATTAGGAACTTTCGGATCCAAACTGCCTCCTTTGCTGCTTCAGATGCAGCGATGTACTCCGCTTCTGTTGTTGAATCGGCAACAGTATCTTGCTTGGAAGATTTCCAGCTCACTGCTCCGTTATTCAAACAAAAAATGTACCCAGATTGCGACTTGTAGTCATCTTTGTCGGTTTGGAAACTTGCATCGGTATACCCAGATACCGCAAGTTCTCCACCTCCATAAATTAAGAAAGCATCCTTAGTTCGTTTAAGATACTTAAGGATGTTCTTAACTGCTATCCAGTGACCTTCACCTGGATCGGCCTGATAGCGGCTGCACATGCTCAAAGCATATGAGACATCAGGTCGTGTACATATCATAGCATACATGATCGATCCGACTGCCGAGGCGAACGGTATCCGACTCATGTTGTCCCTCTCTTCCTGAGTCTTAGGACACATGTCTTTAGACAGAGAGGTACCTCGTACCATTGGAACCAATCCCCTCTTGGATTGTTCCATGTTGAATCGCTTCAACACTTTATCAATGTATGTACTCTGGGAGAGTCCAAGCAGCTTTCTAGATCTATCCCGGTAGATTTTTATTCCAAGAATAAAGGCTGCTTCTCCCAGATCTTTCATGGAGAATTTTAATGAAAGCCAAGCTTTCACCGACGTCAGCATGGGAATGTCATTGCCTATAAGCAATACGTCGTCGACATAAAGGACAATAAAAGTAAGTGCTCTCCCACTAACTTCTTGTATACACAAGGGTCATCCGCGTTTTGCACGAAATCATATTCCTTTATGATCTCATCAAAACGCTGATTCCATGACCGTGATGCTTGCTTCAATCCATAAATGGATCGATTTAACTTACAAACCTTGTTTGCAAGTCTAGGTACGATAAAACCGTCAGGCTGTTGCATATAAACATCCTCCAAAAGGTTTCCGTTAAGGAAAGCGGTTTTAACGTCCATCTGCCATATCTCGTAATCGAAATATGCAGCTATTGCAAGCATTATCCGAATGGATTTAATCATGGCAACGGGTGAGAAGGTTTCGTCATAATCAATACCATATTGTTGACGATACCCCTTCGCTACAAGCCTAGCTTTGTACGTTTGTACGTTGCCATCCATGTCAGTCTTCTTCTTGAAGATCCATTTGCATCCAATAGGCTTCACACCTTCTGGTGCATCAACCAGTGTCCAAACTTGGTTGGCGTACATGGAATCCATCTCGGACTTCATGGCTTCTTGCCATAAAGCGGAATCGATATTTTGTATCGCTTCCTCATACGTAGCCGGCTCATTATCCTCAATAAGATTAATATCTACATGAGGTGAGATCAGGAACCCATACCTCTCAGGTACTGTTCTCACTCTCTCCGACCTACGCGGTCCTTGTGTATGTGAAGTTTGTGGTACAGACTCATCCCGGATGGTCTGTTCATGTTCCGTCGTTGATTCATTGCCAGGAACAGTATCACTACGATCTTCATCGAGTTCTACTTTCCTCCCACTTACCACTGCATTTAGGAATTCCTTCTCAAGGAAAACCGCATGTAGAGCAACAAATACTTTGTTCTCTTGTGGGTAATAGAAGTAATATCCTTTGGTTTCCCTAGGATATCCTACGAAAAGGCATTTATCAGATTTGGGTTCAAGTTTGGTACCTTCCAAACGTTTAACATATGCCCAGCATCCCCAAATCTTCAGGAAAGAGAAACCTGGTTTCCTTCCTGTCCATATCTCATATGGAGTCTGTTCAACAGACTTCGACGGTACCTTATTCAAAATAAGTATAGCACTGTTTAATGCGTATCCCCAGAAGGATATTGGTAGCTCAGTGCGACTCATCATTGACCTTACCATGTCCAACAAGGTGCGGTTTCTCCGTTCGGACACACGTTTAATTGCGGTGTTCCAGGAGGAGTCCACTGTGAAAGAATACCATATTCTTTCAAGTAATCTTGAAACTCATAACTTAAGTATTCGCCACCTCGGTCTGACCGTAATGTCTTAATACTCTTTCCTGTTTGTTTTTCCACTTCGTGTCGAAACTCTTTGAATTTCTCAAAAGTTTCCGACTTGTGTCTCATAAGATACACATAACCGTAACGAGATGCATCATCTGTAAAGGTTACGAAGTAGTGAAATCCACCTCTAGCCTGGCTAGACATGGGCCCGCATACGTCAGTATGAACAAGAGCCAACAGTTCTGTGGCACGTTCACCTTTACCGCTAAAAGGTGATTTAGGCATTTTGCCTAAAAGACAAGATTCGCAGACGTCATATGAATTGGGATCAAATTCGTCCAAGTACCCACTCTTCGAAAGTGTGGATATGCGAGTCTTGTTGATGTGTCCCAGACGACAATGCCACATATAAGCTTCATCTTTTAGATTACTTCTTTTGAGCCTTTTGTTTGTCATTTTAGGAGATTTATTTATATTCAAAATATAAAGACCGTTATTTGCAACAGCTGTGCAAATTTCTGCATCATTTTTATATAAATAACACCCAGTGTTCCTGAATACAAAAGTGTAACCCTGCTGGGTTAACAAGGATACAGATATAATATTCCTAGTTAAACTAGGTACAAAATAACAGTTCAAAAGTTTAAGTTCATGCCCTGAGGGCAGTTCTAAAACAAAAGTCCCTACGGCCAAAACAGCAACTGGTGTTCCGTTTCCAACCCGTAGATCCATCTCCCCGGATGCCAGCACCCTGCTATCCTGCAGATCCTGCACATCAGTACAAATATGAGCACCACAACCAGAATAAAAAATCCAATTTTTAAAACTAGAAGTATTCATATTTATCTCAATAACAAACATACCAGAAGCGATAGCCTTGCCATCCTTGATATCCTCTTTCTGCCCTTTGCCCATTCGGCAGTCACGTTTCCAGTGACCCCTCTTGCCGCAGTTAGTTGAGGCAGATGTCGTGAGATTTGTCCTTTGGCTTCCTAGAAGCCACTGTCAACTTGCCTTTGCCCTTTTTCTTGAACTTCTTCTTCCTTGCACCTCCAATTGCCTTGGGCCACCCTTTGGCGCATGAGAGGTCGATGCAAAATGCGCCTCGCGCTTGCTCCCCTTTAGGAGTTCCCTTTCGGACTCCTTCAAGATAGATAACAGCTCTCCAAGAGTGTCATCTGTATCCATCAACTTATAGTTGACTATGATTTGTTTCCAAGTATCAGGAAGTGACTGCAAGATCATATCTATAGTCAGCTCAGCCTCCAAGACTATTCCCATATTGGCCAACTCATCAATATCGGCGATCATTTGAGTCCCATGGGCTTCAACTGATGCGCCATCTGTCATCCGGGAGCGGAAGAGTTTCCTTACTAGCTCGTACCTCTTCATCCGCTTATTGGTGCGGTGAAGATCACGCAATCTTGCCATCATGTTATAGGGATCCAAGTCCATATTCTGGCGTCTGAAATGCTGGGTCATTGCAGCTAGCATAACTGACTGAGCTTGGTCACAATCATCACTATGAGTCTTCCATAACTCTAGCTCCAGTGGCTCAGTGGGTTTAGGCGGGAGAGGTCTCTGAATAGTATACAGTATCCTCTCATCCCCAAGCACTATCTTGAGGTTCATTTCCCAGTCGGCAAAGTTTGTCCCTTTGAAGACATATCACCCATGATTATGTCGCGGATATTACCTTTGCCAGTCATCTTGACAACTATAGTCCAACTATAAAGTCAACGATGTTATGGGTACAGTCAAACTGTTAAAAAAAATAACAATATATTAGTCCAACTAATTTAAAATATTGACGAAAATGATTTTGAAAGACGCGTAAGGCTAAGTATCTGAACGAAATTGTAAATTCAATAATAGCCTCCCACTATTTTCTTCAAGTTTCTAACCCTCTGTAGACAACTCGGGAAATCTAATTTCCTAGTGGGCTAGGATCCCGTTAAATAACACACAACCTTGACTTTGGCCAACAAGTTGTATGATATTTAACTAGGTAGATCTCGAAGATCAATTGGATCCCATCCAATTCCTAGATCCGGTAGGTGGACATCCAAGTCCGAAACATATATATCTAATACATATGTCAATGTATCAATACATTTTCCTAACCATTTCCTCTGAATCAACTAAGCCTTGGCTTTGGCACAACAAACCTAATGATTCCAGTTAAGCGGGACCCATTGACAAGGAAAATTTCGTAATCAATGTCGATGGACAAGAAGTGATCTTGACTTTGGCCAACAAATCACAACTTGGACAGGACACCGATGTGGAACAAAACTCTCATGATTCAAACACATCCTCAATTGACAAAGGTCTTGACTTTGGCCAACAAACCAATGCCAATTTCGGATCTTGAGAAAGAATCATTCAACGGAAGGAAAATTGCTTAATATTGTTTGAGGGATTTTTCGCGTAATGGCAACCAATTAATTTTTATCTTGTTAGGTCTCATCATCATACACCCTTAAGCATGCTTCTAAAACATCATAAAGCGCGTAAAGTAAAGTAATAGTGATATGCGGATGGATATATAAACAACTTGTTCCTAGAACAAATCACTCCTTTTCCTCTCCCCGCTAGCACTATTCTACTACTACCCAATCACATAATACAATAAGAGAAACCTCATTTACATTGAGGGGAATTAGGTGAGAAGAGAATACAAAGAGATAAAGAGATAAGGCTGGACACGCAGGTCCAATTATAAATTCCAAATTTACAATAACTTCTAAAAATACCCTTTCCCTTCTAATATCCATCCGATATACACTATCATTCATCACATACATATATATTCAAACAAGACATGTTTTTACAACCAATCTAATCCAATTAATTAGTCTTTGTTAAAGTGATCATCCAATGTTCAACAACGGTTTGATTTTGTGCGAGTCCAACTCGATTGAGAATAAGTACATAAGGTACGAATTCGCGAATTATATCGAACTACTTATTAAATCTAATTTAATTCGTATTCAATACTAATTCAATTATTTAATTCCAAATTAAATGTTTACACTTTTAATATGCTTTAAAGACTTAGATTCTAAATCTAATCCTATTGGGTCTCAAAGCCCAACTAACATCCAATGTTGAATTTAATTCAAGTCAAATGGGCTTAGAATTGATTTATTAAGGCTTGGGCTTTGGTCAATGTGGGTCAACCCAATTACCAAGCCCAAATAAGGAATCACCCTTAAGTGCCATAAAACCAATTTTAAGCCCATAAGGCCCAATTAATTATTAAAGCCCATTAATTAAATTTTAATATTCCAAACATTAAAGTCCAATTAATAAAGTGTAATACCAAGATTAATATATTAAACCAAATATTTCAAAAATACCCATTTAATTTATTAATCATCAATTTTTCAAAATAAATGTCCAACATTAATTTTAACAAAAATCAACTCCTTTACATGTCCTATGTATTCGGCCAAGGTGAGTTTTTTTGTGTCGATGTTTTTTCAATCCGATTGAATTATTAATCTACGTCCCGTACACGTTCTAAGTCATCCAATGATCTTAAACACAAAAATTTCAATCCACTCCAAGTAGCAACACATTCGGCCAAGGCATGAATTTGGGGAAAAAATCATCCAATGCATTTTTCATAAAATTGATTCCATATAACATCATGTTATATACATGCAAGCATACTTATTAATCAAATTTCACAAGAACATGCTTTAATCAATTTGTCACACCTTTCGGCCAAGGTCAAAATTTTGGGGAAAAATCATCCAATGCATTTTTCATAAAATTGATTCCATATAACATCATGTTATATACATGCAAGCATACTTATTCATCAAATTTCACAAGAACATGCTTTAATCAATTTTGTAACACCATTCGGCCAAGGTCAAAATTTGGGGAAAATATCCAATGCATTTTTCATAAAATTGATTCCATATAACATCATTCTATATACATGCAAGCATACTTATTCATCAAATTTCACAAGAACATGCTTCAACCAATTTTATCAAATTTTAACCTAAAGTATTTCATGCTTAACCATGGCTCAATGATACCATTGTTGGTTTCTATAATATGTCCCAAGGAAAGATTAAGCATACATGAAATACAACAAAGAATATATAAAAGATGAAGTATGGCGGAATCATACTTACAATCTCTTGTGATGAAGAAAGATCAAGCCAAGATGGAAGCTCCAAGGTAGATTAGGTTCGGCCAAGGAAGACAAGAAGAGGAAAGCTCCAAACTTTGTGTATTCCTTGCTCTATGATGGTTTCCCTATCACCTCTTTTGATCCCTTGAAGGTGCTAGCCTTGCATGTTCCAAACATCAACCTTTTCTTCAAGCTTTTGGCAACCAAATTTGAAGAAGATGAAGACCAAAATGCATGCAGTTTTCGGTCAAGAGTGAGAGAGAAGAGAGATTTTCTTTTTTTTTGATTGATACCAAAAATCAATTTATATTTATGCCATAATATTATTATTAAATAATAATAAATCTATGACACTAGCCATGCAAAGGCTTAGAGTGTCAAACACCAAATTCCATGCATAACATTTGAGTGTAATATACACTATCACCATGCAATGCATCATCAATAAAATAATGCATATAATGACATGTGTCATGTGGGCCCCACACGTTTCCAAATGAAAGTGGGCCCACGTGCACTCATGCGTTCGGGTTCGATATTTCCGAAATACCGAACTTACGTCGCGACGTTATTTAAATCGAATTTAAATAAATAATCGCGCCTAGCGAAATTATTATTACGTCGCTAACGAATTAATTCTAAATTAACTCGTATGCCCGAATAAAATCTAATTTTATTTCGCGTCGAAATCGAATTTCGATTATTATATCGAATATAATAATTTTATCGATTAATTCCAAATTAATCGTTCTCTCTCTCTAAAACAAAGGTACTTTATCCGAGATAAAGTTCTCCGCAATTAATCCAAGATTAATTAAGTCCGAATCAAATATCATAGGTGAATCTTCAGGAAGCGACCCAAGAGATCTCCGGATATATGTTGGCAGTAAATACGGTCGTCGGATAATCCGATCACGCACGTACCTCGTACTACGTTCTCATCGATTCACAAGACAAGGTTGGCTTCTAGCAAAGCGCCATGTCTACCCAATTCTCCAGAAATATTCTTATAGGAATATAAGATCTATATCAAGCGTAGTATACCGTAGTATTGCGTACATCGATCCTGTATATCGGATGATCACATGCTAGGCCTGGGGCTGGAGATGTGTCTGCCCCGTACGAAAATATATCGGACATCAAACAGCTAGTCTCTTTAAATCAGACAATCCTGACCTAGTCATATTGTCCCGACGGTTGCAACCTTTTATAGAGTACTAGTTCTGTGTCCTGCGTGATCATCACCTCCATATGTCTGAAGCGATACTTCCATCTTGACATCACATCCAGTACACTACGATTCTCGATAAACCCAGAAGAGGTGTACACAGAACCGGTTAGGGTCCCCAACCACCAAAACCAAAGTTTACCGATTGTCGCAAGTACTAGCGATGTAAGTCTCAGGTTAAGACCATATACACCTACCCTGATGCGGCCTCCCATAGACACGCAGACATACTACCAATGGGATTCCGCGGGGTCTATCCAGAGCGAAGCTGTTTTCCGTACCATCGGTAAAACACAACCTCCTATTGCACTTGCATAAGTATCCAATACTTAAATATATGAGAACTATGCTGTTGTGCCTCACAACGTGCACAAGCGCAATACTAGTCTATTCCGCATTATCGATGTCCAATCTCGATAATACTCCGACTAGGGATATTTAATGATTAAACTTTTATAGATTGATACTGTCTCATATCATCTCAATCCAGTATTAATCATATGGACTTTCGCCATTTATTAGTCAAAGTAAATAATATTACACAAAACGGCAAAAGGCAATTTCATAATCACATAGTTAATTTTGTACAATAATACAATATCATTTACAAACAGTGACGCTATGGGACATAATGTCTAACAGAACTAACAAAATCTCAATTTGATTTTTATTATTCTAACTCTGAAGAAGATAAAGAAGATGAGCTATTTGTACCAACTGCACCAACAAAGGAGGATGAAACTTTCTTTCCTCAAAATGAAGGTCTTGGAGAATGCTTTGCACAAATGTTTGAAGAAGATCTATCTAAGCCAATCACATCAGCCTCAGAGGATGAAGACCTAATGTCAGACACATCTGTACATCCTTACGTTGATACTTTTGGAGCATGCATTTCACAGATGACAGATGAAGAATTGAATACGGAAATTTTAAAATTCATCTGTGAAGAAAATGTGGAGCAAGAAACAGAGCAAATGGAGGTACAACTGTCAGACCAAATTGAAAATCCAGAGCATTCAGGAGAAACATCATTGTTTTGGGGAGTACAATTTAGAGATATCACCCGGAAGCTTGATAGAATGGAACTCCCATTCAAAGTCAAGCACCATACGAGACCTCCTGATTTTCTTTCTTTCTTTTCAGGAACAACTGGAGTAACAAAGGTTAAAAAGGTGGCACAAACACTGAATGGGAAAAAATTCTTTTTGCCCATTTACCGTTGGAAGAGACCCTTCAAAAGCAACGCTCACGAGATTGTCTTTAATCAGACATCCAAAATGATGCTGAAACCTCTTTGACGGATAGATTTCAGTTACGTCTGGCTGAAGACGAAAAATTTCGCGCTAGCAGGGAGGCAACCCATGCAATTTTCTTGTGTATACATGTTGTAGAATTTTTAATTTTTTCGTGTTATTTTTGTAGGGAAAAGCTAAACCAAAGCATAAGACAGAAGGAATGGTGTTTGGCAATCACAAAGATGAGAACCAATTCATTAGCGATGGCTGAGTAAGGAATGAAATCTTGAGACGCATCCTAATGGATTTATATACCAAACAAGTGGCGTATTGCGTACACAATTCTGTTACCTTAATTATTGCTTGGATTTGCTTTTCTGTTTTAATTATCTTTATTTTCGTAGACAGGATCCAGACTTTTTGACCTTTCACTATTTCTTTTGTTGTTTAGCTAACAATCGTCTTTTGGAAGATACTAGTGCTAGTATTACTCACCCTTTTCAGGTTCTATAAATTCAACTAATCATTGCACTTTTGAAGACATCCAGAGTAAAAAAATGGAAGCCACTTCAAGAAGACGAGTTGAAAACATTTGTGTGTTTTGCGGTACTAGTGTTGGTACTAAGCCACAATACGTAGAGGCAACACATGAATTGGGTCGAGTCTTAGCTGCAAGGAATATAAACTTAGTATATGGCGGAGGCAATCTCAGACTAATGGCGATCGTTTCAAAGGCCGTAGAAATGGGTTCGGAGAAATGGGTTCGTGTCAAAACCTTGAAAGTACTACTCTTTACTGCCAGAACTGCTCCGGATCTAATTGACCAACTCTTAGGCTATGAACCAAAAGTTGACCCTATCCTTTCAAAGATAAATTGGTCCGAGGACGATCGTGGTAAGAGGCGTCGAATTAATCTGGATCTTAATCTTTAATTTATGTAGAATTTCAGCTAACCAAGTATTATCTTCTAAACTCTTCTTCTATTGTTAAAGATATTGTGGACAATGTCTCATTTAGGTTTGTGGGAGGGAATTAGTTGATCAGTACCTTGTTTTTAGTTTGTGTGTTATTTTCAGTCCAAAATTTTTCGAAAAAAAAAATTGAAAAATTTTCAAAAATTTTAAAAATATTTTGCATTTTTGTGTTTTTATTTTGACTAAAAAGGTGAAATTGGTAAGAGATACTTGAGTAAAGAGTCTTCATTCCTGAGACATATCTCAAACCTATTTCGAAACAAGTTCATTTTTGTTTATTTCATTTTGAATTATTTAATTTGTAAATTCTCCAAAAAACTGATTAAAATGGATCTTCATATGCTCAGTTAGCAGATATTATCAACATGCATTGTAACATACGGACATGAGCTAAAATTGAAAAGTTTGTAATATTCAGTGATCTACTTTAATTAGAGGAAGCATCTTAAAAAGCAATGGAGTAAAAAAAAATGTTTGAGATTCGAGTTATTAAGTCTGTAAGGGTGTTTTAACACCTAGTGCCATAAAACCAACTGGTTTGGGAGTTATTGGCCCAAAGCTCGCTACATGGATCAAAGATACTGCAAAAATATATATATCTGAAGTCTGAGTAATTAGTCTGTAGGGATGTCTTAACACCTGGTGCCCTAAAGCCAACTGGTTTGGGAGAATAAAAAAAAATCAAAAATCAAAGAAAAAATCAGAAAAATGAGAAAAATTATTCTATTGCTACAAAAAAAAAATGTGAATTCTGATAAAACTTTAGGACAAAAATATTACTCTCTTATCAACTGCACTTATTACTGTTGTGGGCAAAAATGAGTTGTTTAATATTTTGTTGGCTGTATATATGGAGAATGGTAAATATAATCGGAGAATTTACTTATTCAGTAATTTAGAAAGAAACAAAACATCTAGTAACTTGGAGTAGAAATTTCACCTGATTAGTCACTAACTTCTTTAATTTCTTTTCCCTTTTCTTTCTGGTTTGGTGTGCATTAGTTTCACTACCTTTTTACTTTTGTAAAATGTTTGTGGGTATCATTGCTGTAAACCCTCACGAGACTACAACTCGTCCACTAGGTACACCTAGGGGTTTAAAGGCTTGTTGCATATGCTAAATACAACCGTGATTCCAACGAAAGTGGCTTAGTTAATTTTATTTTTATGTAATTTTGTGTTTTGCTCGAGGACTAGCAAAAGATTAGGTTTGGGGGTGTGATGAGTGGTAATTATATCACTATTTCCCACTCATTTAACATAATATTTTGTATAGTTTCATGAGTTTTTTGAATATTTTGATGTGTTTTGTGTTATTTTGTAGATAAATAAAGTTTCAGGACACTGTGGAGGTGATTTGGGCCAAGCAGTGAAAATTGTACGAAAAAGGGCATTTTGGTAATTTTTCGCGTCGCGACGCCTAACATGCGCCGAACAGTGCTAAGATGCGCCAGGTCCACAAGTCAGAATCTGAGAAAATTTGACTTTGCTAACGTGCATCGTGCCATGTGTCACCATCACATCCGATCTGCTAACGTGCGCCATGCCATGTGTCATCATCCTACGTTGCCGACAGTCGCTGTCGCCACGTGTGAATCCACGTCATTGCCACATCATCATCCACATCACCTGTTGACCAAGTCAAAGTGCCACGTTGCTGCCACGTCATCATCAACCAATCATAGCGAGCCACGTGTCGCAATTCTATGGTGCCGACAGTCACTTTGCCACGTGTCGCCACGTCAGCGCCATGTCAGCATCAATCATTGACTCACTTATCCCTATCTAACACGTGGCGGATAAGAATCTGAACCGACCAATCAGAAGCCGCCACGTGTCACAATAATTGACCTCCAACCACCTTGCCACGTGTCACCTTATCATCTTATCCAGAATCGCCACGTGTCATCACCTCAGCATGCCACGACCAAAATAAGTTGGCGTCGTGACGCCAAAGGCCTTGACGTCACGACGCCCAGAGCCTACCGAAGCCTATAAATTCAGCTCGATGTTTCAGTTTCAAATGTACCATTCTCTCTGAATTCTCTGATGTAAATAGAAAGTTTTTCTATCTAGTTTATTTTAGTTTTTAGTTTTGTAAATAATTTTAATTACGTTTGTAATAATAGTAATTTACTTTTTTACTTTTTACAAGTTTTTACTTCACCATGAGGAGGTAACTTCCCCAGCTAGATTGAAAGGTAAATCATTTACTGTTACTATTTAGATTAATCTCCCTTAAAAATAATATATTCACTATTTAAAATATTGACTTAAAAAGGATACCGCCAGATTGGTCGGTTGGTAATTCATCTTAATCTGGTTTAAACCTGACTAATCAAGGATATCGCAAGATTGGTCGGTTGGTAATTAAATTTTCTCACCATCTATATGGCAGGTTTATTTTGGTTCCGCCTTTATGGCTGGTTGGACTTAATTTGACTTAATCAGGTTACCGCCTCTATGGCTGGTTGGTAAAATAATCACAAGTAATATATTATATTAAGGGAGATATCTAAATAGTAAATAGTTAAAAGTTGATCCTTTTACCTTAGCATTTTTTTATGTCTTTTACTTTTCACCATTTTTACTTTATGTCTTTTACTTTTAAGATTTTACTAGCCCTAGTTATGTGTTAGTTATCTGGGGTTGTGAAATTCTAATATCAACGGTTTATAAGGGGTATTTTATAGTTTGTGTAATTTAAAGGTTTACTTATTAAATCTTAAGCTTAATGCTTCTTGTTGTCTGATCAGCAATAAGATTGATATGGTAAGTCTAAAATGAACTAGACATATGATTTTAGGTTTCAGCCTTAGACTTAATAGCCACGATCTTCCTTGAGGATAGATAACCCTTTAATAGATTTCCTTACATGATAGACATATTACCTGTCGTGCAGGGGTAGCCATAATTGGAATTAAACTTAATGAATCCAGATAATTTGGTTGACATAGACATATGGTTCAATTGGGTTAAACTGGGTATTTGCGTCTGACCATCGAGAGAGGCTTTTGCATAATTTCGTGTTCCAGGTTAGTAAACCGATTTATTACACAAACATAAAATAATCACTTCATCTTTTAAAAGATATTAGAAAGATTCACAACCCTAGATCTTTGTGTTTTTTGTTATTTTCCTTAGTATTTTCTTTTGTCTTTTTATTTATTTAGCAAATCTACAATCAACCAAATCAATCAAGTAATCATTCGCTTCTCCCTCAAATAGATATCTGTAAATAAATAGTATCAATAATTAATAACAACAGTAGGAATTAAGTCCTCGTGGGATCAGTGGTAATTATATCACTATTTCTCACTCATTTAACCTAATATTTTGCATAGTTTCTTGAGTCTTGTGAATATTTTGATGTGTTTTGTGTTATTTTGTAGATAAATAAAGTTTCAGGACACTCTGGAGGTAATTTGGGCAAAAACAGTGAAAATTGGACGAAAAGGGCATTTTGGTAATTTTTCTCGTCGCGACGCGCAAGCCTTAGGCGTCGCGACTCCTAACGTACGCCGAACAGTGCTAACGTGCGCCGGGTCCATAAATTAGAATCTGAGAAAAGTTTGACTTTACTAACGTGCGCCGTGCCACGTGTCACCATCACAGCCGATCTGCTAACGTGCGTCGTGCCACATGTCATCATCCTACGGTGTCGACAGTCACCATCGCCATGTGTCGCCACGTGTCACTCCACCTATCAGCCACATCATCGTCCACATCATCAGTTGACCGATTCAACGTGCCACCTCACCGCCACGTCATCATCAGCCAATCATGAAGTTCCACGTGTCGCAATTTTATGGTGCCGACAGTCACTTTGCCACATGTCGCCATGTCAGCGCCACATCAGTGCCATGTCAGCATCAATCATTGACTCACTTATCTCTATCTGACACGTGGCGGATAAGAATCTGAATCGACCAATAAGAAGCCGCCACGTGTCATAATAATTGACCTCCAACCACCTTGCCACGTGTCACCTTATTACCTTATCCAGAATCACCATGTACGTGTGTGTAAATAAATAAATTCAACAATTAATAACAACAGTAGGAATTAAGTCCTCGTGGGATCGATATTTTTATACTACTTGAACGATACGCGCGCTTGCATTATACGTGTGTGTTTACGCCGGTCAAGTTTTTGGCGCCGTTACCGGGAACTTATTTTTCTTGAGTTATTAATTTTGATGCTATCTAATTTACTTGTATCTAATTTTCTTTATTTTTATCTGTAATTTTTATTTATTTATTTTTTTTTCAAATGATTGAAAAATGGAACATTGTTGGTAGATTGAAATATTTCGAGCTTTACTAGAAGAAGATACACCCCAAATCTGGGAGCAACAGTCCGTTTTTTTTAGGCCTGTTGTTCAGCCCAACAACTATCACTGGATGTCAGAATCAAGCAATTCTACATTTTCTCAACAGAATGAAATGAGGAGATGTGACATATGTAATGGTAACCATCCGAGAGATCATTGTGAGTACAACTACAATCTAGGGTGGCAGAGCTATCAAAATCCTTCATGGTATGAAGAACCATCATACTTTCTATCTTATCCACCATACATCTACAATCTCCATCAACAATCAGAACCATCAGAGGAAGATTAGTTGATCCACATGCTCAAAGATTAGCTTGAAGAACGAGAAGCTCAATTAGATGCACAAATTCAGAGTCAAGCGGCGTCTATACAGAGGATGACAGATCAAGTTAGACAATTAACAGATATCCTGAATCACATATCTCACGGAGCAAATTCAAATACTACTGAAGAAGCCTTTGAATATCCTGAGATTCATCATGACATCATAACAGAGGACGAGGTTGAGCAGTATCAAGAATCTGAGGTATCAGTTCAGGAACCCAAACCAACAAAGTCTCTGTTTAATTTCTATTATTCAAACTCTGACGAGGATGAAGAAGCTGAGCTGTTTGTACCAACTGCACCAACATATGAGGATGGAATTTTGTATCCTCAAAATGAAGAGCTTGGAGATTTCTTTGCACAGATGTTTGAAGAAGATATACCTGAACCATCCATTCCAGTCGTATAAGAGGATGAAGAACTAATGTTAGAAACATCTTTACATCCTCAGGCAGATACTTATCGAGCATGCATTTCACAGATGACGGATGAAGAGTTGAATACGGAAATTTTAAAATTCATCTGTGAAGAAAAGGTGGAGCAAGAAGCAGAGCAAATGGAGGAGCAAATGTCTGAACTTATTAAAGATCCAGAGTATTCAGAAGAAACATCACAGTTTTGGGGAGTACAATTTAGAGATATCACCCGGAAGCTTGATAGAATGGAACTTCCATTCAAGGTCAAGCACCATACGAGACCTCCTGATCTTATTTCTTTCTTTTCAGGAACCACTTGAGCAATAAAGGTTAAAAAGGTGGCACAAGCACTGAATGAGACAAAATATTTTTGCCACTTTACCGTTGGAAGAGACCCTTCAAAAGCAACGCTCACGGGATTGTCTTTAATCAGACATCCAAAACGACATTGAAACCTCCTTGACATATAGATTTCAGTCACGTCTGGCTGAAGACGAAAAATTTAGCGCTAACAGGGACGCAACCCATGCAATTTGTTGTAATTTCTGTTTTTATATTTTGTGTATACTTGTTGTAGAGTTTTTAATTTTGTGTGTTATTTTTGTAGGGAAAAGCACAAACGGAGCATTTTAAGACAAAATGAATGGTGTTTGGCAATCAGAAAGAAGAGAGCTAATTCACTTGTGATGGCTGAGTAAAGAATGAATTCTTGAGACGCATTCTTATGAATTTATACTAACCGAATGGCGTATTGCGTACACAATTCCGTTGCCTTAATTATTACTTTGATTTGCTTTTCTGTTGTAATTATCTTTATTTTCGTAGACAGGATCCAGACTTTTTGACCTTTCACGATTTCTTTTGTTGTTTAGCTAACAATTGTCCTTTGGAAGAAACTAGTGCTATCATTACTCACCCTTTTTCAGGTGTTATAAATTCAACTCATCATTGCAATTTTGAAGACATCCAGAGTAAAACATGGAAGCCACTTCAAGAAGACGAGTTTAAAATATCTGTGTGTTTTGCGGTACTAGTGTTGGTACTAAGCCATAATACGTAGAGGCAGCACATGAATTGGGTCGAGTCTTAGTTGCAAGGAATATGCACTTAGTATATGGCGGAGGCAATCTTGGACTAATGGGGATCGTTTCAAAGGCCGTACAGGAATGAGGCAGTCACGTTTTGGGAATCATCCCAAAACCCTTGGCAGAGACAAATCTTATTGGATCATGAAACGGAGATGAACTGATTGTGCCAGGTATGTCTGAACGATTAGTAGAAATGATTAACCGTGCCGATGCTTTTATTGCTTTTCCAGGTGGCTTGGGTACATTGGAGGAAATTTTTATAGTGCTATCTTGGGCGAACCTGAACATACACCAGAAACCGCTTGGACTGTACAACATTGAAGGATTTTATGAATTTCTTTGTATGTTTCTATATGATGCTCAGAGAAATGGGTTCGTGTCAAAACTTATGAAAGAACTCCTCTTTACTGCCAGAACTGCTCCGGATCTAATTGACCAACTCTTAGCCTATGAACCACAAATTGACCCAATCTTTTCAAAGATAAATTGGTCTGAGGTTGATCGTGGTAAGAGGCGTCGAATTAATCTGGATCTTAACCTTTAATTTCCTGTAGAATTTCAGCTAACCAAGTATTATCCTCCAAACTCTTCTTCTATTGTTTAAGATATTGTGGACAATGTCTCATTTAGGTTTGTGGGAGGGAATTAGTTGATCAGTACCTTATTTTTAGTTTGTGTGTTGTTTTTATTTTTAGTCCAAAATTTTTGGAAAAATACAAAAAGAAAAAATGAATATCTTTCAAAAATTACAAAAATATTTTGCGTTTTTGTTTTTATTTTGACTAAAAAGGTGAAATTGGTAAGAGATATCTCCGTAAGGAGTTTCCACTCCTGAGACGTATCTCAAACCTCTTTCGGAACAAGTTAATTTTTGTTTATTTCATTTTAAATTATTTAATTTGTGAAATCTCCATAAAACTGACTAAAATGGATCTTCATATGCTCAGTTAACAGATATTATCAACATATATAGTAACATACAGACATGAGCTAAAATTGAAAAGTTTGTAATATTCAGTGCTCTATTTTTAATTGGAGGAAGCATCTCAAAAAGTGATGGAATAAAGAAATAAAAAACAAAACGTCTGAGATCCGAGTTAATAAGTCTGTATGGGTGTTTTAACACCTAGTGCCCTAAAACCAACTGGTTTGGGAGTCACTGGCCCAAAGCTCGCTACATGGATCAAGGATTTTGCAAAAAAAAAATTATATATATATATCAAAAGTCTGAGTAATTAAGTCCGTAGGGGTGTCTTAACACTTGGTGCCCTAAAGCTAACTGGTTTGGGAGCCACCGACCTAACACTCGCTACATAGACGGAAGATATTGTATATAAATAAAAAATAAAAAATAAAAAATCAAAGAAAAATCAGAAAAATTATTCCATTGCTACAAAAAGATGTGAATTCTGATAAAACTTTAGGACAAAAATATTACTATCTTATCAACTGCACTTATGACTGTTGTTGGCAAAAATTAGTTGTTTAATATTTTGTCGGCTGTGTATATGGAGAATGGTAAAAATAATCAGAGAATTTACTTATTCAGTAGTTTAGAAAGAAACAAAACAACTAGTAACTTGGAGTAGAAATTTCACATGATTAGTCACTAACTTCTTTATTCTCTTTTCTCTTGTCTTTTTATTTTTGTGTGCATTAGTTTCACTACCTTTTTACTTTTATAAAATGTTTGTGGGTATCATTGCTGTAAACCCTCACGAGTCTACAACTCGTCCACTAGGGACACCTAGGGGTTTAAGGACTTGTTGCATACGCTAAATGCAACCGTGATCCCTACGAAAGTGGATTAGTTAAATTTTATTTTAAGGATGTTTATGTTATTTTATTATGTGTTTTGCTCGAGGACTAGCAAAATGTTAGGTTTGAGGGTGTGATAGTGGTAATTATATCACTATTTCCCACTCATTTAACCTAATATTTTGTATAGTTTCTTGAGTCTTGTGAATATTTTGATGTGTTTTGTGTTATTTTGTAAATAAATAAAGTTTCACGACACTCTGGAGGTGATTTAGGCCAAAACAGTGAAAATTGCACGAAAATGGCATTTTGGTAATTTTCCGCATCAGGACGTGCAAACCTTAGGCGTCGTGACGCCTAACGTGCGCCGAACAATGCTAACGTGCGCCGGGTCCACAAGTCAGAATCTGAGAAAAGTTTGACTTTGCTAACGTGCGCCATGCCACGTGCAACCATCACAGCCGATCTGCTAACGTGCGCCGTGCCACGGGTCATCATCCTACGGTGCCGACAGTCGCCATCGCCATGTGTCGCCACGTGTCACTCCACATGTCCGCCATGTCATCGTCTACATCATCAGTTGACCGAGTCAACAAGCCACCTCACCGCCACGTCATCATCAGCCAATCACGAAGTGCCACGTGTCATAATTTTATGGTGCCGACAGTCACTTTGCCACGTATCGCCACGTCAGCATCAATCATTGACTCACTTATCCCTATCTGACACGTGGTGGATAAGAATCTGAACCGACCAATCAGAAGCCGCCACGTGTCACAATAATTGACCTCCAACCACCTTACCACGTGTCACCTTATCACCTTATCCAGAATCACCACGTGTCATCACGTCAGCATGCCACCACAGAAAGAAGCTGGCGTCGCGACCCCAAAGGCCTTGGCGTCGCGACGCCTAGAGCCTACCGAAGCCAATAAATTCAGCTCGATGTTTCAGTTTCAAATATACCATTCTCTCTGAATTCTCTGATGTAAATAAGGAGTTTTTTATCTAGTTTCTTTTAGTTTTTAGTTTTGTAAATAATTTTAATTACGTTTGTAATAATAGTAATTTACTTTCTTACTTTTTAAAGTTTTTACTATTCACCATGAGAATGTAACTTCCCCAGCTAGGGTGAAAGGTAATTCTTTTACTGTTACTATTTAGATTAATCTCCCTTAAAATAATATATTCACTATTTAAAATATTGACTTAAAAAGGATACCGCCAGATTGGTCGGTTGGTAATTCATCTTAATCTGGTTTAAACCTGACTAATCAAGGATACCGCCAGATTGGTCGGTTGGTAATTAAATTTTCTTACCGCCTATATGGCATGTTTATTTTGGTTCCGCCTTTATGGCTGGTTGGACTTAATTTGACTTAATCAGGTTACCGCCTATATGGCTGGTTTGTTAAATAATCACAAGTTAATATATTATATTAAGGGAGATATCTAAATAGTAAATAGTAAAAGTTGATTCTTTTACCTTAGCATTTTATTTTATTGTAATTTTCTTTTCAGCTTTTACTTTACTTCTTTTACTTTTCAGCATTTTTACTTTATTTCTTTTAATTTTAAGTTTTTACTAGCCCTAGTTATGTGTTAGTTATCTAGGGTTGTGATGAATTCTAATATCACCGGTTTATAAGGGGTTATTTTATAGTTTGGGTAATTTATAGGTTTACTTATTAAGTCTTAAGCTTAATGTTTCTTGTTGTCTGATCACCAATAAGATTGATGTGGTAAATCTAAAATGAACTAGACATAGGGATTTTAGGTTTCAGCCTTAAACTTAATAGCCCACGATCTTCCTTGAGGATAGATAACCTTTTAATAGATTTCCTTACAGGATAGACATATACCTGTCGGGCGGGGGTAGCCATAATTAGAATTTAATCTTAATGAATTCAGATAATTTGGTTGATATAGACATATGGTTCAATTGGGTTAAACTGGGTATTTGCGTCTATCCATCGACAGAGGCTTTCGCATAATTTCGTGTTCCAGGTTAGTAAACCGATTTATTACACAAACAAAAAATAATTACTTCATCTTTTAAAAGATATTAGAAATATTCACAACCCTAGATATTTGAGTCTTTTGTTATTTTCCTTAGTATTTTCTTTTATTTATTTTATTTATTTTAATTACGGAAAACCACATTTAACCAATCAATCAAACAATCATTCTCTTCTCCCTATAATTATATATTTGTAAATAAATAGATTCAACAATTAATAACAACAATAGGAATTAAGTCCTCGTGGGATCGATATTTTTATACTACTTGAACGATACATGCGCTTGCGTTATACGTGTGTGTTTACGCCGAAGAAGATACAAAAAAAATCTGAGAGCAACAGTCCGGTTTTCTGAGGCCTGTTGTTCAGCCCAACAACTATCACTGGATGTCAGAATCAAGCAATTTTACATTTTCTCAACAGAACGAAATATGGAGATGTGACATATGTAATGGTAACCACCCGAGAGATCATTGTGAGTACAACTACAATCCAGGGTGGCAGAGCTATCAAAATCCTTCATGGTATGAAGAACCATCATACTTTCCATCTTATCCACCATACATCTACGATCTCCATCAACAATCAGAACCATCAGAGGAAGATCAGTTGATCCACATGCTCAAAGATTGGCTCGAAGAACGGGAAGCTCAATTAGATGCACAAATTCAGAGTCAAGCGGTGTCTTTACAGAGGATGACAGATCAAGTTAGACAATTAACAGATAACCTGAATCACATATCTCACGGAGCAAATTCAAATACTACTGAAGAAGCCTTCGAAAATCCTGAGATTCATCATGACATCATAACAGAGGAAGAGGCTGAGCAATATCAAGAATTTGAGGTATCAGTTCAGGAACCCAAACCAACAAAGTCTCTGTTTAATTTCTATTATTCAGACTCCGATGAGGATGAAGAAGCTGAGCTGTTTGTACCAACTGCACCAACAAATGAGGATGGAATTTTGTATCCTTAAAATGAAGATCTTGGAGATTGCTTTGCACTGATGTTTGAAGAAGATCTACTTGAACCATCCATTCCAGTCGTATCAGATGATAAAGACCTAATGTCAGAAACATCTTTACATCCTCAGGCAGATACTTATGGAGCATGCATTTCACAGATGACGGATGAAGAGTTGAATATAGAAATTTTAAAATTCATCTGTGAAGAAAAGGTTGAGCAAGAAGAAGAGCAAATGGATGAGCAAATGTCTGAACTTATTAAAGATCTAGAGCATTCAGAAGAAATATCACTGTTTTAGGGAGTACAATTTAGAGATATCACCCGGAAGCTTGATAGAATGGAACTTCCATTCAAGGTCAAGCACCATACGAGACCTCCAGATTTTATTTCTTTCTTTTCAGGAACCACTGGAGCAATAAAGGTTAAAAAGGTGGCACAAGCACTGAATGAGACAAAATATTTTTTGCCACTTTACCGCTGGAAGAGACCCTTCAAAAGTAACGTTCACTGGATTGTCTTTAATCAGACATCCAAAACGACATTGAAACCTCCTTGACGGATAGATTTCAGTCACGTCTGGTTGAGGACAAAAAATTTAGTGCTAGCAGGGAGGCAACCCATGCAATTTGTTGTAATTTCTGTTTTTATATTTTGTGTATACGTGTTGTAGAGTTTTTAATTTTGTGTGTTATTTTTGTAGGGAAAAGCACAAACGGAGCATTTTAAGACAAAAGGAATGGTGTTTGGCAATCAGAAAGAAGAGAGCTAATTCATTTGTGATGGCTGAGTAAAGAATGTATTCTTGAGACGCATCCTTATGAATTTATACTAACCGAATGGCGTATTGCGTACACAATTCTGTTGCCTTAATTATTGCCTTGATTTGCTTTTCTGTTGTAATTATCTTTATTTTCGTAGACAAGATCCAGACTTTTTGACCTTTCACGATTTCTTTTGTTGTTTAGCTAACAATTGTCTTTTGGAAGAAACTAGTGCTATCATTACTCACCCTTTTTGAACTCATCATTGCAATTTTGAAGACATCCAGAGTAAAACATAGACACCACTTCAAGAAGACGAGTTGAAAACATCTGTGTGTTTTGTGGTACTAGGGTTGGTACTAAGCCACAAAACGTAGAGGCAGCACAGGAATTGGGTCGAGTCTTAGCTGCAAGGAATATGCACTTACTATATGGCGGAGGCAATCTTGGACTAATGGGGATCATTTCAAAGGCCGTACATGAAGGAGGCAGTCACGTTTCGGGAATCATCCCAAAACCCTTGGCAGAGGCAAATCTTATTGGATCATCAAACGGAGATGAACTGATCGTGCCAGGTATGTCTGAACGATTAGTAGAAATGATTAACCGTGCCGATGCTTTTATTGCTTTGCCAGGTGGCTTGGGCACATTAGAGGAAATTTTTATAGTGCTATCTTGGGCGAACCTGAACATACACCAGAAATCGCTTGGATTGTACAACATCGTAGGATTTTATGATTTTCTTTGTGTGTTTCTTAATGATGCTCGGAGAAATGAGTTCGTGTCAAAACCTATGAAAGAACTCCTCTTTATTCCCAGAACTGCTCTGGATCTAATTGACCAACTCTTAGCCTATGAACCACAAATTGACCCCATCCTTTCAAAGGTAAATTGGTCTGAGGACCATCGTGGTAAGAGGCGTCGAATTAATCTGGATCTTAACCTTTAATTTCCTGTAGAATTTCAGCTAACTAGATATTATCTTTTAAACTCTTCTTCTATTGTTTAAGACATTGGGGACAATGTCTCATTTAGGTTTGGGGGAGGGAATTAGTTGATCAGTACCTTGTTTTTGGTTTGTGTGATGTTTTTATTTTTAGTCCAAAATTTTTTGAAAAATACAAAAAAATTTGAATATTTTTCAAAAATTACAAAAATATTTTGCGGTTTTGTTTTTATTTTGACTACAAAGGTGAAATTGGTAAGAGATAGCTGAGTAAGGAGTTTACACTCCTGAGACGTATCTCAAACCTATTTCGGAACAAGTTAATTTTTGTTTATTTCATTTTAAATTATTTAATTTGTGAATTCTCCATAAAACTGACTAAAACGGATCTTCATATGCTGAGTTAGCAGATATTATCAATATGCATTGTAACATACGGACATGAGCTAAAATTGAAAAGTTTGTAATATTCAGTGCTCTAGTTTTAATTGGAGGAAGCATCTCAAAAAGTGATGGAATAAAAAAAAACGTCTGAGATCCGAGTTATTAAGTCTGTAAGGGTGTTTTAACACCTAGTGCCCTAAAACCAACTGGTTTGGGAGTCATTGGCCCAAAGTTCGCTACATGGATCAATGATGTTGCAAAAAAAAAATTATATATATATATATATCTAAAGTCTGAGTAATTAAGTCCGTAGGGGTGTCTTAACACCTGGTTCTCTAAAGCCAACTGGTTTGGGAGCCACCGACCCAACACTCGCTACATAGACGGAAGATATTGTATATAAATAAAAAATCAAAAATCAAAAATCAAAAATCAAAGAAAAATCAGAAAAATTATTCCATTGCTATAAAAAGATGTGAATTCTAATTAAACTTTGGGACAAAAATATTACTATCTTATCAACTGCACTTATGACTGTTGTGGGAAAAAATTAGTTGTTTAATATTTTGTCGGCTGTGTATATGGAGAATGGTAAAAATAATCGGAGAATTTACTTATTCAGTAATTTAGAAAGAAACAAAACAACTAGTAACTTGGAGTAGAAATTTCACATGATTAGTCACTAACTTCTTTATTCTCTTTTCTTTTGTCTTTTTGCTTTTGTGTGCATTAGTTTCACTACCTTTTTACTTTTATAAAATGTTTGTGGGTATCATTGCTGTAAACCCTCACGAGACTACAACTCGTCCACTAGGGACACCTAGGGGTTTAAAGGCTTGTTGCATACGCTAAATGCAACCGTGATCCCTACGAAAGTGGCTTAGTTAAATTTTATTTTAAGGATGTTTATGTTATTTTATTCTGTGTTTTGCTCGAGGACTAGCAAAATATTAGGTTTGGGGGTGTGATCAGTGGTAATTATATCACTATTTCCCACTCATTGTGAATATTTTGATGTGTTTTGTGTTATTTTGTAGATAAATAAAGTTTCAGGACACTATGGAGGTGATTTAGGCCAAAACAGTGAAAATTAGACGAAAAGGGCATTTTGGTAATTTTTCGCATCGCGACACGCAAGCCTTAGGCGTCGCGACGCCTAACGTGCACCGAACAATGCTAACGTACGCTGGGTCCACAAGTCAGAATCTGAGAAAAGTTTGACTTTGCTAACGTACGCCGTGCCACGTGTCACCATCACAGCCGATCTGCTAACGTGCGTCGTGCCACGTGTCATCATCCTACGGTGCCGACAGTCACCATCGCCACGTGTCGCCACATGTCACTCCACCTGTCAGCCATGTCATCGTCCACATCATCAGTTGAACTAGTCAACGTGCCACCTCACCACCACGTCATCATCAACCAATCACGAGGAGCCACGTGTCGCAATTTTATGGTACCGATAGTCACTTTGCCACGTGTCGCCACATCAGCGCCACGTCAGCATCAATCATTGACTCACTTATCCCTATCTGACATGTGGCAGATAAGAATCTGAACCGACCAATCAGAAGCCGCCATGTGTCACAATAATTGACCTTCAACCACCTTGCCACGTGTCACCTTATCACCTTATCCAGAATCGCCACGTGTCATCACCTCAGCATGCCACGACCAAAAGAAGCTGGCGTCGCGACGCCCAGAGACTACCGAGGCCTATAAATTCAGCTCGATGTTTCAGTTTCAAATGTACCTTCCTCTCTGAATTCTCTGATGTAAATAGGGAATTTTATATCTAGTTTCTTTTAGTTTTTAGTTTTGTAAATAATTTTAATTACGATTTGTAATAATAGTAATTTACTTTCTTACTTTTTACAATTTTTACTATTCACCATGAGGATGTAACTTCCCCAACTAGGGTGAAAGGTAATTCTTTTACTGTTACTATTTAGATTAATCTCCCATAAAAATAATATATTCACTAATTAAAATATTGACTTAAAAATGATACCGCGAGATTGGTCGGTTGGTAAATCATTTTAATCTGGTTTAAACCTGACTAATCAAGGATACCGCCAGATTGGTCGGTTGGTAATTAAATTTTCTTACCGCCTATATGGCATGTTGATTTTGGTTCCGCCTTTATGGCTGATTGGAGTTAATTTGACTTAATCAGGTTACCGTCTATATGGCTGGTTGGTTAAATAATCACAAGTTAATATATTATATTAAGGGAGATATATAAATAGTGAATAGTAAAAGTTGATCTTTTTACCTTAGCATTTTATTTTATTGTAATTTACTTTTCAGCTTTTACTTTATGTCTTTTACTTTTCAGCATTTTTACTTTATTTCTTTTACTTTTAAGTTTTTACTAGCCCTAGTTATGTGTTAGTTATCTGGGGTTGTGATGAATTCAAATATCACCGGTTTATAAGGGGTTATTTTATAGTTTGGGTAATTTAAAGTTTAGTATTAAGTCTTAAGCTTAATGCTTCTTGTTGTCTGATCACCAATAAGATTGATGAGGTAAATCTAAAATGAACTAGAGATAGGGATTTTAGGTTTCAGCCTAGACTTAATAGCCCACGATCTTCCTTGAGATAGATACCCTTTAATAGATTCCTTACAGGATAGACATATACCTGTCGGGCGGGGGTAGCCATAATTGGAACTTAAACTTAATAAATCTAGATAATTTGGTTGACATAGACATATGGTTCAATTGGGTTAAACTGGGTATTTGCGTCTGACCATCGACAGAGGCTTTCGCATAATTTCGTGTTCCAGGTTAGTAAACCGATTTATTACACAAACATAAAATAATCACTTCATTTAAAAGATATTAGAAAGATTCACAACCCTAGATCTTTGTGTCTTTTGTTATTTTCCTTAGTATTTTCTTTTGTCTTTTATTTATTTATTATTTAGCAAATCTACAATCAACCAAATCAATCAAGCAATCATTCTCTTCTCCCTCAATTAGATATCTGTAAATAAATTGTATCAATAATTAATAACAACAGTAGGAATTAAGTCCTCGTGGGATCGATATTTTATACTACTTGAAAGATACTTGCGCTTGCGTTATACGTGTGTGTTTACGCCGGTCAAGTTTTTGGCGCCGTTGCGGGTGACTTATTTTTCTTGAGTTATTAATTTTGAAGCTATCTAATTTAATTGTATCTATTTTCTTTATTTTTATCTGTAATTTTTATTTCTTTTTTTGTTTCCAGGTGATTGAAAAATGGAACATTATTGGGAGATTGAAAGATTTCGAGCTTTACTAGAAGAAGATACACCCCAAATCTGAGAGCAACAGTCCGGTTTTCTGAGGCCTGTTGTTCAGCCCAACAACTATCACTGGATGTCAGAATCAAGCAATTCACATTTTCTCAACAAAAAGAAATGGGGAGATGTGACATATGTAATGGTAACCACCCGAGAGATCATTGTGAGTACAACTACAATCCAGGGTGGCAGAGCTATCAAAATCCTTCATGGTATGAAGAACCATCATACTTTCCATCTTATCCACCATACATCTACGATCTCCATCAACAATTAGAACCATCAGAGGAAGATCAGTTGATCCACATGCTCAAAGATTGGCTCGAAGAACGGGAAGCTCAATTAGATGCAGAAATTCAGAGTCAAGCTGCGTCTATACAGAGGATGGCAGTTCAAGTTAGACAATTAACAGATAACCTGAATCACATATCTCACGGAGCAAATTCAAATAATACTGAAGAAGCCTTCGAATATCCTGAGATTTATCATGACATCATAACAGATGACTAAGCTGAGCAGTATCAAGAATTTGAGGTATCAGTTCAGGAACCCAAACCAACAAAGTCTCTGTTTAATTTCTATTTTTCAGACTCTGACGAAGCTGAGATGTTTGTACCAACTGCACCAACAAATGAGGATGGAAATTTGTATCCTCAAAATGAAGATCTTGGAGATTGCTTTGCACTGATGTTTGAAGAAGATCTACCTGAACCATCCATTCCAGTCGTATCAGACGATGAAGACCTAATGTCAGAAATATCTTTACATCCTTAGGCAGATACTTATGGAGCATGCATTTCACAGATGACGGATGAAGAGTTGAATATGGAAATTTTAAAATTCACCTGTGAAGAAAAGGTGGAGCAAGAAGAAGAGCAAATGGAGGAGCAAATGTCTGAACTTATTAAAGATCCAGAGCATTCAGAAAACATCACTGTTTTGGGGAGTACAATTTAGAGATATCATCCCGAAGCTTGATAGAATGGAACTTCCATTCAAGTCAAGCACCATACGAGACCTCCTGATTTTATTTCTTTCTTTACAGGAACCACTGGAGCAATAAAGGTTAGAAATATGGTACAAGCACTGAATGAGACAAAATATTTTTTGACACTTTACTGTTGGAAGAGACCCTTCAAAAGCAACGCTCACGGTATTGTCTTTAATCGGACATCCAAAACGACATTGAAACCTCCTTGACAGATAGATTTCAGTCACGTCTGGCTGAAGACAAAAAATTTAGCGCTAGCAGGGAGGCAACCCATGCAATTTGTTGTAATTTCTGTTTTTATTTTTGTGTATACATGTTGTATAGTTTTTAATTTTGTGTGTTATTTTTGTAGGAAAAAGCACAAACGGAGCATTTTAAGACAAAAGGAATGGTGTTTGGCAATCAGAAAAGAAGAGCTAATTCATTTGTGATGGCTGAGTAAAAATTAATTCTTGTGATGCATCCTTATGATTTTATACTAACCGAATGGTGTATTGCGTACACAATTCCGTTGCCTTAATTATTGCTTTGATTTTCTTTTCTGTTGTAATTATCTTTATTTTCGTAGATAGGTTCCAGACTTTTTGACCTTTCACGATTTCTTTTGTTGTTTAGCTAACAATTGTCCTTTGGAAGAACTAGTGCTATCATTACTAACCATTTTAAGGTGTTATAAATTCAACTCATCATTGCAATTTTGAAGACATCAAGAGTAAAACATGGAAGCCAATTCAAGAAGACGAGTTGAAAACATCTGTGTGTTTTGCGGTACTAGTGTTGGTACTAAGCCACAATACGTAGAGGCAGCACATGAATTGGGTCGAGTCTTAGCTGCAAGGAATATGCACTTTGTATATGGCGGAGGCAATCTTGGACTAATGGGGATCATTTCAAAGGCCGTACAGGAAGGAGGCAGTCACGTTTTGGGAATCATCCCAAAACCCTTGGCAGAGGCAAATCTTATTGGATCATCAAACGGAAATGAACTGATCGTGCCAGCTATGTCTGAACGATTATTAGAAATGATTAACCGTGCCGATGCTTTTATTGCTTTGCCATGTGGCTTGGGCACATTGGAGAAAATTTTTATGTGCTATCTTGGGCGAACCTGAACATACACTAGAAAGCGCTTGGACTGTACAACATTGAAGGATTTTATGATTTTCTTTGTGTGTTTCTTGATGATGCTCGGAGAAATGGGTTCGTGTCAAAACCTATGAAAGAACTCCTCTTTACTGCCAGAACTGCTCCGGATCTAATTAACCAACTCTTAGCTTATGAACCACAAATTGACCACATCCTTTCAAAGATTAATTGGTCCGAGGACGATCTTGGTAAGAGGCGTTGAATTAATCTGGATCTTAACCTTTAATTTCCTGTATAATTTCAGCTAACCAGGTATTATCTTCTAAACTCTTCTTCTACTGTTTAAGACATTGGGGACAATGTCTCATTTAGGTTTTGGGGAGGGAATTAGTTTATCAGTAACTTGTTTTTAGTTTGTTTGTTGTTTTTTTATTTTTAGTCCAAAATTTTTCAAAAAAAAAAAAAATTTGAATATTTTTCAAAAATTACAAAAATATTTTGCGTTTGTTTTTATTTTGACTAAAAAGGTGAAATTGGTAAGAGATAGCTGAGTAAGGAGTTTCCACTCCTGAGACGTATCTCAAACCTATTTCGGAACAAGTTAATTTTTGTTTATTTCATTTTAAATTATTTAATTTGTGAATTCTCCATAAAACTGACTAAAATGGATCTTCATATGCTCAGTTAGCATTTATTATCAAAATACATAGTAACATACGGACATGAGCTAAAATTGAAAAGTTTGTAACATTCAGTGCTCTAGTTTAATTGGAGGAAGCATCTCAAAAAGTGATGGATAAAAAAAATTAAAAAAAAACATCTGAGATCCGAGTTAATAAGTCTGTAAGGGTGTTTTAACACCTAGTGCCCTAAAACCAACTGGTTTGGGAGTCACTGGCCCAAAGCTCGCTACATGGATAAAGGATGTTACAAAAAAAAAAAATTATATATATATATATATATCTAAAGTCTAAATAATTAAGTCCGTAGGGGTGTCTTAACACCTGGTGCCCTAAAACCAACTGGTTTGGGAGCCACCGACCCAACACTCGCTACATAGACGGAAGATATTGTATATAAATAAAAAAGAAAAAAATCAAAAATCAAAGAAAAAAAAGAAAAATTATTCCATTGCTACAAAAAGATGTGAATTCTGATAAAACTTTAGGACAAAAATTACTATCTTATCAACTGCACTTATGACTGTTGTGGGCAAAATTAGTTGTTTAATATTTTGTCGGTTGTGTATATGGAGAATGGTAAAAATAATCGGAGAATTTACATATTCAGTAATTTAGAAAGAAACAAAACAACTAGTAACTTGGAGTAGAAATTTCACCTGATTAGTCACTAACTTCTTTATTCTATTTTCTCTTATCTTTTTGCTTTTGTGAGCATTAGTTTCACTACCTTTTTACTTTTATAAAATGTTTGTGGGTATCATTACTGTAAACCCTCACGAGACTACAACTCGTCCACTAGGGACACCTAGGGGTTTAAAGGCTTGTTGCATACGCTATATGCAACCGTGATGCCTACCAAAGTGGCTTAGTTAAATTTTATTTGAAGGATGTTTATGTTATTTTATTCTGTGTTTTGCTCGAGGACTAGCAAAATGTTAGGTTTGGGGGTGTGATGAGTGGTAATTATATCACTATTTCTCACTCATTTTACCCAATATTTTGTATAGTTTCTTGAGTCTTGTGAATATTTTGATGTGTTTTGTGTTATTTTGTAGATAAATAAAGTTTCAGAACACTCTGGAGGTGATTTGGGGCAAAATAGTGAAAATTGGACGAAAAAGACATTTTGGTAATTTTCCGCGTCGCGACGCCTAACGTGCGCTGAACAATGCTAACGTGCACCGTGCCATGTGCCACTATCACAGCCGATCTGCTAACGTGCACCGTGCCACGTGTCATCATCCTACGGTGCCGATAGTCGCCATCGCCATGTGTCGCCACATGTCACTCCACCTGTCAGCCACGTCATCGTCCACATCATCAGTTGACCGAGTCAACATGCCACCTCACCACCACATCATCATTAGCCAATCACGAAGTGCCACGTGTCACAATTTTATGGTGCCGACAGTCACTTTGCCACGTGTCGCCACGTCAGCACCACGTTAGCATCAATCATTGACTCACTTATCCCTATCTGACACGTGGCAGATAAGAATCTGAACCGACCAATCAGAAGCCGCCACGTGTCACAATAACTGACCTCCAACCACCTTGCCATGTATCACCTTATCACCTTATCCAGAATCGCCACGTCTCAGCACCTCAGCATGCCACGACCAAAAGAAGCTGGCGTCGCGACGCCAAAGGCCTTGGCGTCACTATGCCCAGAGCCTACCGAGGCCTATAAATTCAACTTGATGTTTCAGTTTCAAATGTACCTTCCTCTCTGAATTCTCTGATGTAAATAGAGAGTTTTCTATCTAGTTTCTTTTAGTTTTTAGTTTTGTAAATAATTTTAATTACGATTTGTAATAATAGTGATTTACTTTCTTACTTTTTACATTTTTTACTATTCACCATGAGGAGGTAACTTCCCCAACTAGGGTGAAAGGTAATTGTTTTACTGTTACTATTTAAGATTAATCTCCCTTAAATATAATATATTCACTATTTAAAATATTGACTTAAAAAGGATACCGCCAGATTGGTCGGTTGGTAATTCATTTTAATCTGGTTTAAACTTGACTAAGCAAGGATACCGCTAGATTGGTCGGTTGGTAATTAAATTTTCTTACCGCCTATATGGCAGGTTTATTTTGGTTCAGCCTTTATGGCTGGTTGGACTTAATTTAACTTAATCAGGTAACCGCCTATATGGCTGGTTGGTAAAATAATCACACGTTAATATATTATTTTATGGGAGATATCTAAATAGTAAATAGTAAAAGTTGATTCTTTTACCTTAGCATTTTATTTTATGTCTTTTACTTTTCAGCATTTTTACTTTATGTCTTTTACTTTTAACTTTTTACTAGCCTTAGTTATATGTTAGTTATCTGGGGTTGTGATAAATTTTAATATCACTGGTTTATTAGAGGTTATTTTATAGTTTGTGTAATTTAAAGGTTTACTTATTAAATCTTAAGCTTAATGCTTCTTGTTGTCTGATCACCAATAAGATTATTATGGTAAATATAAAATGAACTAGACATAGGGATTTTAGGTTTCAGTCTTAGATTTAATAGCCCACGATCTTGATTAAGGATAGATAACCCTTTAATAGATTTCCTTACAGGATAGACATATACTTGTCGGGCGGGGGTAGCCATAATTGGAACTTAAACTTAATGAATCCAGATAATTTGGTTGACATAGACATACGGTTCAATTGGGTTAAACTGGGTATTTGCATCTGACCATCGACAGAGGCTTTTGCATAATTTCGTGTTCCAGGTTAGTAAACCGATTTATTACACAAACATAAAATAATCTCTTCATCTTTCAAAAGATATTAGAAAGATTCACAACCCTAGATCTTTGTGTCTTTTGTTATTTTCCTTATTATTTTCTTTTGTCTATTTATTTATTTAGCAAATCTACAATCAACCAAATCAATCAAGCAATCATTATCTTCTCCCTCAATTAGATAACTGTAAATAAATAGTATCAATAATTAATAACAACAGTAGGAATTAAGTCCTCGTGGGATCGATATTTTTTTACTACTTGAACGATACGTGCGCTTGCGTTATATATGTGTGTTTACGCCGGTCAAGTTTTTGTTGTGATGAGTGGTAATTATATCACTATTTCCCACTCATTTAACCTAATATTTTGTATAGTTTCTTGAGTTTTGTGAATATTTTGATGTGTTTTGTGTTATTTTGTAGATAAATAAAGTTTCAGGATATTCTGGAGGTGATTTGGAGCAAAACAGCGAAAATTGGAAAAAAAGGCTTTTTTGTAATTTGTCACCGTCGCGACGCGCAAGCCCTTGGCGTCCCGACGCCTAACATGCACCGAACAGTCCTAACATACGTTGGGTCCACGTGTCAGAATCTGAGAAAAGTTTGACTTTGCTAACGTGCGTCGTGCCACGTGTCATCATACTACGGTGCCGACAGTCGCCATCGCCACGTGTCGCCACATGTCACTCCACGCCATTGCCACGTCATCATCCACATCACCTTTTGACCAAGTCAAAGTGCCACGTGGCTGCCACGTCATCATCAACCAATCACAGCGTGCCACGTGTCGCAATTCTATGGTGCCGACAGTCACTTTGCCATGTATCGCCACGTCAGCGCCACGTCAGCATCAATCATTGACTCACTTATCCCTATCTGACACGTGGCGGATAAGAATCTGAACCGACCAATCAGAAGCCACCACGTGTCAAAATAATTGACCTCCAACCACCTTGTCACGTGTCACCTTATCACCTTATCCAGAATCGCCATGTGTCATCACCTCAGCATGCCATGACCAAAAGAAGCTAGCGTCGCGATGCCCAGAGCCTACCGAGGCCTATAAATTCAGCTCGATGTTTCAGTTTCAAATGTACCATCCTCTCTGAATTCTCTGATGTAAATAGGGAGTTTTCTATCTAGTTTCTTTTAGTTTATAGGTTTGTAAATAATTTTAATTACGTTTTGTAATAATAGTAATTTACTTTCTTACTTTTTACAGTTTTTACTATTCCTCATGAGGAGGTAACTTCCCCAGCTAGGGTGAAAGGTAATTCTTTTACTGTTACTATTTAAGATTAATTTTCCTTAAATATAATATATTCACTATTTAAAATATTGACATAAAAAAGATACCGCCAGATTGGTCGGTTGGTAATTCATCTTAATCTGGTTTAAACCTGACTAATCAAGGATACCGCCAGATTGGTCGGTTGGTAATTAAATTTTCTTACCGTCTATATGGCAGGTTTATTTTGGTTCCGTATTTACGACTGGTTGGAATTAATTTGACTTAATCAGGTTACCGCCTATATGACTGGTTGGTAAAATAATCACAGGTTAATATATTATATTAAGGGAGATATCTAAATAGTAAATAGTAAAAATTGATCCTTTTACCTTAGTATTTTATTTTATGTCTTTTACTTTTCAGCATTTTTACTTTATGTCTTTTACTTTTAAGTTTTTACTAGCCCTAGTTATGTGTTAGTTATCTGGGGTTGTGATGAATTCTAATATCACCGGTTTATAAGGGGTTATTTTATAGTTTGTGTAATTTAAAGGTTTACTTATTAAATCTTAAGTTTAATGCTTCTAGTTGTATGATCACCAATAAAATTGATATGGTAAATCTAAAATGAACTAGACATAGGGATTTTAGGTTTAAGCCTTAGACTTAATAGCCCACGATCTTCCTTGAGGATAGATAGCCCATTAATAGATTTCCTTACATGATAGACATATACCTGTCGGGCGGGGGTAGCCATAATTGGAACTTAAACTTATTGAATCCAGATAATTTGGTTGACATAGACATATGGTTCAATTGGGTTAAACTGGGTATTTGCGTCTGACCATCGATAGAGGCTTTCGCATAATTTTGTGTTCCAGGTTAGTAAACCGATTTATTACACAAACATAAAATAATCACTTCATCTTTTAAAAGATATTAGAAAGATTCACAACCCTAGATCTTCATGTCTTTTGTTATTTTCCTTTGTATTTTCTTTTGTCTTTTTATTTATTTAGTAAATCTACAATCAACCAAATCAATCAAGAAATCATTCTCTTCTCCCTATAATTAGATATATGTAAATAAATAGATTCAACAATTAATAACTACAATAGGAATTAAGTCCTCGTGGGATCAATATTTTTATACTACTTGAACGATACGTGCGCTTGCGTTATACGTGTGTGTTTACGCCGGTCAAGTTTTTGGCGCCGTTGCTGGGGACTTATTTTTCTTGAGTTATTAATTTTGAAGCTATCTAATTTACTTGTATCTAATTTTTTTTATTTTTATCTGTAATTTTTATTTATTTCTTTTTTTTTCAGGTGATTGAAAAATGGAACATTATTGGGAGATTGAAAGATTACGAGCTTTACTAGAAGATACACCCCAAATCTGGGAGCAACAGTCCGGTTTTCTGAGGCCTGTTGTCCAGCCCAACTATTATCACTGGATGTCAGAATCAAGCAATTCTACATTTGCTCAACAGAACGAAATGGGGAGATGTGTAATATGTGACGGTAACCACCCGAGCGATCAATGTATATACCTTTCAGAGTGGCAGAATTATTGGAATCATTCAAGGTACGAAGAATCATCACATTTTCCATCTTATCCACCATCCATCTACGATCTTCATCGACAATCAGAACCATCAGAGGAAGATCAGTTGATTCACATGCTCAAAGATTGGTTCGAGGAACGGGAAGCTCAATTAGATGCACAAATTCAGAGTCAAGCGGCGTCTATACAGAGGATGACAGATCAAGTTAGACAATTAACAGATAACCTGAATCACATATCTCACGGAGCAAATTCAAATACTACTGAAGAAGCCTTCGAATATCCTGAGATTCATCATGACATCATAATGGAGGACGAGGCTGAGCAGTATCAAGAATCTGAGGTATCAGTTCATCAACCCAAACCAACAAAGTCTCTGTTTAATTTCTATTATTCAGACTCTGACGAGGATGAAGAAGCTGAGCTGTTTGTACCAACTGCACCAATAAATGTGGATGGAATTCTGTATCCTCAAAATGAAGATCTTGGAGATTGCTTTGCACTGATGTTTGAAGAAGATCTACTTGAACCATCCATTCCAGTCGTATCAGAGGATGAAGACGTAATGTCAGAAACATCTTTACATCCTCAGGCAGATACTTATGGAGCATGCATTTCACAGATGACGGATGAAGAGTTGAATACGGAAATTTTAAAATTCATCTATGAAGAAAAGCAAATGTCTGAACTTATTAAAGATCCAGAGCATTCAGAAGAAACATCACTGTTTTGGGGAGTACAATTTAGAGATATCACCCGGAAGCTTGATAGAATGGAACTTCCATTCAAGGTTAAGCACCATACGTGACCTCCTGATTTTATTTCTTTCTTTTCAGGAACCACTGGAGCAATAAAGGTTAAAAAGGTGGCACAAGCACTGAATGAGACAAAATATTTTTTGCCACTTTACCGTTGAAAGAGACCCTTCAAAAGCAACGCTCACGGGATTGTCTTTAATCGGACATCCAAAACGACATTGAAACCTCCTTGACAGATAGATTTCAGTCACGTCTGGCTGAAGACGAAAAATTTATCGCTAGCATGGAGGCAACCCATACAATTTGTTGTAATTTTTGTTTTTATATTTTGTGTATACACGTTGTAGAGTTTTTAATTTTCTGTGTTATTTTTGTAGGGAAAAGCCCAACCAAAGCATAAGAAGGAATGGTGTTTGGCAATCACAAAGATGAGAACCAATTCATTAGCGATGGCTGAGTAAGGAATGAATCTTGAGATTCATCCTAATGGATTTATATACCAAACGAGTGGCGTATTGCGTACACAATTCCGTTACCTTAATAATTGCTTTAATTTTCTTTTCTATTTTTATTTCCCTTATTTTCGCCGACAAGATCTAAATATTTTTAAATTTTCACGATTTATTTTAACGTTAATCTAATAATTGTCATTTGGCAGGTACTAGTGCTATTATTACTCACCCTTTTCAGGTACTATAAATTCAGCCCGTTATTGCACTTTTGAAGGCATCCAAAATTTAGAAAGAAATATATAAAAATGGAAGCCACTTCAAGAAGACGAGTTGAAAACATCTGTATGTTTTGCGGTACTAGTGTTGGTACTAAGCCACAATACGTAGAAGCAGCACATGAATTGGGTCGAGTCTTAGCTGCAAGGAATATGCACTTAGTATATGACGGAGGCAATCTCGGACTAATGTGGATCGTTTCAAAGGCCGTACAGGAAGGAGGCAGTCACATTTTGGGAATCATCCCAAAACCCTTGGCAGAGGCAAATCTTATTGGATCATCAAACGGAGATAAACTGATCGTGCCAGGTATGTCTGAACGATTGGTAGAAATGATTAACTGTGCTGATGTTTTATTGCTTTGCTAGGTGGCTTGGGCACATTGGAGGAAATTTTTATAGTATTATCTTGGGCGAACCTGAACATACACCAAAAACCGCTTGGACTGTACAATATTGATAGATTTTATGATTTTCTTTGTGTGTTTCTTGGTGATGCCCGGAGAAATGGGTTCGTGTCAAAACCTTTAAAAGAACTCCTCTTTACTGTCAGAACTTCTCCGGATCTAATTGACCAAACCTTTAAATAGTAAAAGTTGATCCTTTTACCTTAGCATTTTATTTTATTGTAATTTACTTTTCAGCTTTTACTTTATGTCTTTTACTTTTCAGTATTTTTACTTTATGTCTTTTACTTTTAAGTTTTTACTAGCCCTAGTTATGTGTTAGTTATCTGGGGTTGTGATGAATTCTAATATCACCGGTTTATAAAGGGTTATTTTATAGTTTGGGTAATTTAAAGGTTTACTTATTAAGTCTTAAGCTTAATGCTTCTTGTTGTCTGATCACCAATAAGATTGATGTGGTAAATCTAAAATGAACTAGACATAGGGATTTTAGGTTTCAGCCTTAGACTTAATAGCCCACGATCTTCCTTGAGGATAGATAACCCTTTAATAGATTTCATTACAAGATAGACATATACATGTCGGGCGGGGGTAGCCATAATTGGAATTTATTCTTAATGAATCTAGATAATTTGGTTGACATAGACATATGGTTCAATTGGGTTAAACTGGGTATTTGCGTCTGACCATCGACAGAGGCTTTCGAATAATTTCGTGTTCCAGGTTAGTAAACCGATTTATTACACAAACATAAAATAAATACTTCATCTTTTAAGGTAAAATGATCAACTTTTACTATTTATTATTTAGATATCTCCCTTAATATAATATATTAACTTGTGATTATTTAACCAACCAGCCATATAGGCGGTAACCTGATTAAGTCAAATTAAGTCCAACCAGCCACAAAGGCGAAACCAAAATAAACATGCCATATAGGCGGTAAGAAAATTTAGTTACCAACCGACCAATCTGGCGGTATCCTCGATTAGTCAGGTTTAAACCAGATTAAAATGATTTACCAACCGACCAATTTGGTGGTATCCTTTTTAAGTCAATATTTTAAATTTATTTTTAAGGGAGATTAATCTAAATAGTAACAGTAAAAGAATTACCTTTCACCCTAGCTAGGGAAGTTACCTCATAATGGTGAATAGTAAAAATTGTAAAAAGTAAGAAAGTAAATTACTATTATTACAAATCGTAATTAAAATTATTTACAAAACTAAAAACTAAAAGAAACTAGATAGAAAACTCCCTATTTACATCAGAGAATTCAGAGAGGAAGGTACATTTGAAACTGAAACATCGTGCTGAATTTATAGGCCTCGGTAGGCTCTAGGCGTTACGACGCCAGCTTCTTTTGGTCGTGGCATGCTGAGGTGATGACACGTGGCAAGGTGGTTGGAGGTCAATTATTGTGACACGTGGCGGGTTCTGATTGGTCGATGATGATGTGGCAGCCACGTGGCAATTTGACTCGGTCAACTGATGATGTGGACGATGACGTGGCTGACAGGTGGAGTGACACGTGACGATGACGACTATCGGCACCGTAGGATGATGACACGTGGCACGGCGCACGTTAGCAAAGTCAAACATTTCTCAGTTTTTGACTTGTGGACGCAGCGCACGTTACCATTGTTCGGTGCATGTTAGGCGTCACGACGTGAAAAATTACCAAAATGCCCTTTTCGTCCAATTTTCACTGTTTTGGCCCAAATCACCTCCAAAGTGTCCTGAAACTTTATTTATCTAAAAAATAACACAAAAAAAATCAAAATATTCACAAGACTCAAGAAACTATACAAAATATTAGATTAAATGAGTGGGAAATAGTGATATAATTACCACTCATCACACAAAAATTTGACCGGCGTAAACACACACGTATAACGCAAGCACACGTATCGTTCAAGTATTATAAAAATATCGATCCCACGAGGACTTAATTCCTACTGTTGTTATTAATTATTGAATCTATTTACTTACAAATATCTAATTATAGGGAGAAGAAAATGATTGTTTGATTGATTGGTAAAATGTGGTTTTCCTTAATTAAAATAAATAAAATAAACAAAAGAAAATACTAAGGAAAATAACAAAAGACACAAAGATCTAGGGTTGTGAATCATTCTAATATCTTTTAAAAGATGAAGTGATTATTTTATGATTGTGTAATAAATTAGTTTACTTCGCGAAAAATTACCAAAATGCCATTTTCGTCCAATTTTCACTGTTTTGGCCCAAATCACCTCCAGAGTGTCTTGAAACTTTATTTATCTACAAAATAACATAAAACACATCAAAATATTCACAAGACTCAAGAAACTATACAAAATATTAGGTTAAATGATTGGGAAATAGTGATATAATTACCACTCATCATACCCACAGACCTAACATTTTGTTAGTCCTCGAGCAAAACACAGAATAAAATAAAAATAAAATTAACTAAGCCACTTTCGTAGGGATCACGGTTGTATTTAGAGTATGCAACAAGCCTTTGAAGCCCTAGGTGTCCCTAGTGGACGAGTTGTAGTCTCGTGAGCGTTTACAACAATGATACCCACAAACATTTTACAAAAGTAAAAAGGTAGTGAAAATAATGCACATAAAAGCAAAAAGACAAGCGAAAATGAGTGTTGTGAGATATGTGATTCAGGTTATCTGTTAATTGTCTAACATATGTTAGGTTTGGTAATTATATCATTATTTCACACTCATTTAACCTAATATTTTGTATAGTTTCTTGTGTCTTGTGAATATTTTGATGTGTTTCGTGTTATTTTGTAGACAAATAAAGTTTCAGGACACTCTGGAGGTGATTTGGGCCAAAACAGTGAAAATTTGAAAAACGACATTTTCGTAATTTGTCCGCGTCGCGACGCTCAAGCTCTTGGCGTCGCGACGCCTAACGTGCGCCGAACAGTGCTAACGTGTCACTATCACAGCCGATCTGCTAACATACACCGTGCCACGTGTCATCATCCTACGGTGCCGACAGTCGCCATCGCCACGTGTCGCCACGTGTCAATCTATGTCATTGCCACATCATCATCCACATCACCTGTTGACCAAGTCAAAGTGCCACGTGGCTGCCACATCATATATATATATATAATTTTTTTTTGTAACATCCTTGATCCATGTAGCGAGCTTTGGGCCAGTGACTCCCAAACCAGTTGGTTTTAGGGAAATATGTGTTAAAACACCCTTACAGAGTTAATAACTCGGATCTCATACGTTTTTTTTTTTATCCATCACTTTTTGAGATGATTCCTCCAATTAAACTAGAGCATTGAATATTACAAACTTTTCAATTTTAGCCCATGTCCGTATGTTACTATGTATGTTGATAATATCTGCTAACTGAGTATATGAAGATCAATTTTAGTCATTTTTATGGAGAATTCACAAATTAAATAATTTAAAATGAAATAAACAAAATTAACTTGTTCCGAAATAGGTTTGAGATACGTCTCAGGAGTGGAAACTCCTTACTCAGCTATCTCTTACCTATTTCACCTTTTTAGTCAAAATAAAACACAAAAACACAAAATATTTTTGTAATTTTTGAAAAGTTTTCAATTTTTTTTTGTATTTTTCGAAAAAAATTTGACTAAAAATAAAAATAACACACAAACTAAAAACAAGGTACTGATCAACTAATTCTCTTCCCCAAACCTAAATGAGACATTGTCCCCAATATCTTAAACAGTAGAAGAAGAAGTTTAGAAGATAATACCTGGTTAGTTGAAATTCTACAGGAAATTAAAGGTTAAGATCCAGATTAATTCGACGCCTCTTACCACGATCGTCCTCAGACCAATTTATCTTTGAAAGGATTGGGGTCAATTTGTCATTCATAGGCTAAGAGTTGGTCAATTAGATCCGGAGCAGTTCTGGCAGTAAAAAGGTGTTCTTTCATAGGTTTTGACACGAACCCATTTCTCCGAGCATCATCAAGAAACACACAAAGAAAATCATAAAATCCTTCAATGTTGTACAATCCAAGAGGTTTCTGGTGTATGTTCAGGTTCGCCCAAGATAGCACTGTAAAAATTTCCTCCAATGTGCCCAATCCACCTGGAAAAGCAATAAAAGCATCGGCACGGTTAATCATTTATACTAATCGTTCAGACATACCTGGCACGATCAGTTCATCTCCGTTTGATGATCCAATAAGATTTGCCTCTGCCAAGGGTTTTGGGATGATTCCCAAAACGTGACTGCCTCCTCTTGTACGACCTTTGAAACGATCCACATTAGTCCAAGATTGCCTCCGCCATATACTAAGTGCATATTCCTTGCAGCTAAAACTCGACCCAATTCTTGTGCTGCCTCTACGTATTGTGGATTAGTACCAACACTAGTACCGCAAAACACACAGAAGTTTTCAACTCGTCTTCTTGAATTGGCTTCCATGTTTTTCTCTAGATGTCTTCAAAATTGCAATGATGAGTTGAATTTATAACACCTGAAAAATGGTGAGTAATGATAGCACTAGTTTCTTCCAAAGGACAATTGTTAGCTAAACAACATAAGAAATCGTGAAAGGTCAAAAAGTCTAGATCCTGTCTACAAAAATAAAGAGAATTACAACAGAAAAGCAAATCAAAGCAATAATTAAGGCAATGAAATTGTGTACGCAATACGCCATTCGGTTAGTATAAATTCATAAGGATGCGTCTCAAGAATTCATTCTTTACTCAGCCATCACAAATGAATTAGCTCTCTTCTTTCTGATTGCCAAACACAATTCCTTTTGTCTTAAAATACTCTGTTTGTGTTTTTCCCTACAAAAATAACACACAAAATTAAAAACTCTACAACATGTATACACAAAATATAAAAACAGAAATTACAACAAATTGTATGGGTTGCCTCCCTGCTAGCGCTAAATTTTTCATCTTCAGCCAGACGTGACTGAAATCTATTTGTCAATGAGGTTTCAATGTCGTTTTGGATGTCCGATTAAAGACAATCCCATGAGCGTTGCTTTTGAAGGGTCTCTTCCAACGGTAAAGGGGCAAAAAGAATTTTGTCCCATTTAGTTTTTGTGCCACCTTTTTAACCTTTGTTGCTCTTGTGGTTCCTGAAAAGAAAGAAATAAAATCAGGAGGTCTCGTATGGTGCTTGACCTTGAATGGAAGTTCCATTCTATCAAGCTTCCGGGTGATATCTCTAAATTGTACTCCCCAAAATAGTGATGTTTCTCCTGAATGCTCTGGATTTTCAATTTGGTATGACAGTTGCTCCTCTATTTGCTCTGTTTCTTGCTCCACCTTTTCTTCACATATATATTTTAAGATTTCATCAATTAATTCTTCATCTGTCATCTGTGAATTGCATGCTCCAGAAGTATCAACGTGATGATGTAAATATGTGTCTGACATTAGATCTTCATCCTCTAAGGCTGATGTGATTGACTCAGATAGATCTTCTTCAAACATTTGTGCAAACCTTTCTCCAAGATCTTCATTTTGAGACTGAAAAGTTTCATCCTCCTTTGTTGGTGCAGTTGGTATAAATAGCTCAGCTTTTTCATCCTCTTCAGATTCAGAATAATAAAAATCAAACTGAGATTTTGTTGGTTCAGGCTCCTGAATTGATACCTTCGATTCTTGATACTGCTCAGCCTCGTCCTCTGTTACGATGTTATGATGAATCTCAGGATATTCGAAGGCTTCTTCAGTAGTATTTGAATTTGCTCCGTGAGATATGTGATTCAGGTTATCTGTTAATTGTCTAACTTGATCTGTCATCCTCTGTATAGACGCCGCTTGACTATGAATTTGTGCATCAAATTGAGCTTCGCGTTCCTTGAACCAATCTTTGTGTATGTGAATCAACTGATCTTCCTTTGATGGTTCTGGTTCTTGATGAAGATTGTAGATGGATGGTGGATAAGATGGAAAATATGATGGTTCTTCGTACCTTAAATGATTCTGATAATTCTGCCACTCTGAAAAGTATATACATTGATCGCTCGGGTGGTTACCATCACATATAACACATCTCTCCATTTCGTTCTGTTGAGCAAATGTAAAATTGCTTGATTCTGACATCCAGTGATAATTGTTGGGCTGAACAACAGGCCTTATCAAACCAGACAGTTGCTCCCAGATTTGGGGTGTATCTTCTAGTAAAGCTCGCAATCTTTCAATCTCCCAATAATGTTCCATTTTTCAATCACCTGAAAACAAAATAAAGAAATAAAAATTAAAGATAAAAATAAAGAAAATTAGATACAAGTAAATTAGATAGCTACAAAATTAATAACTTAAGTAGGAATTAAGTCCTCGTGGGATCGATATTTTTATACTACTTGAACGATACGTGCGCTTGCGTTATACGTGTGTGTTTATACTGGTCAAGTTTTTGGCGCTGTAGTATAAAAACTTGACCGGCGTAAACACACAAGTATAACGCAAGCGCACGTATCGTTCAAGTAGTATAAAAATATCGATCCCACGAGGACTTAATTCCTACTGTTGTTATTAATTGTTGAATCTATTTATTTACAAATATCTAATTATAGGGCGAAGAGAATGATTGTTTGATTGATTGGTTGAATGTGGTTTTCCTTAATTAAAATAAATAAAATAAACAAAAGAAAATACTAAGGAAAATAACAAAAGACTCAAAGATCTAGGGTTGTGAATCTTTCTAATATCTTTTAAAAGATGAAGTAATTATTTTATGTTTGTGTAATAATCGGTTTACTAACCTGGAACACGAAATTATGCGAAAGCCTCTGTCGATGGTCAGACGCAAATACCCAGTTTAACCCAATTGAACAATATGTCCTTGTCAACCAGATTATCTGGATTCATTAAGTGTAAATTCCAATTATGGCTACCCCCGCCCGACATGTATATGTCTATCCTGTAAGGAAATCTATTAAAGGGTTATCTATCCTCAAGGAAGATCGTGGGCTATTAAGTCTTAGGCTGAAATCTAAAATCCCTATGTCTAGTTCATTTTAGATTTACCACATCAATTTTATTGGTGATCAGACAACAAGAAGCATTAAGCTTAAGACTTAATAAGTAAACCTTTAAATTACCCAAACTATAAAATAACCCCTTATAAACCGGTGATATTAGAATTCATCACAACCCCAGATAACTAACACATAACAATGGCTAGTAAAAACTTAAAAGTAAAAGACATAAAGTAAAAATACTGAAAAGTAAAAGACATAAAGTAAAAGCTGAAAAATAAATTACAATAAAATAAAATGCTAAGGTAAAATGATCAACTTTTACTATTTACTATTTAGATATCTCCCTTAATATAATATATTAACTTGTGATTATTTTACCAACCATCCATATACGCGGTAACCTGATTAAGTCAAATTAAGTCCAACCAGCTATAAAGGCGGAACCAAAATAAACATGCCGACCAATCTGGCAGTATCCTTGATTAGTCAGGTTTAAACCAGATTAAAATAATTTACCAACCGACCAATCTGGCGGTATCGTTTTAAGTCAATATTTTAAATAGTGAATATATTATTTTTAAGGGAGATTAATCTAAATTGTAACAGTAAAAGAATTACCTTTCACCGTAGCTAGGGAAGTTACCTCCTCATGGTGAATAGTAAAAATTGTAAAAAGTAAGAAAGTAAATTACTATTATTACAAAACGTAATTAAAATTATTTACAAAACTAAAAACTAAAAGAAACTAGATAGAAAACTCCCTATTTACATGAGAGAATTCAGAGAGGAAGATACATTTGAAACCGAAACATCGAGCTGAATTTATAGGCCTCAGTAGGCTCTAGGCGTCGCGACGCCAAGGCCTCATTTTGGTGGTGGCATGCTGAGGTGATGACACGTGGCGATTCTGGATAAGGTGATAAGGTGACACGTGGCAAGGTGGTTGGAGGTCAATTATTGTGACACGTGGCGGCTTCTGATTGATCGGTTCAGATTCTTATACGCCACGTGTCAGATAGGGATAAGTGAGTCAATGATTGATGCTGACGTGGCGACACGTGGAAAAGTGACTGTCGGCACCATAGAATTACGACACGTGGCACGCTGTGATTGGTCGATGATGATGTGGCAGCCACGTGGCACTTTGACTTGGTCAACAGGTGATGTGGATGATGACGTGGCAATGACGTGGATTGACATGTGGCGATGGCGACTGTCGGCACCGTAGGATTATGACACGTGGCACGGCGCACGTTAGCATATCGGTTGTGATTGTGACACGTGGCACGACGCACGTTAGCAAAGTCAAATTTTCTCATATTCTAACTTGTGGACCCGGCACACGTTAGCACTGTTCGGCGTACGGTAGGCGTCGCGACGCCAAGGCCTTACGCGTCGCGACGCGGACAAATTACAAAAATGCCATATTTTCCAATTTTCACTGTTTTGGCCCAAATCACCTCCAGAGTGTCCTGAAACTTTATTTATCTACAAAATAACACAAAACACATCAAAATATTCACAAAACTCAAGAAACTATACAAAATATTAGGTTAAATGAGTGGGAAATAGTGATATAATTACCACTCATCACACCCCCAAACCTAACATTTTGCTAGTCCTCGAGCAAAACACAAAATAACATAAAAATAAAATTAACTAAGCCACTTTCGTAGGGATTACGGTTGGATTTAGTGTATGCAACAAGCCTTTAAACCCCTAGGTGTCCCTAGTGGACGAGTTGTAGTCTCGTGAGGGTTTACAGAAATGATACCCACAAACATTTTACAAAAGTAAAAAGGTATTGAAACTAATGCACACAAAACCAAAAAGACAAGCGAAAAGAAAATGAAGTTAGTGACTAATCAGTTGAAATTTCTACTCCAAGTTACTAGTTGTTTTGTTTCTTTCTAAATTACTGAATATGTAAATTCTTCGATCATTTTTACCATTCTCCATATACACAGCCAACAAAATATTAAACAACTCATTTTTGTCCACAACAGTCATAAGTGCAGTTGATAAGAGAGTAATATTTTTGTCCTAAAGTTTTATCGGAATTCACACCTTTTTGTAGCAATGGAATAATTTTTCTCATTTTTCTGATTTTTTCTTTGATTTTTGATTTTATCTTTTATTTATACACAATATCTTCCGTCTATGTAGCGAGCTTTGGGTCGGTGGCTCCCAAACCAGTTGCTTTAGGGCACCAGGTGTTAAGACACCCCTACGGACTTAATTACTCAAACTTCAGATATATATATTTTTGCAGCATCTTTGATCCATGTAGCGAGCTTTGGGCCAGTGACTCCCAAACCAGTTGGTTTTAGAGCACTAGGTGTTAAAACACCCTTACAGACTTAATAACTCGAATCTCAGACGTTTTTTTTTATTGCTTTTTGAGATGCTTCCTCTAATTAAACTAAAGCACTGAATATTAGAAACTCTTCAATTTTAGCTCATATCCATATGTTACAATGCATGTTGATAATATCTGCTAACTGAGCATATGAAGATCCATTTTAATCAGTTTTATGGAGAATTTACAAATTAAATAATTCAAAATGAAATAAACAAAAATTAACTTGTTCCGAAATAGGTTTGAGATACGTCTAAGGAGTGGAAACTCCTTACTCCGCTATCTCTTACATATTTCACCTTTTTAGTCAAAATAAAACACAAAAACACAAAATATTTTTGTAATTTTTGAAAATTTTTCAATTTTTTTTTGTATTTTTCGAAAAATTTTTGACTAAAAATAAAAATAACACACAAACTAAAAACAAGGTACTGATCAACTAATTCCCTCCCCCAAACCTAAATGAGACATTGTCCCCAATGTCTTAAACAGTGGAAGAAGTTTAGAAGATAATACCTGGTTAGCTGAAATTCTACAGGAAATTAAAGGTTAAGATTTAGATTAATTCGACGCCTCTTACCATGATCGTCCTCGGACCAATTTATCTTTGAAAGGATGGGGTCAATTTGTGGTTCATAGGCTAAGAGTTGGTCAATTAGATCTGGAGCAGTTCTGGCAGTAAAGAGGAGTTCTTTCATAGGTTTTGACACGAACCCATTTCTCCGAGCATCATTAAGAAACATCAGCACGGTTTCTGGTGTATGTTCAGGTTCGCCCAAGATAGCACTATAAAAATTTCCTCCAATGTGCCCAAGCCAACTGGCAAAGCAATAAAAGCATCGGCATGATTAATCATTTCTACTAATCGTTCAGACATACCTGGCACGATCAGTTCATCTCCGTTTGATAATCTAATAAGATTTGCCTCTGCCAAGGGTTTTGGGATAATTCCTAAAACGTGACAGCCTCCTTCCTGTACGGCCTTTGAAACGATCCCCATTAGTCCGAGATTGCCTCCGCCATATACTAAGTGCATATTCCTTGCAGCTAAGACTCGACCCAATTCATGTGCTGCTTCTACGTATTGTGGCTTAACACCAACACTAGTACCGCAAAACACACAAATATTTTTAACTCGTCTTCTTGAAGTGGCTTCCATGTTTTACTCTGGATGTCTTCAAAATTGCAATGATGAGTTGAATTTATAACACCTGAAAAAGGGTGAGTAATGATAGCACTAGTTTCTTCCAAAGAACAATTGTTAGCTAAACAACAAAAGAAATCGTGAAAGGTCAAAAAGTCTAGATCCTGTCTACGAAAATAAAGATAATTACAACAGAAAAGCAAATCAAAGCAATAATTAAGGCAACAGAATTGTGTACGCAATACGCCATTCGGTTAGTATAAATTCATAAGCATGCGTCTCAAGAATTCATTCTTTACTCAGCCATCACAAATAAATTAGCTCTCTTCTTTCTGATTGCCAAACACCATTCCTTTTGTCTTAAAATGCTTCGTTTGTGCTTTTCCTACAAAAACAAACACACAAAATTAAAAATTCTACAACATGTATACATAAAATATAAAAATAGAAATTACAACAAATTGCATGGGTTGCCTCCCTGCTAGTGCTAAATTTTTTGTCTTCAGCCAGACGTGACTGAAATCTATCTGTCAAGGAGGTTTCAATGTCGTTTTGGATGTCCGATTAAAGACAATCCTGTGAGCGTTGCTTTTGAAGGGTCTATTCAAACGGTAAAGTGGCAAAAAATATTTTGTCTCATTCAGTGCTTGTGCCACCTTTTTAACCTTTATTGCGCCAGTGGTTCCTGAAAGAAAGAAATAAAATCAGGAAGTCTCGTATGGTGGTTGACCTTGAATGGAAGTTCCATTCTATCAAGCTTCCGGGTGATATCTCTAAATTGTACTCCCCAAAATAGTGATGTTTCTTCTGAATGCTCTGGATCTTTAATAAGTTCAGACATTTGCTCCTTCATTTGCTTTGCTTCTTGCTCCACCTTTTCTTCACATATGAATTTTGAAATTTCCGTATTCAACTCTTCATCCGTCATCTGTGAAATGCATGCTCCATATGCCTGAGGATGTAAAGATATTTCTGACATTAGGTCTTCATCCTCTGATACGACTGGAATGGATGGTTCAAGTAGATCTTCTTCAAACATCAGTGTAAAGCAATCTCCAAGATCTTCATTTTGAGGATACAAAATTCCATCCTCATTTGTTGGTGCAGTTGGTACAAACAGCTCAGCTTCTTCATCCTCGTCAGAGTCTGAAAAATAGAAATTAAAAGAAACTAGATAGAAAACTCCTTATTTACATCAGAGAATTCAGAGAGGAAGGTACATTTGAAACTGAAAGATCGAGCTGAATTTATAGGCCTCGGTAGGCTCTAGGCTGAATTTGAAACTGTCGGCACTGTAGGATGATGACACGTGGCACATCGCACGTTAGCAGATCGGCTGTGATGGTGACACGTAGCACGGCGCACGTTAGCAAAGTCAAACTTTTCTCAAATTTTTACTTGTGGACCCAGCGCACGTTACCATTGTTCGGCGCACGTTAGGCGTCGCGACGCGGAAAATTACCAAAATGCCCTTTTTATCCAATTTTCACTGTTTTGGCCCAAATCACCTCCAAAGTGTCCTGAAACTTTATTTATCTACAAAATAACACAAAACATATCAAAATATTCACAAGACTCAAGAAACTATACAAAATATTAGGTTAAATGAGTGGGAAATAGTGATATAATTACCACTCATCACACAAAACTTGACCGGCGTAAACACACACGTATAACACAAGCGCATGTATCGTTCAAGTAGTATAAAAATATCGATCGCACGAGGACTTAATTCCTACTGTTGTTATTAATTGTTGAATCTATTTATTTACAAATATTTAATTATAGGGAGAAGAGAATGATTGTTTGATTGATTGGTTGAATGTGGTTTTCCTTAATTAAAATAAATAAAATAAACAAAAGAAAATACTAAGGAAAATAACAAAACACTCAAAGATCTAGGGTTGTGAATCTTTCTAATATCTTTTAAAAGATGAAGTAATTATTTTATGTTTGTGTAATAAATCGGTTTTCTAACCGTCGCGACGCGAAAAATTACCAAAATGCCCTTTTCGTCCAATTTTCACTGTTTTGGCCCAAATCACCTCCAAAGTGTCCTGAAACTTTATTTATCTACAAAATAACATAAAACACATCAAAATATTCACAAGACTCAAAAAACTATACAAAATATTAGGTTAAATGAGTGGGAAATAGTGATATAATTACCACTCATCACACCCCCAAACCTAATATTTTGCTAGTCCTCGAGCAAAACACATAATAAAATAAAAATAAAATTAACTAAGCCACTTTCGTAGGGATCACGGTTGCATTTAGCGTATGCAACAAGCCTTTAAAGCCCTAGGTGTCCCTAGTGGACGAGTTGTAGTCTTGTGAGGGTTTACAACAATGATACCCACAAACATTTTACAAAAGTAAAAAGGTAGTGAAACTAATGCACAGAAAAGCAAAAAGACAAGCGAAAATGAGTGTTGTGAGATATGTGATTCAGGTTATCTGTTAATTGTCTAACATATGTTAGGTTTGGTAATTATATTACTATTTCCCACTCATTTAACCTAATATTTTGTATAGTTTCTTGTGTCTTGTGAATATTTTGATGTGTTTCGTGTTATTTTGTAGATAAATAAAGTTTCAGGACACTCTGGAGATGATTTGGGCCAAAACAGTGAAAATTGGGAAAAAAAAGGCATTTTTGTAATTTGTCCGTGTCGCGACGCGCAAGCCCGTGGCGTCGCGACGCCTAACGTGTGCTGAACATTGCTAATGTGTGCCGAGTCCACAAGTCAGAATCTGAGAAAATTTGACTTTGCTAACGTGCGACGTGCCACGTGTCACCATCACAGCCGATCTGCTAACGTGCATCGTGCCACGTGTCATCATCCTACGGTGCCGACAGTCACCATCGCCACGTGTCGCCACATGTCAATCTATGTCATTTCCACGTCATCATCCACATCACCTATTGACCAAGTCAAAGTCCCACGTGGCTGCCACGTCATATATATATATATAAATATTTTTTTTTTGCAACATCCTTGATCCATGTAACGAGCTTTGGTCCAGTGACTCCCAAACCAGTTGGTTTAGGGCACTAGGTGTTAAAACACCCTTACAGACTTAATAACTCGGATCTCAGACGTTTTTTTTTTTATTCCATCACTTTTTGAGATGCTTCCTCCAATTAAACTGGAGCACTGAATATTACAAACTTTTCAATTTTAGCTCATGTCCGTAAGTTACTATGTATGTTGATAATATCTGTTAACTGAGCATATGAAGATCAATTTTAGTCATTTTTATGGAGAATTCACAAATTAAATAATTTAAAATGAAATAAACAAAAATTAACTTCTTCCGAAATAGGTTTAAGATACATCTCAGGAGTGGAAACTCCTTACTCAGCTATCTCTTACCTATTTCACCTTTTTAGTCTAAATAAAACACAAAAACACAAAATATTTTTGTAATTTTTGAAAAGTTTTCAATTTTTTTTTGTATTTTTCGAAAAAAATTTGAGTAAAAATAAAAATAACACACAAACTAAAAACAAGGTACTGATCAACTAATTCTCTCCCCCAAACCTAAATGAGACATTGTCCCCAATATCTTAAACAGTAGAAGAAGAAGTTTAGAAGATAATACCTGGTTAGTTGAAATTCTACAGGAAATTAAAGGTTAAGATCCAGATTAATTCGATGCCTCTTACCACGATCGTCCTCAGACCAATTTATCTTTGAAAAGATGGGGTCAATTTGTCGTTCATAGGCTAAGAGTTGGTCAATTAGATCCGGAGCAGTTCTGGCAGTAAAAAGGAGTTCTTTCATAGGTTTTGACACGAACCCATTTCTCCGAGCATCATCAAGAAACACACAAAGAAAATCATAAAATCCTTCAATGTTGTACAGTCTAAGCGGTTTCTAGTGTATGTTCAGGTTCGCCCAAGATAGCACAATAAAAATTTCCTCCAATGTGCCCAAGCCACCTGGAAAAGCAATAAAAGCATCGGCACGGTTAATCATTTCTAATAATCGTTCAGACATAGCTGGCACGATCAGTTCATTTCCGTTTGATGATCCAATAAGATTTTCCTCTGCCAAGGGTTTTGGGATGATTCCCAAAACATGACTGCCTCATTCCTGTACGGCCTTTGAAACGATCCCCATTAGTCCAAGATTGCCTCCGCCATATAATAAGTGCATATTCCTTGCAGCTAAGACTCGACCCAATTCTTGTGCTGCCTCTACGTATTGTGGCTTAGTACCAACACTAGTACCGCAAAACACACAGATGTTTTCAACTCGTCTTCTTGAAGTGGCTTCCATGTTTTACTCTGGATGTCTTCAAAATTGCAATGATGAGTTGAATTTATAACACCTGAAAAAGGGTGAGTAATGATAGCACTAGTTTCTTCCAAAGGACAATTGTTAGCTAAACAACATAAGAAATCGTGAAAGGTCAAAAAGTCTGGATCCTGTCTATGAAAATAAAGATAATTACAACAGAAAAGCAAATCAAAGCAATAATTAAGGCAATAGAATTGTGTACGAAATACGTCATTCGGTTAGTATAAATTCATAAGGATGCGTCTCATGAATTCATTATTTACTCAGCCATCACAAATGAATTAACTCTCTTCTTTCTGATTGCCAAACACCATTCATTTTGTCTTAAAATGCTCCGTTTGTGCTTTTCCCTACAAAAATAAAACACAAAATTAAAAACTCTACAACATGTATACACAGAATATAAAAACATAAATTACAACAAATTGCATGGGTTGCCTCCCTGCTAGCGCTAAATTTTTCATCTTCAGCCAGACGTGACTGAAATATATCTATCAAGGAGGTTTCAATGTTGTTTTGGATTTCCCATTAAAGAAATCCCGTGAGCGTTGCTTTTGAAGGGTCTATTCCAACGGCAAAGTGGCAAAAAATATTTTGTCTCATTCAGTGCTTGTGCCACCTTTTTATCCTTTATTGCTTCAGTGGTTCCTGAAAAGAAAGAAATAAAATCAGGAGGTCTCGTATGGTGCTTGACCTTGAATGGAAGTTCCATTCTATCAAGCTTCCGGGTGATATCTCTAAATTGTACTCCCCAAAACAATGATGTTTCTCCTGAATGCTCTGGATTTTCAATTTGGTCTGACAGTTGCTCCTCCATTTGCTCTGTTTCTTGCTCCACCTTTTCTTCACAGATATATTTTAAGATATCCGCATTCAATTCTTCATTTGTCATATGTGAAATGCATGCTCCAGAAGTATCAATGTGATGATGTAAAGATGTGTCTGACATTAGATCTTCATCCTCTGAGGCTGATGTGATGGGCTCAGATAGATCTTATTCAAACATTTGTGCAAAGAATTCTCCAAGATCTTCATTTTGTGACTGAAAAGTTTCATCCTCCTTTGTTGGTGCAGTTGGTATAATTAGCTCAGCTTTTTCATCCTCGTCAGAGTCAGAATAATAAAAATCAAATCGAGATTTTGTTGGTTCAGGCTCCTGAATTGATACCTCTGATTCTTGATACTGCTCAGCCTCGTCCTCTGTTATGATGTCATGATGAATCTCAGGATATTCGAAGGCTTCTTCAGTAGTATTTGAATTTGCTCCGTGAGATATGTGATTCAGGTTATCTGTTAATTGTCTAACTTGATCTGTCATCCTCAGTATAGACGCCGATTGACTCTGAATTTATGCATTAAATTGAGCTTCCCGTTCCTTGAACCAAGCTTTGAGTATGTGAATCAACTGATCTTCTTCTGATGGTTCTGGTTCTTGATGAAGATTGTAGATGGATGGTGGATAAGATGGAAAATATGATGGTTCTTCATACCTTGAATGATTATGATAATTTTGCCACTCTGAAAAGTATATACATTGATCGCTCGGGTGGTTACCATCACATATAACACATTTCCCCATTTCGTTCTGTTGAGAAAATGTAGAATTGCTTGATTCTGACATCCAGTGATAATTGTTGGGCTGAACAACAGGCCTTATAAAACCAGACTATTGCTCCCAGATTTGGGGTGTATCTTCTAGTAAAGCTCGCGATCTTTCAATCTCCCAATAATGTTCCATTTTTCAATCACCTGAAAACAAAATAAAGAAATAAAAATTACAGATAAAAATAAAGAAAATTAGATACAAGTAAATTAGAAAGCTTCAAAATTAATAACTCAAGTAGGAATTAATTCCTCGTGGGATCAATATTTTTATACCACTTGAACGATACGTGCGCTTGCGTTATACGTGTGTGTTTACGCCGGTCAAGTTTTTGGCGTCATAGTATAAAAACTTGACTGGCGTAAACACACACGTATAACGCAAGCACACGTATCGTTCAAGTAGTTTTATAATATTGACCCCACGAGGACTTAATTCCTACTGTTGTTATTAATTGTTGAATCTATTTATTTACAAATATCTAATTATAGGGAGAAGAGAATGATTGTTTGATTGATTGGTTGAATGTGGTTTTCCTTAATTAAAATAAAAAAAATAAACAAAAGAAAATACTAAGAAAAATAACAAAAGACTCAAAGATCTAGGGTTGTGAATCTTTCTAATATCTTTTAAAAGTTGAAGTAATTATTTTATGTTTGTGTAATAAATCGGTTTACTAACCTGGAACACGAAATTATGCGAAAGCCTCTGTCGATGGTCAGACGCAAATACCCAGTTTAACCCAATTGAACCATATGTCTATGTCAACCAAATTATCTGGATTCATTAAGTTTAAATTCCAATTATGGCTACCCCCGCCCGACAGGTATATGTCTATCCTGTAAGGAAATCTATTAAAGGGTTATTTATTCTCAAGGAAGATCGTGGGCTATTAAGTCTAAGGTTGAAACCTAAAATCCCTATGTCTAGTTCATTTTAGATTTACCACATCAATCTTATTGGTGATCCGACAACAAGAAGCATTAAGCTTAAGACTTTATAAGTAAACCTTTAAATTACCCAAACTATAAAATAACCCCTTATAAACCGGTGATATTAGAATTCATCACAACCCCAAATAACTAACACATAACTAGGGCTAGTAAAAACTTAAAAGTAAAAGACATAAAGTAAAAATACTGAAAAGTAAAAGACATAAAGTAAAAGCTGAAAAGTAAATTACAATAAAATAAAATGCTAAGGTAAAAGGATCAACTTTTACTATTTACTATTTAGATATCTCCATTAATATAATATATTAACTAGTGATTATTTTACCAACCAGCCATATAGGGGGTAACCTGATTAAGTCAAATTAAGTCCAACCAGCCATAAAGGCGGAACCAAAATAAACATGCCATATAGGGGGTAAGAAAACTTAATTACCAACCGACCAATCTGGCAGTATCCTTGATTAGTCAGGTTTAAACCAGATTAAAATAATTACCAACCAACCAATCTGGCGGTATCTTTTTAAGTCAATATTTTATATAGTGAATATATTATTTTTAAGCGAGATTAATCTAAATAGTAACAGTAAAAGAATTACCTTTCACCGTAGCTGGGGAAGTTACCTCCTCATGGTGAATAGTAAAAACTGTAAAAAGTAAGAAAGTAAATTACTATTATTACAAAACGTAATTAAAATTATTTACAAAACTAAAAACTAAAAGAAACTAGATAGAAAACTCCCTATTTACATGAGAGAATTCAGAGAGGAAGATACATTTGAAACCGAAACATCGAGCTGAATTTATAGGCCTCAGTAGGCTCTAGGCGTCGCGACGCCAAGGCCTCATTTTGGTGGCATGCTGAGGTGATGACACGTGGCAATTCTGGATAAGGTGATAAGGTGACACGTGGCAAGGTGGTTGGAGGTCAATTATTGTGACACGTGGCGGCTTCTGATTGGTCGGTTCAGATTCTTATCCGCCACGTGTCAGATAGGGATAAGTGAGTCAATGATTGATGCTGACTAGGCACTGACGTGGCGACATGTGGCAAAGTGACTGTCGGCAAAATAGAATTGTGACACGTGGCACGCTATGATTGGTCGATGATGACGTGGAAACCACGTGGCACTTTGACTTGGTCAACAGGTGATGTGGATGATGACGTGGGAATGACATGGATTGACAAGTGGTGACTGTCGGCACCGTAGGATGATGACACGTGGCACGGCGCACGTTAGCAAAGTCAAATTTTCTCAGATTCTGACGTGTGGACCCGGCGCACGTTAGCACTGTTCGGCGTACGTTAGGCGTCACGACGCGGACAAATTACAAAATTGCCATTTTTTCCAATTTTCACTGTTTTGGCCCAAATCACCTCCAGAGTAGGATGATGACACGTGGCACGGCGCACGTTAGCAAAACTCAAGAAACTATACAAAATATTAGGTTAAATAAGTGGGAAATAATGATATAATTACCCCTCATCACACCCCCAAACCTAACATTTTTCTAGTCCTCGATCAAAACACAAAATAACATAAAAATAAAATTAACTAAGCCACTTTCGTAGGGATCACAGTTGCATTTAGTGTATGCAACAAGCCTTTAAACCCCTAGGTGTCCCTAGTGGACAAGTTGTAGTCTCGTGAGGGTTTACAGAAATGATACCCACAAACATTTTACAAAAGTAAAAAGGTAGTGAAACTAATGCACACAAAAGCAAAAAGACAAGCGAAAAGAAAAAGAAGTTAGTGACTAATCAGGTGAAATTTCTACTCTAAGTTACTAGTTGTTTTGTTTCTTTCTAAATTACTGAATATGTAAATTCTTCGATCATTTTTACCATTCTCCATATACACAGCCAACAAAATATTAAACAACTCATTTTTGCCCACAACAGTCATAAGTGCAGTTGATAAGAGAGTAATATTTTTGTCCTAAAGTTTTATCAGAATTCACATCTTTTTGTAGCAATGGAATAATTTTTCTCATTTTTCTGATTTTCTCGTTGATTTTTGATTTTATCTTTTATTTATACACAATATCTTCTGTCTATGTAGCGAGCTTTGGGTCGGTGGCTCCCAAACCAGTTGGCTTTAGGGCACCAGGTGTTAAGACACCCCTACGGACTTAATTACTCAAACTTCAGATATATATATTTTTGTAGCATCTTTGATCCATGTAGCGAGCTTTGAGCCAGTGACTCCCAAACCAGTTGGTTTTAGGGCACTAGGTGTTAAAACACCCTTACAGACATAATAACTCGAATCTCAGACGCTTTTTTTTTTTACTAAATTGCTTTTTGAGATGCTTCCTCTAATTAAACTAGAGCACTGAATATTAAAAACTTTTCAATTTTAGCTCATGTTCGTATGTTACAATGCATGTTGATAATATCTGCTAACTGAGCATATGAAGATCCATTTTAATAAGTTTTATGGAGAATTTACAAATTAAATAATTCAAAATGAAATAAACAAAAATTTACTTGTTCCGAAATAGGTTTGAGATACGTCTCAGGAGTAGAAACTCCTTACTCAGCTATCTCTTACCTATTTCACATTTTTAGTCAAAATAAAACACAAAAACACAAAATATTTTTGTAATTTTTGAAACTTTTTTAATTTTTTTGTTGTATTTTTCAAAAAAATTTTGACTAAAAATAAAAATAACACACAAACTAAAAACAAGGTACTGATCAACTAATTCCCTCCTCCAAACCTAAATGAGACATTGTCCCCAATGTCTTAAACAGTAGAAGAAGTTTAGAAGATAATACCTGGTTAGATGAAATTCTACAGGAAATTAAAGGTTAAGATCCAGATTAATTCGATGCCTCTTACCATGATCTTCCTCAGACCAATTTATCTTTGAAAGGATGGGTTCAATTTGTGGTTAATAGGTTAAGAGTTGGTCAATTAGATCCGGAGCAATTCTGGCAGTAAAGAGGAGTTCTTTCATAGGTTTTGACACGAACCCATTTCTCCGAGCATCATTAAGAAACACACAAAGAAAATCATAAAATCCTTCAATGTTGTACAGTCCAAGCGGTTTCTGGTGTATGTTCAGGTTCGCCCAAGATAACACTATAAAAATTTCCTCCAATGTGCCCAAGCCATCTGACAAAGCAATAAAAGCATCGGCACGGTTAATCATTTCTACTAATCGATCAGACATACCTGGCACGATCAGTTCATCTCCGTTTGATGATCCAATAAGATTTGCCTCTGCCAAGGGTTTTGGGATGATTCCCAAAACGTGACTGCCTCCTTCCTGTACGGCTTTTGAAACGATCCCCATTAGTCCGAGAATGCCTCCGCCATATACTAAGTGCATATTCCTTGCAGCTAAGACTCGACCCAATTCATGTGCTGCTTCTACGTATTATGGCTTAACACCAACACTAGTACCGCAAAACACACAGATGTTTTTAACTCGTCTTCTTTAAGTGGCTTCCATGTTTTACTCTGGATGTCTTCAAAATTGCAATGATGAGTTGAATTTATAACACCTGAAAAAGGGTGAGTAATGATAGCACTATTTTCTTCCAAAGGACAATTGTTAGCTAAACAACAAAAGAAATCATGAAAGGTCAAAAAGTCTAGATCCTGTCTACAAAAATAAAGATAATTACAACCGAAAAACAAATCAAAGCAATAATTAAGGCAACGGAATTGTGTACGCAATACGCCATTCGGTTAGTATAAATTCATAAGGATGCGTCTCAAGAATTCATTCTTTACTCAGCCATCACAAATGAATTAGCTCTCTTCTTTCTGATTGCCAAACACCATTCCTTTTGTCTTAAAATGCTCCGTTTTTGCTTTTCCCTACAAAAATAACACACAAAATTAAAAACTCTACAACATGTATACACAAAATATAAAAACAAAAATTACAACAAATTGCATGCGTTGCCTCCCTGCTAGCGCTAAATTTTTTGTCTTCAGCTAAACGTGACTGAAATCTATCTGTCAAGGAGGTTTCAATGTCGTTTTGGATGTCCGATTAAAGACAATCTTGTGAGCGTTGCATTTGAAGGGTCTCTTCCAATGGTAAAGTGGCAAAAATTATTTTGTCTCATTTAGTGCTTGTGCCACCTTTTTAACCTTTATTGCGCCAGTGGTTCCTGAAAAGAAAGAAATAAAATCAGGAGGTCTCGTATGGTGCTTGACCTTGAATGGAAGTTCCATTTTATCAAGCTTCCGGGTGATATCTCTAAATTGTATTCCCCAAAATAGTGATGTTTCTTCTGAATGCTCTGGATCTTTAATAAGTTCAGACATTTGCTCCTTCATTTCTCTGCTTCTTGCTCCACCTTTTCTTGACAGATGAATTTTAAAATTTCCGTATTCAACTCTTCATCTGTCATCTGTGAAATGCATTCTCCATAAGTATCTGCCTGAGGATGTAAAGATGTTTCTGACATTAGGTCTTCATCCTCTGATACGACTGGAATGGATGGTTCAGGTAGATCTTCTTCAAACGTCAGTGTAAAGCAATCTCCAAGATCTTCATTTTGAGGATAAAAAATTCCATCCTCATTTGTTGGTGCAGTTGGTACAAACAGCTCAGCTTCTTCATCCTCGTCAGAGTCTGAATAATAGAAATTAAAAGAAACTAGATAGAAAACTCCTTATTTACATCAGAGAATTCAGAGAGGAAGGTACATTTGAAACTGAAACATCGAGCTGAATTTATAAGCCTCGGTAGGCTCTGGGCGTTGCGACGCCAGCTTCTTTTGGTCGTGGCTTGCTGAGGTGATGACACGTGGTGATTCTGGATAAGGTGATAAGGTGACACGTGGCAAGGTGGTTGGAGGTCAATTATTGTGACACATGGCGGCTTCTGATTGGTCGGTTCAGATTCTTATCTGCCACGTGTCAGATAGGGATAAGTTAGTCAATGATTGATGCTGACGTGGTGCTGATATGGCGCTTACGTGGCAACACGTGGCAACGAGACTGTCGGCACCATAAAATTGTGACACGTGGCACTTCTTGATTGGCTGATGATGACGTGGCGGTGAGGTGGCACGTTGACTCGGTCAACTGAGGATATGGACGATGACGTGGCTGACAGGTGGAGTGACACGTGGCGATGGTGACTATCGGCACCGTAGGATGATGACACGTGGCACGGTGCACGTTAGCAGATCGAATGTGATGGTGACACGTGGCACGGCGCACGTTAGCAAAGTCAAACTTTTCTCAGATTCTGACTTGTGTTAGTTATCTGGGGTTGTGATAAATTCTAATATCACCGGTTTATAAAGGGTTATTTTATAGTTTGGGTAATTTAAAGGTTTACTTATTAAGTCTTAAGCTTAATGCTTCTTGTTGTCTGATCACCAATAAGATTGATACGGTAAATCTAAAATGAACTAGACATAGGGATTTTAGGTTTCAGCCTTAGACTTAATAGCCCACGATCTTCCTTGAGGATAGATAACCTTTTAATAGATTTCCTTAAAGGATAGACATATACATGTCGGGCGAGGGTAGCCATAATTGGAATTTAAACTTAATGAATCCATATAATTTGGTTGACATAGACATATGGTTCAATTGGGTTAAACTGGGTATTTGTGTCTGACCATCGACAGAGGCTTTCGCATAATTTCGTGTTCCAGATTAGTAAACCGATTTATTACACAAACATAAAATAATTACTTCATCTTTTAAAAGATATTAGAAAGATTCACAACCCTAGATCTTTGAGTCTTTTGTTATTTTCCTTAATATTTTCTTTTGTTTATTTTATTTATTTTAATTAAGGAAAACCACATTCAACCAGTCAATCAAACAATCATTCTCTTCTCCCTATAATTAGATATTTGTAAATAAATAGATTCAACAATTAATAACAACAGTAGGAATTAAGTCCTCGTGGGATTGATATTTTTATACTACGTGTACGATACGTGCGCTTGCGTTATACGTGTGTGTTTACGCTGGTCAAGTAATTTGTCAAAAGCGTACACAACTGCGAGCAACTCTTTTTCGGTGGTTGTGTAGTTGAGTTGAACTTCATTTAGAGTTATGCTGGAATAATAAATGGTGTGGAAAATCTTTGCTTTACGTTGTCCCAAAACTGCACCTATAGCAAAATCACTAGCATCGCACATCACTTCAAATGGAATGGTCCAGTCTGGTGCTACAATGATGGGGGCAGAAACCAGCTTCTGTTTTAAGATCTCAAAAGCTTCCTGGCATTCTTTGGTGAAGTTGAAAGGCACATCCTTCTCCATAAGATTGCAAAGAGGTTTTGCAATTTTGGAAAAATCTTTGATAAATCTCCTGTAAAAACCTGCATGTCCAAGAAAACTTCGAATACCTTTTACTGATGTTGGTGGAGGTAGTTTTTCAATTGTCTCTATCTTTGCTTTGTCTACCTCAATCCCCTTTTGTGAGATCCGGTGTCCAAGAACAATGCCTTCATGTACCATGAAGTGACATTTCTCCCAGTTGAGTACCAGGTTTGTATCTTCGCACCTTTGTAACACATGTTTCAGATTTTGCAAGCAATGGTCAAAAGAATCTCCAAACACAGAAAAGTCATCCATGAATACCTCCATACTCTGCTCCAGCATGTCTGAGAATATGCCCATCATGCAACGCTGAAAAGTGGCGGAGGCATTACATAATCCAAATGGCATCCTGCGGAAAGCAAAAGTACCATAGGGACATGTAAATGTGGTTTTTTCCTGATCTTATGAGGCGATGGCAATCTGATTGTATCCTGAATATCCATCAAGAAAGCAATAGAATTCATGTCCCGCCAATCTGTCTAACATCTGGTCAATGAATGGTAGCAGAAAATGGTCATTTCTCATGGCTTTATTCAACTTTCTGTAGTCCATGCATACTCTCCATCCAGTCACCATTCTTGTTGGAATCAGCTCGTTCTTTTCATTGGTAACCATAATAATTCCTCCTTTCTTCGGCACACACTGCATAGGACTTACCCAACTGCTGTCTGAGATGGGGTAAATGATGCCAGCATCCAACCATTTGATTATTTCTTTCTTTACGACTTCCTTCATTATTGGATTGAGTCTCCGTTGATGCTCCACCGTGGGTTTGTACTCATCATTCATCAGAATCTTGTGCATGCAAAATGATGGACTAATGCCTCGAATGTCTGCTATAGTCCAGCCAATAGCTCTTTTGTGCTCTCGTAATACTTTCAGTAATTTTTCTTCCTGCTCCAATGTTAGTGAAGAAGAAATAATAACAGGTAATTCAGAAGAGTTTCCAAGAAATGAATACCTGAGATGACTCGGAAGTAACTTCAGCTCTAACTGTGGTGGTTCTTCAATCGAATGCTTGATTCAATCTTTCTTTGGCAGTTCCAAGCTTTCAACTGGTGGTGTCGCTTTGAATCAGAATGGTTTGTCAATATAGTTGATACATTCCAGGATTTCAGCATCTAGCTCGTTGTCAGTCATGTTGGTGATGTAAGCTTCGAGTGTATCTGTGGGATTTGGTTCAGTATCCTGAACGATACTGTCAACAACATCAAATCTGAAGCATTCTTCTTCATTTTCATCACTCGGGAATTTCATGGCTTTGAAAATATTAAAGGTAACTTCTTGGTCCTGTACTTTCATGGTCAGTTCTTTTTTTTGCACATCAATCACAGTTTTACCTGTAGCCAAGAATGGTCTCCCAAAAATGATAGGTATTTCTTTTTCTTCTTCCATGTCAAGGATGATGAAATCTGCTGGGAGAATTAGTTTGTCTACTTTGACCAGCACATCTTCAACAACACCTCTTGGAAATGCTAGTGTTCGATCAGTAAGTTGCAACGAGACTGAGGTAGGCATTGCTTCTCCAATTTGCAGTTTTCTGTAAATAGCACCTAAATCACATAAAGCCTTACCGATATAATGTTCTCCAATGGTGCATGGGACAGTGAAACTGCCATGATCTTTTAACTTCGGGGGAAGTTTCCTCTGAATGATGGCGCTGTATTCTTCCGTTAATGCTACTGTCTCGTAGTCTCCCAATCTTCATTTTCATGAAAGAATGTCTTTCATGAATTTTACATACCTGGGCATTTCTTCAATGGCTTCTGCAAATGGAATGTTGATGTGAAGCTTTTTGAACACCTCCAGGAATCGAGCAAACTGCTTGTCCAGTTTGTTTTTCTGAAGTCATTGAGGAAAATGTGGAGGTGGAATGATCTGTTCTTTTTCCTTTGCTTCTTTTTCCTTCATTTTTGGAACAACATCTTTTGGAATTTCTTCTTTTTCCTTGATTCCAAAATCTTTGTTGATTTCAGTACCACTTTTCAAAGTAATGGCTTGACATTGCTCCTTCCCTCGGTTCCTTGGATTTGGTTCTGTGTTGCTGGGAAGATTACCTGGCGGTCTGTAACTCTGAGCATTAGCCAGTGGTCCGATTTGATTCTCCAGTGCTTTGATGGAAGCTGATTGGCTCTGAAAGATAACATCGTACTTTTTTAACTGGGCCAGCACTTCTACTATTCCTGGTTCATTTGCCTGCTCCTGGTTTTTGTTCTGTTGCTGGAATTCAGGTGGTGGATAGTTCTGCTATTGGAATCCAGGTGGTGGATTGTTCTTTTGCCCTGAATTGTTGCTCCATGAAAAATTAGGATGATTCCTCCACCCTGGGTTGTAGTTGTTGGAATATGGATTGTTCCCCTGTCTGTTGAAATTTTTGACATAATTCACCGTCTCTTCAAGTTGATTCGACTCTGGTGCTCCTCCATATGGTGAACTTGTGGATCCAGTGGTAAGAGTCTCCATGAATTTGTATATCTGATCTAGCTTGGCGCTGACTGCTGTATTGGCTCCATTTTCATAAATTCCTGCAATTCTTTGGATCATGCTCCTTTCTGTTGGCCACAATGAATTATTGTTGGCCATTTCTTCGATTAGTTCCCAGGCTTGATCTTCTCTTTTCGCCATTAAAGCTCCTCCAGCAGCAGCATCGATTGTGGTTCTCATTATTCCAGAAAGTTCATTATAGAATGTTTGGACTTGAAGCTATTTTGGAATCTCATGGTGAGGACATTTCCGGAGCAAATCTTTGTACCTTTCCCAAGCTTCGTAAAGAGTTTCAGAGTCTTGTTGTACAAAGAATGTGATGTCATTCCTTAGTTTTCCAGTTCTGGCTGGTGGAAAGTACTTTGCAAGAAATTTGGTGGCTAAAGTGTTCCAAGTTCTTATAGAACCTGCTGGTAGTGAACGTAGCCAAGCTTTAGCTCTATCCTTCAAGGAGTATGGGAAAACACGCAATCCCATTGCTTCTTCAGCTTCTCGGTTGTAATTGAAAGAGCCACAAACTTCCAGGAAGTTGCTGATGTGGGCATTAGGATCTTCAGTTGCATTCCCCCCAAACTGAACTGACTGCTGAATCATCTGAATGCATGCTTTGATGTCACCCGCAATTGCTGGTAAAGGAGGAAGTACAATGCAAGAAATGAGTCTGTCAACCACCGGAATGGTTCTATCTCGAATGGGAATTGGTGGTGCAACCTCCAAAGGTTCAGGTTCCATGTTGACTAAAGCTTCTTGGCCTTCTCGCCTTTCCCTTCTCAACTGTCTGATGGTTCTTTCAATTTCCGGGTCAAGCGGTCGGAGTTCAAAGCTTCTGGTTCGTCTCATGAAGTTTCTGAGAACCTCAAAACTAATAGTGAAAGATAAATAAGTCCCCGGCAATGGCGCCAAAAACTTGACCGGCGTAAACACACACGTATAACGCAAGCGCACGTATCGTTCAAGTAGTATAAAAATATCGATCCCAAGAGGACTTAATTCCTACTGTTGTTATTAATTATTGATACTATTTATTTATAGATATCTAATTGAGGGAGAAGAGAATGATTTCTTGATTGATTTGGTTGATTTTAGATATGCTAAATAAATAAAAAGACAAAAGAAAATACTAAGGAAAATAACAAAAGACACAAAGATCTAGGGTTGTGAATCTTTCTAATATCTTTTAAAAGATGAAGTTATTATTTTATGTTTGTGTAATAAATCGGTTTACTAACCTGGAACACGAAATTATGCGAAAGCCTCTGTCGATGGTCAGACACAAATACCCAGTTTAACCCAATTAAACCATATGTCTATGTCAACCAAATTATCTGGATTCATTAAGTTTAAGTTCCAATTATGGCTACCCCCGCCCGACAGGTATATGTCTATCCTGTAAGGAAATCTATTAAAGGGATATCTTTCCTCAAGGAAGATCGTGGGCTATTAAGTCTAAGGCTGAAACCTAAAATCCCTATGTCTAGTTCATTTTAGATTTACCATATCAATCTTATTGGTCATCAGACAACAAGAAGCATTAAGCTTAAGATTTAATAAGTAAACCTTTAAATTACACAAACTATCAAATAACCCCTTATAAACCAGTGATATTAGAATTCATCACAACCCTAGATAACTAACATATAACTAGGGCTAGTAAAAACTTAAAAGTTAAAGACATAAAGTAAAAATACTGAAAAGTAAAAGACATAAAATAAAATGCTAAGGTAAAAGGATCAACTTTTACTATTTACTATTTATATATCTCATTTAATATAATATATTAACTTGTGATTATTTTACCAACCAGCCATATAGGTGGTAACCTGATTAAGTCAAATTAAGTCCAAACAGCCATAAAGGCGGAACCAAAATAAACCTGCCATATAGGCGGTAAGAAAATTTAATTACCAACCGACCAATCTGGCGGTATCCTTGATTAGTCAGGTTTAAACCAGATTAAAATGAATTACCAACCGACCAATCTGGCGGTATCCTTTTTAAGTCAATATTTTAAATAGTGAATATATTATATTTAAGGGAGATTAATCTTAAATAGTAACAGTAAAATAATTACTTTTCACCCTAGCTGGGGAAGTTACCTCCTCATGGTGAATAGTAAAAACTGTAAAAAGTAAGAAAGTAAATTACTATTATTACAAAACGTAAAAAAAATTATTTACAAAACTAAAAACTAAAAGAAACTAGATAGAAAACTCCCTATTTACATCAGAGAATTCAGAGAGGAAGGTAAATTTGAAACTGAAACATCGAGCTGAATTTATAGGCCTCGGTAGGCTCTGGGCGTCACGACGCCAGCTTCTTTTGGTCGTGGCATGTTGAGGTGATGACACGTGGCGATTCTCGATAAGGTGATAAGGTGACACGTGGTAAGGTGGTTGGAGGTCAATTATTGTGACACGTGCCGGCTTCTGATTGGTCGGTTCAGATTCTTATCCGCCACGTGTCAGATAGGGATAAGTGAGTCAATGATTGATGCTGACGTGGCGAAACGTGGCAAAGTGACTGTCGGCACCATAGAATTGCGACACGTGGCACGCTGTGATTGGTTAATGATGACGCGGCAGCCACGTGGCACTTTGACTTGGTCAACAGGTGATGTGGATGATGACGTGGATTGACACATAGCGACATGTGGCGATGGCGACTGTCGGCACCGTAGGATGATGACACGTGGCACGGCGCACGTTAGCAGATCGGCTGTAATGGTGACACATGGCACGGCGCACGTTAGCAAAGTCAAATTTTCTCAGATTCTGACTTGTGGACTCGGCGCACGTTAGGCGTCGCGACGCCAAAGGCTTGCGCGTCGCGACGCGGACAAATTACAAAAATGCCATTTTTTCCAATTTTCACTGTTTTCGCCCAAATCACCTCCAGAGTGTCCTGAAACTTTATTTATCTACAAAATAACACAAAATACATCAAAATATTCACAAAAATCAAGAAACTATACAAAATATTAGGTTAAATGAGTGGGAAATAGTGATATAATTACCACTCATCATAATTGGTATTTGTTTTTTGAAAATCAAAAACTAAACACAAAACTTCATCTTCCTCCTCTCTCCTCTCATGTTTCGGCCAAGGGCCATTTTCTTTCTTATTTTCTTGGCTTGGCCGAGAATATCAAGAAGCTTAAGGAAGGATTTGTGGCAATTTTTTCGTAGTACTAGCACACCAAAGAGTCATCCAAAGGTGATAGGGAAACAAACCCTTGAGCATGGAATCACCATTTACAAAGCTTGGAGCTTGGAGCAAACAAATGGAGATGACCGAAAATCATGGAGCACAAAAACAAAGGCTTGGCCGAGAGCTTCAATGGTGAAGAAATTTTTGTTGTTCCTCACATCAAAATCCGATCAATGTAAGTATGATTTCGCCATACTTCTTTGTTGTATTCACATGTTTAAATGCTTAAATCGATCTTGGTTTGACCTTAGAAACCCAACAATGGTATCAGAGCCATGATTTAAGCATGAAATTGGAATTAGGGTAAAATTGGGCAAAATTGATTTGAGCATGTTTTGATGAAATTGATTGTTTGAATATGCTTGAATGATGATAACATAGTGTTATGCATGATCAATTTGATGAAAATTGAATTGGATCAAATTTTCCCCAATAATTTGGCTTGGCCGAAAGTTATGTGTTACCCTAAGTCATGGTGATTTTTGTTTTTGATCATTGGATGAGTTGAAATCACTTGGGAATTGTTGATTTAGAATTTAATTGGATTGAAATCAAAATTGGACAAAAACCCTAAAATTCCGTGACTTATAAGCATGTAAATGAGTTGATTTTTTGATTCAATAATGTTGGACATGAGTTGATGATGATAAACATGATTAATTAGTGTAATTGGTATTTTGGAAATGTTAATTTGACTAATTAATTATGGCTAATGCACTTTAGTTAATTGAATTGTGACATTTGGAATTTTGTAATTTAATTATTTGGACTTAAATTTGGAATTGGGCTTAATGGGCTTGGTTGGGCCAAGTTTGGTTTAGGTTAATTGGTTGGATCCAATTGGGCCCAAAACCATACCCATAAAGTCCAAATATAATTAAATGGACCTTTAATATTTTAATTGGGCCTAATGGGCCTAAATTGGTTTCTTGGCTAATAAGGGTGATTCCTTAAATGGGCTTTGGTATTTGGGTTTGACCCATATTGACCAAAGTCCATGCCTTAGAAATTAATTGAAAGACCATTGGACTCTAATTAAATTGACATTAGATGTTAGTTTGGCTTTGAGACCCGTTAAGATTAGATTTAGAATCTAAGTCGCTAAAGGCACATTAATAAAGTGTAATTATTTAATTTAGAATTAAATATAGAATTAGTATTAAATAAAAATTAAATTGGATTTAATATTGTAGTTTAATATAATTCAAGAATTCGTACTTTGAGTACTTATTCTTAAAACGAGTTTGACTCGCGCAAAATCAAATCGTTGTTTGAACATTGGATGGTCATTAATTTCAGATTAATTAATTGGATTAGATTGATTGATAACATGCTTTGTGTGAATACATGGATGCGATGTATGAATAATGCATATCGGATGGATATTAGATGGGTGAGGGCAATTTTGGAAATTGTTGTAATAAATTTAGAATTTATTAAATTGGACCTGCTGTAGGACACAGATGTTGGACGACGTTGTTCCGGGCTCGCGGTCCGGTCGGGAGTACAGAGTAGCCCACGGGGGAACTAAACCGGAGAAATAACATGAAGTCACCACCCGGTGTGAACCGGGAAAATGATTTAAGGCCGCACTCACCCCTCGCAAGGGAAGACCTCAAACCGTTGGGTTCGGAATGATTCCTTACTTATGCCACTTGTAATGATATGATTTGTACAATAATCTAACCAAGCATAAGCAAAGTATATTTCCAAGGATAATCTACTCCTAAGTTCGCATGTATAAAATGAATCATCATAACGACAAACATACGATATCACACAATAATCTCATGAACATGTTGAATCATCAAACACGAAATATAAATAACAACCTAAACATAAACATGAATTGAATGCCTATTGCGAAAGAAGATAACCAAATCATGCATAGAGGAATAACGTACTAACAGCTAAATCATGCTTGAAATGTGATGAAAATGAATCAGTTCAGTGTATATGCGTTCGTGTAGCGTTTGAAAATGCGTTCGAACGGTAAACATAAGGTTCGCGTTCGTATAGCGTTTGAGAACGCGTTCGAACGGGACAAGACCTGATGGAACAAAACGTATGCGCGTTCGAGTAGCGTTCGTAAACATGTTCGAACTGTAAACAGAAGGTTCGCGTTCGTATAGCGTTTGATAACACGTTCGAACGAGACAAGACCTGAAGAAACAAAATGCATGAGCATTCGACTAGTGTTCGTAAATGCGTTCGAACGGTAAACAGAAGGTTCGTGTTCGTGTAGCGTTTGATAACGAGTTCGAACGGGACAAGACCTGATGAAATAAAATACATGCGCGTTCGAGTAGCGTTCGTAAATGCGTTCGAATGGGAAACATAAAGTTAGCGTTCGTATAGCGTTCGAGAACGTGTTCGAACGGGACATGACCTGATGCATGATAGACGACGCAAACACATACACAGATGCACAATGTAGGACCCCGTGTGCCCGATTGAACTCATTCCCGTTCAATCGAGTATACCTCATCCGGCACGGCAAAACATCATGGTAAAGGTAGCCTTTATGCATTTTCCCTCGAATGGAGGACCTTGAATCCATCCTAGGTAGCCCATGCGCACTAGAATGTAATGCATGGGTAAATAAAGAAATGATATGCAAAGGGTAAATGACATAATAAAAGGCGCGGCAAAACATCATGGTAAAGGTAGCCTTCAGGCATTTCCCTCGAATAGAGGACCTTTAATCCACCCTAGCTAGCCCATGCGCATTACATCTAAATGCATAAAAATGGATGAGACAATAATATGGACTTCCGTATATCCGATTAAACGTATCTCACATTCAATCAAACACACTTCGTCCGACGCGGCAAAGTATTGTCGTAAAGGTAGCCTTTTAGACTTTTCTCCCCTCAAATTAAGAACTTTTAGACTAACATACTAAGCCCATCCGCATTACATCACAATGCATAGAAGGTAAAATGTAGGAAGTAATAGCAAACCGCAATACCGTCCATTCGGATCCGACTACGGAATTTACGTCCGGGTTTCCATCCGATAAACCACAAGAGAGAACACATATTTCATTCATTCAAAGACCACAACATATATTAACAAACGACTCTCATGCGAGGGAATTCTAATAAACAAAAAAAATGAGAATGAATAAAAAGGGTGCCCTCAGGTCTAACCTCTTAGGTCGTCTCTCGAAAGTGCGTTACACGACCATCAAAAGGGTTAGTGCTCCGCAATTCCTCCGTTTCACTGGTCCACTGCTCTCATTCACTGCTTCGGTATTTTGAGCTATCGTTTCCTCTATTTTGCTGCTGTTTTGCTGCTGTTTAGCTGTATTTTTTGTCACTATTTTGCGGTAATAAGGGAATGTTTTGGTCTCGGTTTTGGCACTGTTTTTGGGTTATTTTCAGAGTTATTTATTCACTATTTTGGCTGTGTGTAGGGTCTATTTCTGTTTTGTTTTAAGGTGGTTTTCGGGACTATTTTGGGTTGTGCGTGTGGTAGTGTTGCCGTGTATCTCTTGGTGTGTTTTTGAGTCTTAGGGCTGTGTCGTTTTTGAGATTGAGTTATGAGAGTTTTTGGGGGTTAATGTTTTGCAGAATTTTCTATAATTTTCTTTGTATCTGGTAGGGGTTATAAGGTTGGATTTGTGTTTCTTTTATAGGCAAAGGCTAGGGTTTCTCTTGTTTGAATAGGAATGGGATCAAGTGATTATGGGGGGAATATCCAAATTAGTGTCTCACAAGGAAAAAATATATTTAATTGGGGACTTGATTTGTTTAAATTAGGAAGATCATTATTTTAGTTTGTGACATGTTTTAAATGTTTTAATTATTTTTGGGTGGGTTTTGGTGGGCTAATTGGGCTTGGGCGTGAGGCTAGCAACAAAACCAGAAGTACCGCCACCGTTCAAATACCGATTCGAATACTGCACGAACGCCCGCAATCTGCTTGACGTTCAAACGTTTTCACGAACGCAGCACGAACGAAAGCAGTGAACATGTGAATTGAATCTGATGACATACTTATTCTGAATTTCCCATTCCGACATTCGTTTCCCGCGACTTCCGCAACCTAAAGAGTAGTGCCTCCGTACGAGACTCATCATCGGGACTTATATGCAAAAATGCAGTGCCTACAGTCGCCCCCACTTTGATGGGACTTGTGTAGTGTGTGACAATGACAATCCTGTCAAAGTTATGCAATGCATTTTTACTTACCTAGCTCGCCAGCTGTCACTTGAATTGCCTGCTGCTTCGGACTGAGTTGATCTGGTGGTCCATTTTCGAACTGTGCTCCATTTTTGGAGTGCCATTTTTGGCATCTGTCGTGTGTGCTCCATTTTGGAGCGCCATTTCCGGAATTTGTGGTGTGTGCTCCATTTTGGAGCGCCATTTCCGGCATCTGTCGTGTGTGCTCCATTTTGGAGGGCCATTTCCAGCGTCTGCTGTGTGTGCTCCATTTTGGAGCGCCATTTTCGGCATCTGTCGTGTGTGCTCCATTTTGGAGTGACATTTCCGGCATCTGCTGTGTGTGCTCCATTTTGGACTGCCATTTTCGGCATCTGTTGTGTGTGCTCTATTTTGGAGCGCCATTTCCGGCATTTGTTGTGGTCCATTTTCGAACCGTGGTGTGCGAGAACATGGCTCATTTTTGAACCGTTACTTGATGAGATGTGGTCCATTTTTGAATCTCTACTTGATGAGATGGTCTTTGCCGCTACAAATCTGCGAATACAAAACAAAAATGGCATATATGTGATATGTATGCATGTATTCATGGATATGTTTCTTATTCCGATGGGTTAGGCCTTCCTTGGTCCATTTCCGAACCGTGCTCCATTTTCGGAGTGTCATTTTCGGCGTCTGATGTGATAGCGGTCCATTTCTGAACCATGCTCCATTTTTGGAGTGCCATTTTCTGCGTTCTGATGTGATAGCGGTCCATTTCCGAACCATGCTCCAATTTCGGAGTGCCATTTTCGGCGTTCTGATGACGTGTGGGCCTCGACCCTGGGATGCATCCCCAAAACTGATACTGATGTGGGCTTCGCCCCCGGGACTCCTCCCCAAAACTGAAGCTGATGTGGGCCTCGACCTTGGGACTCATCCCATAAACTGATACTGATACTGATATGGGCCTCACCCCCGGGACTCATCCCCAAAACTGATACTGACAATGCTGATGTGGGCCTTGTTAGAGATTCTAAGCATCCAAGATCAATAAAACAAGCATGAACATGTGTGAATACAATCGAGGAAGTCGCGGAAGACTTACTTCGAGCGGTTAAGCGATGCTTTGACGAACAAAAAATTCTTTTCTGCCTTCATGGACTGTCACGACAGTGGCTGTTTTGGACTGCTCCATTTTTGGCTTCAAGCTCCAAGAATCAAGCTCCAAGCTTCGTCAAATGATTCCTGGCTCATGGGTGGACTTCCCTATCACCTTCGCATGATCCCGGAGTGTGCTAGCACTCTTGATTTTTCCATAAAACCGCACTTGCTTCCCCTTCACTGCTCACGGTTTTTCAGTGGAAAAAACCAGTGAAGAATGCCCACCATTGGCATGTAGATGAGAGAAAATGGAGAGAGAAGAGAGATGAAATGTGTTGTGTTATTTTGGTATTTGATTTCTAAAACAAATACACAATTTTGGTTCCAAAAGTCAAGGCAATTAATGACCACAAATGCCAACCACACACATCACTCAATCACATCAATCATAAGTTGTCAAGTCACAAGTGATTTGACGCTTGATGCGACTAGCGATTTGATGCTTGATTTGACTTGCGTGCCGCACTCGAATTCGAAATGTGAATGCGCTCGCAAATAATCCCGGGCTCGGGTTCGCTAATTCCAAATTAACGAATTTTCCGTTGCGACGTAATTAAATGATTACGCCTAGCGAAATCACTATTCACTTCGCTAACGAATTAATTCTAAATTAATTCGTTCGCCCGAATTTAAATCTAATTTTAATTCCGCGTCGAAATCTAATTTCGTTTAATATATCAAATATATTAATTTACCGATTAATTCTAAATTAATCGTTCTCTCTCTTTAATTGATATTTTATCCTAGATAAAATATCTCCGCAATTAATTCCCGATTAATTTTCTCTCTCATCTTATTAATCCCAAATTAATTAAAAGTGCGAGTCATACGTCATCGGTGAATCTTCGAGAAGTGACCCATGAGATCCCCGGATATGTTGGCAGTAAATTCGGTCGTCGGACTATCCGAACACGTAAGTACCTCGTACTACGTTTATACCGAATTACAAGACAAGGTTGGCTTCTAACAAAGCGCCATGCCTACCCAATTCTCCGGAAATATCCTTACAGGAATAAAGGATCTATATCAGGCGTAGTATACATAGTATTGCGTATTTCTGTCCAGTATTAGATGATCACATGCAAGGCCTGGGGCTGGTACAGTGTCTGCCCCGTACGAAGCATATATCGAATAAAGAGCAACTAGGCTCTTTAATATCAGATAATCATGACCAAGTCATATTATCCCGACGGTTGCAACCTTTATTAGAGAACCAGCTCTATATCCATGCACGATCATCAACTCCATATGACTGGAGTGACACTTCCGTCTTGACATCACACCCAACACACTACGATTCTCAATATACCCAGCATTGGCGTAGACAGAACCTATTAAAGCCCTGGACGACCGCAACCAAAGTATATTGATTGTCGCAAGTATTAGCGGTGCAAGTCTCAGGTTAAGACCAAATACACCTACCCTGATTTCGGACTTCCATAGACACATAGTCATACTACCAATGGAATTCCGAGGGGGTCTATCTAGAGCGAAGCTGTTTCCCATACCATCGGTCAAACACAACCGCCTATTACACTTGCATGAGTATCATTTACCCAAATATATGAGAACTATGTTGTTGTGCCCTCACAATGTGCATAAGTGTAATACTAGTCTTTTACGCATTCATCGATGTCCAATCTCGATAATGCTCTGACTAGGGATGTTTAATGATTTATCCTTCGTGGATTGATACTGTCTCATATCATTCTCAATCCAGGAACAAATCATAGGGACCTCCTATTATTTATATATCTTGGTGATCTAATCACAAATGATAAGAGTGCAATCTTCTTTGTCACATAGTTAATTTGTACAACAACACCATGATTTGTACAAATAGTGACACTATGGGTCATAATTGTCCAACAATCTCCCACTTGGCCTATAGCAGTCACTCGAGTGTCTTACACCCGAACTATGTACGGTTGGCTCAAACTGCTGAGAAAGGCTTTCGTCAGCGGATTTGCATGATTATCATCTGATGCGATTTATTCGATCATCACATCGCCACGATGTATAATCCGAACGAATCAGATGGATATTGAAGTATGTATCTGGATCGTTGATGAGACCATTTATTCTTTAGCCTGTGCTGACGCCTAGCTCAGCTGCTAACAGAACTATTTCTAATCTAATTAGATTTATTATCGACCCAGAAGGCTTTTATTACCGCTTCAGCTGCAACAATAACCCGTATTTGTTGTTTATACGGCAACAATATCTTGCTTGGAAGATTTCCAACTCACTGTTCCGTTATTCAAATTGTAAAGTACCATTTGCGACTTATAGTCGTTTTATCGGTTTAGGAAACCTGCAGTAGTGATCCCAGTCACTTCAAGTTCTCATTCTCCACAGATTAAGACAGCATCCTTAGATCTCTAAGATACTAACGAATGTTCTTAACATCAATCCAGTGACTATCACATGGATTGGCCTGATTGTGTTTCCATATGCTCAAAGCGTATGAGACACCAGGTCACGTACATTTTTCAATGTACGGTTTCTCGAGAGTTTTCTCGAAAGCCAAGCTTTCACCGATTGTTTATTATGGGAATATCATTTCCAAGAAATGACGTATTATCATTATTTATAGCACAACCACTGTCAGTGCGCTCCCACTAACCCTCTTATATACATAAGAATCATTTCGTTTTAAATTAAATCATAAACCATTATGATTACATCAAAACGATAATTCCAAGAACCTAATGTTTGCTTCAATCCAAACATGGATCGAATAACCCGCAAACCTTGTTTGCTAGTTGTTTTTTTGGTACGACAGGATGTTATAAACATCCTCCAAAGGGTTTCATTTTCAGGAAAGCGATTTTCCCGTAAAGCTGTCATATTTCATAAATGAAACACGCAGCTTTAGCAAGCATTATCCAAATGGATTTACCATAGCAACAATTAAAAGGTTGAATCGTAATCAACACAATGTTGATAACGATACATTTTCGCTAAAATCCTAGCTTTATACGTTGGTATGTTGCCTTCCATGTATGTCTTCCTTGAAGACTTATATAGTACCAATAGGCACAATGCCTTGCGGTACATCAACTAGTATCCAAACTTGTTGATATACATGGAATCCATTTCGGACTCATGCCACTTTGCCATGATAGGGAGTCGATAACTTGTATCACTTCCACATACGTAGTCAGTTGGTATACCTCAATAAGATAGACATCTTTATGAGGTGAGATCAGAAACCCATACCCCAGGTTGTTTTCTGACTCTCTCTGACATACGCGGTTCTTGTGTATTCGAAGATTAATGGTAATAGTTTCATCCTTGATGAACTATTTATGTTCCATTAAGGAATAGGTGCCTGGAATAGTATTACCCCGATTTTCATCGAGTTTTACTATCCTCCCACTTACCACTGCATATCGGTATTCCTCTCAGGAAAACCGCATGGTGAGCAACAATCTAATTGTTATCTTGTGAGTTGTATAAGTACAATACTTTGGTATCCCTAGGATAACCTACAATTGGCACTTATCCAATTTGGGTTCTAGTTTGGTATCATCCAAACATATGCCTAGCATACCCAAATTATCAGGAATGTGAAACCCGGTTTCTTTCCTGTTCTTATCTAATATGAAATATGTCTAACAGATTTTAATGGAACCTTATTCAAAATAAGTTCTTGCACTGTTATTGCTTATCCGTTGAAGGAAATGGTAGCTCAGAGCGACTCATGATTAACCTTATCATGTCTAACAAAATTCGGTTACTCAGTTCGGACAAACCGTCATAATGACGTGTTCCGGGAGGAGTTCTCATTTGAAAGAATACTATACTCTTTCAAGTATATTAGAAACTTATTGCTTAAGTATTTTCCATTACAGTCTTACCGTGACGGTATAATACTATAGCCGATCTGTTTGTCTATTTCGTGTCAAAACTTTAAAAGTTTCGGATTTGTGTTCTTCAAAAGAAACACATAACCATAACGCGATGCCACATCCATAAAGGTCACGAAATATTCATATCCACCTCTAGCCTAGCTAGACATGGGCCCACTTGCTTCACTATGAACTAGGGCTAACAGATAGGTGGCTTTTGCACTTTTACCCAGTAAATGTGTTTTAGGCACTTTGCCCAATAAACTAGATTCGTAGACTTTATTTGAATAGTATCAAATCAGTCCTAGTACCCACTCTTCAAAAGTGTGGATATACGATTCTTGTTTGATTGTGTCCTAGACAACAATGCCACAATATGTTTCATCTGATCAAATCAGTTTGAGCAGTTTGTTTGTCATGTTAAACGTTTGAGATTTTGTTTATATTCAAAATATAAACTCGGTTATTCACATCTAATGTGTTCATCTCAATATCATCTTTATATAATGAAACACTTTAGTGTTCTAGAATATAAAGGTCAATCCGCAACGGATTAAACACTGATATAGTGATAATGTTCCTAGTCAAACTAGTTACATTATAACAGTTTCCTAATTTAGGTATCTACGGTCAAAACAGCGACTTTCGTCCCGTTTCCGATTCGCTGATAAGTCTCTATTGAAGTCAGTATCATGTTCAAAACAGATTCTGAACATCAATATATATTTATATCACACTAAGTATCTAAAATCCAATTTTAATACTAGTATTGAATATATTTATGACAAACATATTTGAACTTAGAGTCTTGCTCGTCTTCAATTCCTTCATGTCTGCTTTGTCCAAACGGCAGTCACGCTTCTGCGATCCTGTTTGCCATAATTTAGGCAGACATTTTGGGATATGACCTTTATCTTCCCAGAAGATTATAATGATTTTGCCTTTGCTCTTTTCGACACTCCAGAAGCCTTTGGCCAAGACTCGGGTTTCTAGAATATCGAAGTAAGGTGCGACTACTGCTACTTGCCTTATTGCAAATTTTGACTTTATCTCCTTGAGAATAGTCATTAACTCTCCAAGAGTTATCAATTGCAATTTAGTACTTCTAAAATCTAAGTATAGATTTATGAAGATCCTTCAATTTCATTATCATACTTTAAGGATCTAATCATTAGTTCTGATTCAAAAATTAAGGAGTCTACTACGACAAGCTTAATGGATTAAGCACTAAAGTTATCATCACATAAATCTTCCAAAGATTATGCTCTACTATTTGCTTAACTCCGAGCTTAGGCCTAATACATTATTTTATCAAATAAAATAACTTATTATTTTCCAGGACCATCCTGAAACTATTCCCAATTTGAAAATTAAACCATTTAATGACATTTTCCCTAGGATTATGTTTTAAATGTCAATCTTTCAATTACATCTTGATTCTAATAGTCCGATTATTTAATCAACGATTTAGGTACTATTTATTATAATGATTACAATAGTCCAACTATTTAATCAACTATAATTTAATAGATTAAAATCAATTATATTGATTACTATAATCCAATTATAAAATCAACTATAAATGAGTAGTTTGAATATAGTCCAACTATTAATTTAAAAAACATTTAAATATTAGTCAAACTAACATTTAATTTATTTGACGAATGATATTTGTTTGAGCGCGTATGGCAAGTAATTAAACGAATATTGCAAATTCAATTCTTGCCTCCCACTATTTTTCGGCGAGCCTCTAACCCTCTGTCGAGTACTCGGGAAACCGTGTTTCCTAGCGGGCTAGGATCCCGTTAAATATTACACAATCTTGACTTTGGCCAACAAATTGTATGATAATTAACTAGGTAGATCTCTAAGATCGATTGGATCCAATCCAATTCCTAGATCCGGTATGGGGACATCCAAGTCCGAAACATATATCTTATATATGCCAATACATCCAATGTATTACCTAACCTTTTTCCACTGAATCAACTAAGCCTTGGCTTTGGCACATCAAACTTAGTGATCCCAGTTAAGCGCGACCCATTGACCATGGAAAGCTTCGTAATCAATGTCGATGGACAAGAAGTGGTCTTGACTTTGGCCAACAAACCACAACTTGGACAAGACACTGATATGGAACAAAGCTCTCGTGATTCAAACACATCCTCGACGGACAAAGACCTTGACTTTGGCCAACAAGCCAATGCCAGTCTCGGATCTTGAGAGAGAATCACTCAATGGAAGGAAAGACGCTTAATATTGTTTGAGGGTTTTTCGTGTGCAAATTGGCAACCAATTTATTATCTTTGTTAAGGTCTCATCATCATACACCCTTAAACATGCATTCTAAACACATAATAAAGCGTGTATAATAAAATAATAATGATATGCGGATGGATAATTTACATAATGATCCTAGATAAAATCTCTCCCTTTCTCTCTCCCGCTAGCACATGTATTACTTCTACCCATTACACTACACTTCTAAAGAAACCTCATTTACATTGAGGGGAATAGGTGAGAAGAGAATACAAAGAATAAGGAGGTAATAAGGCTGGACGCGCAGGTCCAATTTAATAAATCAAATTTATTACAACAATTTCTAAAATTTCCCCACCCATCTAATATCCATCCGACATACATTATTCATGCATCGAAACCATGTATTCACACAAGCATGTTATCAATCAATCTAATCCAATTAATTAATCTGATAATTAGTGATCATCCAATGTTCAAACAACGATTTGATTTTGCTCGAGTCAAACTCGTTTTGCGAATAAGTACTCAAAGTACGAATTCTTGAATTAAATTAAACTACATAAATAAATCCAATTTAATATGTATTTAATTCTAATCCACTATTTAATTCCAAATTAAATATTATACTTTATTTATAAACCTTTACGATTTAAATTCCAAATTTAATCGCAACGGGTCTCAAAGCCCGATTAACGTCCAACGTTAATTTAATTAAAGTCCAATGGGCTTTTAATTAATTTCTTAAGGCATGGACTTTTGGTCAACTCGGGTCAAACCGAATAACCAAAATCCAATCCGGGAGTTACCCCATAAGCCTAGAAATCAATCTTGGCCCATTAGACGCAATTAAACTTTAAAGGTCCATTAAGTCGCATTTGGGCTTTATGGATGCGGTTTTGGGCCTAATTGGATCCAACCAATTTTGCCTAAACCCAACTTTGTACAACAAAGCCCAATAAGCCCATCTACAACATTTCAAGCCCAATTTCCAAAATTAGCCCAATTCAATTAAATTGCCAAATTCCAAATTCCCAATTTAATTACCTAAAGTGCATTACATAATTAATTATCCTATTAACATTTCTAAAACATCAATTAGCACTAATTAATCATGGCATTAACATTAAAACATGTCCAACACATTTTAACAAAAAATCAAACCCAATTACATGCTCTTATGCTCTCGGCAATTTGGGGAATTTTGTCCGATTCGGTTTCAATCCAATTAAATTCCACAATCGACATTAAATCATATTCCCGGATGATTTCCAACACATCCAATGATCAAAAATCAAAAATTCCAAGACAACATTTTGGGCACCACTTTCGGCCAAGCCTCAACAATTTGGGGAAAAATGATCCAATCCAATTTTCTTGAAATTGATCCAATCAATCTTCAATTCAACATCAATTAAGCATACAAAATCAACCAATTTCATTTAAACATGCTCAAAATCAATTTACCCAAATTTTAACCCTAAACTTTTTTCATGCTTTTAACCATGCTCTTGATACCATTGTTGGAGATTCTAAGCATCCCAAGATCAATAAAACAAGCATGAACATGTGTGAATACAATCGAGGAAGTCGCGGAATACTTACATCGAGTAGTTAAGCGATGCTTTGACGAACAAAAAATTCTTTTCTGCCTTCATGGACTGTCACGACAGTGGCTGTTTTGGACTGCTCCATTTTCGGCTTCAAGCTCCAAAAATCAAGCTACTAGCTTCGTCAAATGATTCCCGGCTCATGGGTGGACTTCCCTATCACCTTCGCATGATGCCGGAGTGTGCTAGCACTCTTGATTTTGCCACAAAACCGCACTTGCTTCCCCTTCACTGCTCACAGTTTTTCAGTGGAAAAAACCAGTGAAGAATGCCCACCATGGCCAAAGGTCAAGGCAATTAATGCCCACAAATGCCAACCACACACATCACTCAATCACATCAATCACAAGTTGTCAAGTCACATCACTCAAAGTGACAAGTGATTTGACGCTTGACGCGACTAGCGATTTGATGCTTGATTTGACTTGCGTGCCGCACTCGAATTCGAAATGAGAATGCGCTCACAAATAATCCCGGGCTCGGGTTCGCTAATTCCAAATTAACGAATTTTCCGTTGCGACGTAATTAAATGATTACGCGTAGCGAAATCACTATTCACGTCACTAACGAATTAATTCTAAATTAATTCGTTCGCCCGAATTAAAATCTAATTTTAATTCCGCGTCGAAATCTAATTTCGTTTAATATATCAAATATATTAATTTACTGATTATTTCCAAATTAATCGTTCTCTCTCTTTAATTGATATCTTATCCTAGATAAAATATCTCTGCAATTAATCCCAGATTAATTTTCTCTCTCATCTTATTAATCCCAGATTAATTAAAAGTGCGAGTCATACATCATCGGTGAATCTTCGGGAAGCGACCCATGAGATCCCCGGATATGTTGGCAGTAAATTCGGTCGTCTGACTATCCGAACACGTAAGTACCTCGTACTACGTTTATACCGAATTACAAGACAAGGTTGGCTTCTAGCAAAGTGTCATGCCTACACAATTCTCTGGAAATATCCTTACAGGAATAAAGGATCTATATCAGGCGTAGTATACGTAGTATTGCGTATTTCTGTCCAGTATTGGATGATCACATGCAAGGCCTGGGGCTGGTACAGTGTCTGCCCCGTACGAAGCATATATCGGATAACGACCAACTAGTCTCTTTAATATCGGATAATCATGACCAAGTCATATTATCCCGACGGTTGCAACCTTTATTAGAGAACCAGTTCTGTATCCCTGCGCGATCATCAACTCCATATGACTGGAGTGACACTTCCGTCTTGACATCACACCCAACACACTACGATTCTCAATATACCCAGCATTGGCATACACAGAACCTGGTAAAGCCCTGGACGACCGCAACCAAAGTATATTGATTGTCATAAGTATTAGCGGTGCAAGTCTCAGGTTAAGACCAAATACACCTACCCTGATTTCGGACTTCAATAGACACATAGTCATACTACCAATGGAATTCCGAGGGGGTCTATCCAGAGCGAAGCTGTTTCCCGTACCATCGGTGAAACACAACCGCCTATTACACTTGCATGAGTATCATTTACCCAAATATATGAGAACTATGCTGTTGTGCCCTCACAACGCGCACAAGTGTAATACTAGTCTTTTACGCATTCATCGATGTCCAATCTCGATAATGCTCTGACTAGGGATGTTTAATGATTTATCCTTCGTGGATTGATACAGTCTCATATCATTCTCAATCCAGGAACAAATCACAGGGACCTCCTATCATTTATATATCTTGGTGATCTAATCACAAATGATAAGAGTGCAATCTCCTTTGTCACATAGTTAATTTGTACAACAACACCATGATCTATACAAATAGTGATGCTATGGGTCATAATTGTCCAACAGGCCTCGCCCCAAGGACTCATCCCCAAAACTGATGCTGATGTGGGCCTCGACCTTGGGACTCATCCCCAAAACTGATGCTGATAATGCTGATGTGGACCTCACCCCCGGTACTTATCCCCAAAACTGATACTGATGTGGGCCTCGGCCCAAACTGATACTGATGTGGGCCTCGCCCTAAACTGATACTAATGTGGGCCTCAACCCATGCTTCATCCTCAAACTGATGACACTGTACGGGTGTTGCTTCTGGTTGGCTTGCTTTTACTACTTTCTCTTTTTCTTCTTTGAAACCTGTTATTACAAAACAGGACAAACACAAAAGAATGCAAATATGTTATGTGTATGCATGTATGCATGAATGAATTTCTTATTCCGTTGGGTTAGGTCTTCTCTTGGTGACTGCTCAGTTTTCTCTTCTTAAGGTAAAGTACTGCTTCAATCTGTCTACGTTGATCGGCTCGGTGAACTCATTCCCTTCTAAATATGACAGTCTCACTGCCCCATTTCCTAATTTCTGAATGGCTATCCTGTCTTTCTGCTTGCTTCTTCTGAGGATTCCATGTGTTCTAAACATCGCTGAGTATCATAGTACCAGGGTTGAATGCTTTTGCCAAATATACTCATGTTGCAGGTTGAAAGGAAGAGACTCAGGCAAGTAAGCGAAATGAACGTCTTTATTATCATTAAGAAAAGGTTCGAACAAGTAGATAAACTCAATGTCTTTGAAAATGCAAGATCAAATAAACTAGGAGGAACCGCTTCATCATTCGCAGCATTGCCTTCTTCCTTGGCCTATGGTTCTCCACTGTTTTCGTTCCCTATCCCCATGAAAGAAACTGGGTGGTTGAGGGTTTGGAGGACAAAGCTTTCGGGTAGGCCGGAGTTGATCATGTAGGTGGGTGGTGGAACGAAGTGGTAGTTTGGTAGAGGATTCTGGTGTGTGTTGGGTTGTTCTTTCTCAAGATCAGGTATTTTATGGGCATCAATGAGGTTTTGGATTTCATGCCTAAGGCGGGTGCAGCTGTCAGTTTCATGGCCTCTCCTCTGATGGAAGTGACAATACAGGCTTAGGTCAAGGTTGAGTGGTATAGGATCTGGAAGTGGTTTAGGCTCTGAGGGTTTTAGGAGTCCTTGCACCTTCAGTTTCTCAAGCACCTTAGATAAAGGCTTCCCCAGGTTAGAGAAATTTCGGTTCCTGATGGCAGCAACTTCGGCAGTAGTGGGCTTGGTCTTAGAATGTCCCCCAAAAGTCCTTCTATTATGGCCATAGAAATTTCTATTCTCCGCTTCTTCTTCTTCGATGTCCATGACAGTCTCCCTCAGCTGTTGGAAATCTGCAATCATGGAGGTCATCCTTCTTAACTTTCCATAAATAGAGGGCTTGGTGCCCTTGTTGATCATTTTGATTTGGTCATTCTCTGAGGGCCGAGTCTGCATCTTTAGAAGCTGGCTTCTCCAACGGTCTACATACTCCTTGAAACTTTCCTCCAGTTTCGGCTTGGTATTCTCCAAGTCGCGGAGCGACAAGTCGATCTCCAAATCTGTAACATATTGTTTCAGAGAAGCATCTGCCAGTTCCCTCCAGTCTTCATTAACCTTTCTTTCCATGTTATGATACCATACTACCAGCGCCCCCTCAAGTGACATTCCAAACATTTTCTGCACTCGGCGCTGTGACAAGCCCACTGAACTCATAACTGAAACATATTGTCGAAGATGGACCCTCGGGTCCCCATTCCCATTGAACTTGGCCATATCAGGCATCTTGAACTAGGCTAGCAGTTGTTCTTCAAAATTCATTGCTTCATAATCTAACAACTCTTCATGTTTACCCCTCATTTTGCGGGTAACCATTTCTATCTGATCCCGAAGCTTCTGAAATTCTGCCTGAGACCCAATCATTCTTCATGTCGCATATTCTGCCATGTCATCATCAAAAGTGGGGATATCGTCCCCTAACCCATTCAGAGGCTCCTCACGCCTCACATTCTCAGAATTTCCCCCAGCACGAGGCACAACCATATTAGCCACAGCAGCAGTCAAGGCTTGTAACTGTTCAGTAATCTTGGTGAGAATGTTCTCAAACTGATCTATACGGGATACCTTATTCTCTGATTCGCTCATGTTTGCTATTGGCCTCTTAACAAGTCTTCCATTTTCCTTAACCCAATGGATATCTATGATGGTTCTTAAGACACAAGAGAGTTAACATGATGTGTGTATGCCTAAGATGCAGGAGATACGTGCGATGTATGGAATATATAAGTCGGCCCATTACCATTTTAAAGAATTTAATCATACTATTGCGAGGTGCAAACTTGTCCCAGTTGAAAAAGGCCCAACAGGTTTACACTTTTGCGATAACATGGCTAAACAACTTCAAATGATAAGAAGCCCAAACACAAAATGGCCCATTGGTATTTTAGAAGCTTTTGGCCCAATTTCCATAAAGCACGGACTCATCCCAGTTTAAATGGCCCAACAAGCCCATACCCCATGACAAAAAGTCCAACTGAATCCAAATAACGATGGTCTTAAACATAAACATAATGAAACAATTTCTACAGAGTGGCCCATCGACATTTTAGAGACTTTTAGCCCAATTTTCATAAGATACGAACTCATCCCAGTTTAAATGGCCTAACAAGTTCGCATTTCTGACAAGAAGTCCAACTGAATCCAAATGATGATGGTCCATAACCACAAGCACAAGGAAATAGTTTCTATTGGTCATACAACTATGGTCTACGAGGGTTCATAGGGGTACAGACGGGATAAGACCTGATGAAACAAAATGTTGGAATGTATGCCCTAGAGCTAAATGTGATGTAAACGGTTTTATATGTTTTGAAATAAAACAATGCATTATTCATTTATCAAATTATTTGTTTAATTTTCACATGTTATATATATCATCTTAAATACCCTAGATTGCTTATGTACCTTCAGACTTAGTGTATGAGTGTCATACACAAGAGGATTTAAATCTGAAGTTAGTAATCTTAAATAGTCCATAGAGAGCAAACAAAGTGGATACTTTGTTTGTGGTTTATCTATAGCTGCGGTCCATTCTATATTTGTATGGCGATCTTGATCCGGATTATCCATGTAGAGACATGAGAATGGAGGCACCTTGTATGATGCGATCAAATAGGACTGGACCCAGATGGAAATGACATTCTTATAATATCCGTTAAACTAAGAAAGACATTTCGATCTACTAGATGGTCATATATAGATTGATTTTAATCTTGAGTGTACTACGAACTCCTACTTGGCAGGCTATGTCCTTTGATTTACAAAGGTGTGTTGGACAGTTATGACCTATAGCGTCACTATTTGTACAGATCATGGTGTTGTTGTACAAATTAACTATGTGACAAAGGAAATTTCTCTTTTATCATTTGTGATTAGATCACCAAGATGTATAAATGATGAAAGGTCCTTATGATTAGTTCATGGATTGAGATGATATGAGACAGTATCAATCCATGAAGGTTTAATCATTAAATATCCCTAGTCGTAGTATTATCGAGATTGGACATCGATAATGCGGAATAGACTAGTATTACACTTGTGCGCGTTGTGGGAGCATAACGACATAGTTCTCATATATTTGGGTATAGGATACTCATGCAAGTGTAGTAGGAGGTTGTGTTTTACCGATGGTACGGAAAATAGCTTCGCTCTGGATAGACCCCTCGGAATTCCATTGGTAGTATGACTATGTGTCTATGGAAGTCCGAATCGGGGTAGGTGTATTTGGTCTTAACCTGAGACTTGCACCGCTAATACTTGCAACAATCAATATACTTTGGTTTTGGTCGTCCAGGGCTTTAACAGGATCTGCGTACGCCTCTTCTGGGTATATTGAGAATCGTAGTGTATTGGGTGTGATGTCAAGATGGAAGTATCACTCCAGTCATAGTGGAGATGATGATCACGTAGGATACGGACTGGTTCTCTTATGTACTGCAATCATCGGGATAAAATGACTAGGCCATGTTTATCCGATTATAGAGACTAGTTACCAGTGATCCGATATGTGCTTCGTACGGGGCAGACACATTTCCAGCCCCAGGCCTTGCATGTGACATCCGATACTAGATCGAAATTCACAATAGTACGTATTCTACGCCTGATATAGATCACATATTCCTGTAAGGATATTTCTGGAGAATTGGGTAGGCATGGCGCTTTGCTAGAAGCCAACCTTGTCCTGTAAATCGGTATAAACGTAGTACTAGGTACTTACGTGTTCGGATAGTCCGACGACCGGATTTACTGCCAACATATCCGGGGATCTCATGGGTCGCTTCCCGAAGATTCACCGATGACGTATGGCTCGTACTTTATTAATCTGGGATTAATTAGAAGAGAGAGAAAATTAATCTGGGATTAATTACGGAGATATTTTATCTGGGATAAAATATTAATTAAAGAGAGAAAACGATTAATTTGGAATTAATCGATAAAATAATATATTCGATATATTATACGAAATTGGATTTCGACGCGGAATTAAAATTAGATTTAATTCGGGCGAATGAGTTAATTTAGAATTAATTCGTTAGCGACGTGAATAGTGATTTTGATAGGCATAATTATTTAATTGCGTCGCAACGGAAAATTCGGCCAAGGGAATTAGCGAACCCGAGCCTGGGAGTGTTTGCGAGCGCACTTGCATTTCAAATTCAAGTGCGGCCTGCAAGTCACATCAAGTGTCAAATCACTTGTCACTTTGATTGATGTGACAACTAGTCACTTGATTGAGTGAATAGTGATGGGAGTTGATGGTAGTGGTTGTAGCCCTTAATGGTTTGACTTTTTGGAAAAGAAAAATGGTATATGTTTATTTGTTTTTTGAAAACAATAAACTAATACAATTTTTGGTAACAACCAACCAATTCACTCATTCTCTCCCTCTCTCCATTGGGCCAAGGTGGCCTTCTCTCCTCTCTCTATCGCCCAAAGGGGAAATTTCTTCTTCTGTTTTTCTGGTTAAAACCGAGAGCCAAGGAGAAGAAATGTGATGATTTTGTTGAAAAATCAAGAGTACTAGCACACATTAAAGTCTTGCGAATGTGATAAGGAAACCCACTTGTGAGCTTGGAATCACATCATGAAAGCTTGGAGCTTGGAGGTTGATTCATGGCAGAAAATGGAGGACCCAAAATATGCTCACTGCCGAGCCATCTTGGAGGAAGAAAAAGATTTTTTGTTCTTCGACGCATCGCCTCAACCGATCGATGTAAGTATTCCGCAACTTCTTTGATGTATTCGCACTTGTGTTTCATTGCTTTAATCGATCCCCGGGACCGTAGAAATTCCAACAAGGTGAGGTTAGTGTAGCAGTCCCTGTAGGAAACGCTTTCCTCGCGCAGCGGAAGCGATTAGGCACACGGATCGACCTTGAAAATTTTTTCTGCTTACCCTTCCTTAAAGCCGAATGGAACCAGCACATATACTGAAGTTTTGCTTCTGTTTCGGACAAGATATAAGCCCCAAAATGCGTCCAAAACAGTCCCCGAACAGCCCCCGAACTGCAGTGAATTATTGGACTGTTTTGCACCCGTTACACAACCGAACTGCACACAAACCAGTCCACTATTGGCGTGAACTGCTAGAGTATTTAAGGTCTGATTTTATCACTCAAAAATAGTCCCAACTCAGCCCCAAAATATCCCCAAAGTGTTTCCCAAAATCCCCAATTAAAAACGAAACAAAACTAGCCCCAAATCAAGAGGTAAAAGTGCGGCAGTGAGGTGAAACTAAACCTCACTGCCGTGACCTTGATGAATAGAGGAAGAGGATGATTTGTTCGTCACCACAAAGTCTTCCGTGTTATGTCTCGTTACCAACGGAGAGTAGTGTAGGCTACACTCACAAATCAAATCCCTAAAACAATTTTAGAGATTCAATCACACACTAATAATATTTTTCTTATTCTTGTTCTTCAATATTGTTTCTCAACTTTTGAGAGAATAGAGAAAAAGAAGAAGGTGGCTAGGGTTTTGAAAATAATGGAGTAATGAAAAAAATATATATTTTCTTTTTATACTTAGGGTAATTTGTTTCATAAAACAAATCAACCACTTCCCTCCCACCTATGTCAAATTCGGCCAAGCTAGGGTTTCTTTTAATTTTTTTTCAAAATCAATATTCAATTACCATTATTGAAAAGATGTTACAAAATTAAATAAGCAATTAACAAATTTGAAAATCACAATTTCCAAATTAATGCCAAGGATTTTATTTGTTTCCTCCATTCTCATGACTCTACATGGATGATCCGGATCAAGATCGCCATACAAATATAGAATGGACTGCAGCTATAGATAAACAACAAACAAAGTACCCGCTTTGTTTGCTCTCTATAGACTATTTAAGATTACTAACTTCAGACTTAAATCTTCTTGTGTATGATACTCATACACTAAGTCTGAAGGCACATAAGCAATCTAGGGTATTTAAGATGATATATAATATGCGAAAATTAAACAAACAATTTGATAAATGAATAATGCATTGTTTTATTTCAAAACACATAAAACCGTTTACATCACATGTAGCTCTATGACATACATTCCAACAATCTCCCACTTGCACTAGAGTAAATGGGTCATGTCTCGTAATCCCAGACCATCTAGGTGACCTTCAAAAACTTTAGCCGGCAAGGTTTTTGTAAACGGATCAGCCAGGTTATCTACGGATGCAATCTTTGTGACAGTAACATCTCACCTCTGCATTATCTCCATGATGAGATGATATTTCATTTCTATATGCTTTCCCCTCTTTTGGCTTCTTGGTTCCTTGGAGTTTGCCACCGCACCACTATTATCGCAATAGAGTGTGAGTGGTCTATCCATATCTAGAACAACTTCTAGATCTCCCAAGAATTTTTGGAGCCAGACTGCTTCCTTAACTGCTTCATAAGCTGCTACATATTCAGCCTCCATGGTGGAGTCAACAATACAAGATTTCTTTATACTCCGCCATACTATGGCCCCACCATATAAGGTGAACACTGATCCAAATGTAGACTTCCTAGAATCGACATCTGTCTGAAAATCAGAGTCTGTATATCCCCTTAGGATCATATCCTCACCGGAATACACAAGCATATAATCTCTCGTTCTCTTAAGATACTTGAGAATGTATTTCACAGCCACCCAGTGATCCAATCATGGGTTTGACTGAAACCTACTGACTACTCCCACTGTAAAACAGATGTCTGGTCTCGTGCATAATATAGCATACATGAGACTACCAACTGCTGAGGCGTATGGGATATGTCTCATTTCCCCAACATCTTGAGGTGTCTTAGGAGACTATTCCTTTGACAAATGAATTCCATGCCGATAAGGCATGTTACCTTTCTTGGAATTCTGCATCCCAAATCGCACAAGGATCTTGTCGATATAGGATGCTTGATACATAGCTAATAGTCGTTTCTTGCGATCCCGAAGTATCTGAATCCCAAGAATAACTGACCTCTCCCAAATCTTTCATTTGGAATTGATTAGCTAGCCAGGTTTTCACGTCTGATAATATCTTTACATCATTCCCAATGAGTAAAATATCATCGACGTATAAACAAGAAAAACCATCTTCCCGTCAATGACGCGCTTGTATACACAAGGCTCATCAATATACTACTCAAAGTCATAAGATTTGATCGTGGCATTAAATCTTATATTCCAAGATCGAGATGTCTGCTTGAGTCCATAAATGGACCTTTGCAGCTTGCAAACATTTTTCTCTTGACCTTGGGCGATGAACCCCTCTGGTTGTATCATATAGATACTTTCATCAAGATTTCCATTCAAGAATGCAGTCTTGACATCCATTTACCAAATTTCATAGTCATAATATGCGGCAATGGATATAAGAGTGGGGATGGATTTAAGCATGGCTACTAGCGAGAAAGTTTCCTCATAGTCAACTCCCTCTTTCTGGGTATAACCTTTGGCCACTAGTCTAGCCTTGAAGGTCTGTACCTTCCAATCTGATCCCCTCTTCCTTTTATAGATCCACTTGCAACCTATGGGTTTCACCCCATCAGGTTGGTCTACAAGTTCCCAAACCGAGTTGGAGTGCATGGACTCCATCTCTAGGTTCATGGCTTTGAGCCATTCCTCTTTGTCAAAATTATCCATTGCACTATTGTAGGTCAATGGATCATCTATGCCATCGCAGGATGCGACAACTTGTGCCTCTCCAACCCCTAAGTAGCGATTAGGTTGTCGTACAACCCTCCCACTGCATCTAGGCGGTAGGTCATTCTGACGAGCTTACATCTGACTATCAGATGTCGAAGGTGCTATGTATTTGTCAACATTCGTTGATGATGGCGTGTTGGTCGAACTAGCAAGTAACTCCTCGAGCAACATTTTACTTCGAAGTTTGAACTCCCTCATATAGTCTTTCTCTATAAACGTAGCATTTTTCGATACAAACGCTTTGTTATCATCATGACTGTAGAAGAATCCACCCCTAGTCTCCTTAGGATAGCCTACAAATAGGCACACCTGAGAACGTGGCTCCAACTTTGTAGTCTTATTCTTCAGCATATATGCTGGACACCCCCATATGCGGAAATGTCGTAAACTAGTTTTACGACCATTCCACAACTCTAAAGGAGTCTTAGGAACAGACTTATATGGAACTATATTAAGGATATGTATTGCAGTTTGCAGTGCATATACCCAGAACGAACTAGGTAGTGAGCTATAACTAAATATAGATCTCATCATGTCTAGTAGGGTTCGATTTCTCCTTTCTGCAACACCATTTTGCTGTGGTGTTCCAGGTGCTGTGAGCTGGGATACTATCCCATGCTCAACTAAGAATTCCTTGAAGTCTCTATCGAGGTATTCCCCTCCACGATCTGATCGCAGAGTTTTGATTGTCTTACCTAATTGGTTCTCAACCTCAGCACGATACTCCTTGAACTTTTCAAAGGTATCTGATTTGTGATGCATTAGGTAGACATACCCATAACTTGAATAATCTTCAATGAATGTGACGAAGTATTCATAACCACCTCGGGCTTTTACATTCATCGGTCCGCAAAACGTCCGAATGTATTAGCTCAAGTGGTTGATTGGCTCTTATACCTTTTCTAGTAAAAGGTCTCTTGGTCATTTTACCTTCTAAACAGGATTCACAAACTGGTAGAGTCCCAAGCTTTAACTGGTTTAAGGCTCCGTTCTTTACCAATCTATTTATCCGGTCAAGGTTGATGTGACCAAGTCTAATATGCCATAGATATGTGTCATCATGAGAAATCTTTGGCCGTTTAGTTTTAGGTTTCTCAACCTTAAAAATTTCAGCGTTGAGCAGTGACCTATGTGTTAATGGTCTTAACACATACAAGTTATTTTCTGAGTTTCTTGTGCATATAATTAATCCATTTCTACCAATAATAACTAAATTGCTATTAAAAGAAACTGAATAACAATCATCCAAAAGTTTAGAAACAGAAATCAAATTCCTGCGAAAACCAGGAATGAATAACACATTGTTCAAATTTAAATAACTATTATTAATAAATTTTAAACTGGAAACTCCCACTGCTCTTGCTGAAACGGCATCCTCTGTCCCGGCCCTCATAGTGTAATCACCTTCAGCAAGGTCCCTCCATGAATCAAGTAGCTGCAAAGAAGAACAAACATGGTTAGTGGCTCCAGAATCAACAATCCAAGCGGATTTATCATCCTCCACTAATAGAGATTCAATAACGAGTAAATCATATTTACCTGTTTCCTTTTTCTCCTTTAGCTCAGCAAGGTATTTAGGACAGTTCCTTTTCCAATGCCCATTTTTGTTGCAGTGGAAACATTCTCCTTTGGGCTTGGCATCCTTGGAGCCTTTCTTGTTTTTCTTCTTCTTCATGGGCTTTCCTTTAGCCTTCCCAGTGCTTTTCTTCTTTATCTTTGCAGATTTAGAAGACTCGGCAACATTTGCCTATGCACTGGACTTACGAGGATCCATAAGCATGGACTCGTAATGGGTGAGCTCATTAAGCAGTTGGGTCAAAGTAAAAGTCAACTTGTTCATAACATAGTTGCTTTTAAACTGCAGGAAACTCTTCGGAAGAGTTTCGATAATCATGGTCACCTGGCTACGCTCGTCAATACGAGCTCCATGGATTTCAGCAGTGTTGAGATAGGTCATCATCCTCAAGACGTGCTCTCGGACTGATGTCTCATCCTTCATCCTAGCAGTCATTGCTGAGACCATGGCCTCATTGCGTTGACGCTCCGAAGGCTGCCCAAAAATGCCCTACAATGACTCTATCATCTGAGATGCTAGAGCCATAGGTTCATGCTTTGCAGCAAGAACCTCAGACATCCCTGCTAGCAAGTAGCAGTGGGCTTTCTCATTTGCTGCAACCCATTTCTGGTAGGTATCGCGCACAGCTTGGCCATCATTTCGGGCCGGCTCGGGAGGACTCTCCTCCGTCAGAACAAATTTTAGGTCTTCACAGACCAGGATAGCGTTCATGTTACTTTTCCACTTAACAAAGTTTTCCCCGGTTAATTTATCGTTTGAGAGTATGGAAATAATTGGAGAAACCATGGCTGAAATATAAAATAAACATGCATTTAACATTCATTCATCGCATATTAAAATCATCAAATAATTTTAGCATAAAATTAAACATGATGCATGGACCATGAATAATGAATTAGAAACCTAAGAGAATTACTATGCCACGGAAATCTATCATCCCACAAATAAGTGTCGCCGTAGGGTAGGTCAAGTACTCGCATGATAGATCGAGACAATCTCAGTCAATTTAATATATGTGGGAATAACTATTATTCCTATATTAAACAACTACCGTTTTATTTGATCAAGGAATTTTATTAACAGTTAATTATTCCTTTGTGAGTGTAACCCGCCGTTTCGGGATTCTTTGACTTAACGAGTGAAGTGCCGCAGTAGGGTAGGTCAGTTCACAAGATACATCTTGAATCCCTATCCTCTCGGAACCCAAACCTGATATTGACCCAAAATGGACACCATCTGTAGGGGGACGAAAATAAAGCCGTCTCGAGGCGTCTTTTGAATCTCACGTTTTTGGACTAACAACGGAGATCGCGGGATATATTGTCGTATATCCATCTCCCACTCACTATTTTAAATATTAAGGTTTCTATCTAAAATATCTAATATTTTATTTTAACTAGTGTGGATAAAGTTATGGCGGCTAAATCATAATTTTTATTTACACTAGTTTGTCATAAGTGAGCGAATCAATTTTAACCATTAAAATTGTATCACTAACATTTCATTAGTCTCTACTAATAGTTTTACTCAATTAAACTAATTTAATTAGAGTGGTATTAGTGAGCTATTATATTTTAACTCTTAAAATACTAGACACTAATAAGTTTAAAAATTATGGAATTCTAAAAGGTCGAAATTTTAATTAAACATTTTAATAAATCTTAGTGCGTAATAAAATCCAATGGTACGTGGAATTGTATCCCGAGTGCAGACCATATTACCGTCCATTCGGATTCGGCTATGGAATTTATATCGGGGTTTCCATCCTATATACCAATGGAATTTATTATGCACCAATTAAGCCCAATATATTAGAATTCAAATTTTAAACCATAAATCCAAATAATCCAATTAATTGATTTCTATGCATATCATATTATAATTTAAACATTTTAAATTACATAAAATCATATTATTATGTGTATAATGATAATGCATCTATGACATGTTATGGCATGTAAAATGCAAGAGTGGGCACTCTAAGCTATATGACATGTTATTCTAACAATTCGAAACAAACATACATATAACATAAAAAAAATATTTTGCATTGACCGAGCTCTTATTTTTCCTATACTAATCTAATTAGTACAAAAGATTTACCAAGGCATTCCTTAGTCTTCAAATCCCGCTCCAAAGTGGTGTTGGCTCCTTTTACGACTTCGGTGCTCCAAATTACAAAGATTGAAATTTTACATTGAAAAATAAAATTACAACAAATGTAAACAACGACCTTATGGCCTTACATCCCAAAAACAAATCCAACTACAAAAATAAGAGCCGGAAAAATTTACGACCAATGCAAAATCCATTCATCACATGAAATAACAAAAACATTCATCATATGAATATCACAATGTGCCCACTCATCTAAACATGTATATAATATTTATAACTCATATAAATATATTAAAAACAGAAACTTTAAATGAAAAAGAAAAGGATTAAAAACACTTTTCAACCTCGCTCTAGATGCCAATTGTAGGAAACGCTTTCCTCGCGCAACGGAAGCAATTAAGCACAGGGATCGACTTTGAAAATTTTTTCTGCTTTCCCTTCCTTAAAGCCGAATGGAACCAGTACATATACTGAAGTTTTACTTCTGTTTCGAACAAGATATAAGCCCCAAAATGCGTCCAAAACAGTCCCCGAACAGCCCCCGAACTGCAGTGAATTATTGGACTGTTTTGCACCCGTTACACAACCGAACTGCACACAAACCAGTCCACTATTGGCGTGAACTGCTAGAGTATTTAAGGTCTGATTTTATCACTCAAAAACAGTCCCAACTCAGCCCCAAAATATCCCCAAAGTGTTTCCCAAAATCCCCAATTAAAAACGAAACAAAACTAGCCCCAAATCAAGAGGCAAAGGTGCGGCAGTGAGGTGAAACTAAACCTCACTACCGTGACCTTGATGAATAGAGGAAGAGGATGATTTGTTCGTCACCACAAAGTCTTCCGTGTTATGTCTCGTTAACAACGGAGAGTAGTGTGGGCTACACTCACAAATCAAATTCCTAAAATAATTTTAGAGATTCAATCACACACTAATAATATTTTTCTTATTCTTGTTCTTCAATATTGTTTCTCAACTTTTGAGAGAATGGAGAAGAAGAAGAAGGTGGCTAGGGTTTTGAAAATAATGGAGTAATGAAAAAAAAATATTTTTTCTTTTTATACTTAGGGTAATTTGTTTCATAAAACAAATCAACCACTTCCCTCCCACCTATGTCAAATTCGGCCAAGCTAGGGTTTCTTTTAATTTTTTTTCAAAATCAATATTCAATTACCATTATTGAAAAGATGTTACAAAATTAAATAAGCAATTAACAAATTTGAAAATCATAATTTCCAAATTAATGCCAAGGATTTTATTTGTTTCCAAAACAAACAAATCCATCCCCTAATGGCTTTAGGAATTCGGCCACTACAAGGAATAATAGATAAATATTGTAGCATTAGGTATTCAATTCCATAATTGAAATATATGTTACAAAATTAATGAGTTACTACCTTTTTAAAAAGATGTAACTTCCAAATTTAATTCAAAGGTTTCCAAAACCCAAATTTGGAATTCCAATATTAGCCTTCATTAAATTATGTCATATATAATTTAATTACTAGCAATAAATAATTATCATATAATCATTTATTATATAAATCATATATTAACTTTTAATAAATAGTTGTAAGTGTGATATATAATATTATTAATCATATTAATAATATTTATACCTTTGTGAGTATATAATTGGACTATCCAATTATAATAAATTCGTTATAGTAAATCAAGCTAGCACGGGGACCCAATGGACCTACGATTCCGAGCTCCAATAATCTCGAAATATTAATTAAGCTCTTAAATAGATATTCTGAATTATTAACTCCGGGTTATTCCACTAAAAACCCGAAGTTGCACTCTCGTTTCCGCATATGATATATTAAGTCGAACTAAGTCGTTGTCCATCGATATAGTCATTACATACGAATTGACCCTTCACGAGTATCTCGTAATTAGAGTCGGGTCATAATGTCCGTTATACCCCTCTAATTATTTTTACCTTAAGTACCATTGATTCTCTAATGAACGATTTTTCATATCTATTATGAATTTTAATCTTTCTATTCGTAATAGAGAGACTTGAGCGCTCAAATCGTTCAGGTACCGAATCAACCCTTAAGAAAGATACTCATCTACTTCTAGCAAGAAGGAGTGAACTCCATTCTATGTAAAACGTTCCCAGCTACAAAACAAACTGTGTCCCCAAAGTACGTAGCTATTGGTCGGGACTGTTACACCAACCTCACCTTTGTAAATCAAAGGACATAGCCTGCCATGTAGGAGTTCGTAGTACACTCAGGATTAAGATCAATCTATATATGACCATCTAGTAGATCGAAATGACTTTCTTAGTCTTACGGATATTATAAGAATGTCATTTCCATCTGGGTCCAGTCCTATATGATCACAACATACAAGGTGCCTCTATTCTCATGACTCTACATGGACGATCTGGATCAAGATCGCCATACAAATATAGAATGGACCGCAGACTTAAATCCTCTTGTGTATGATACTCATACACTAAGTCTGAAGGCATATAAGCAATCTAGGGTATTTAAGATGATATATAATCAGCGAAAATTAAACAAACTATTTGATAAATGAATAATGAATTGTTTTATTTCAAAACACATTAAACCGTTTACATCACATGTAGCTCTAGGGCATACATTCCAACAGTCCCGACCAATAGCTACGTACTTTGGGGACATAGTTTGTTTTGTAGCTGGGAACGTTTTGCATAGACATGGAGTTCACTCCTTCTTGCGAGAAGTAGATGTGTATCTTTCTAGGGTTGATTCGGTACTTGAACGATTTGAGCGCTCAAGTCTCTCTATTACGAATAGAAAGATTAAAATTCATAATAGTTATGAATAAATCGTTCATTAGAGAATCAATGGTACTTAAGGTAAAAATAATTAGATAGGTATAACGGACATTATGACCCGGCTCTAATTATGAGATACTCGTGAAGGGTCAATTCGTATGTAATGACTATATCGATGGACAACGACTTAGTTCGGCTTAATATATCATATGCGACAACGAGAGTTCAACTTCAGGTTTTTAGTGGAATAACCCGGAGTTAATAATTCGGAATATTTAATTAAGAGCTTAATTAATATTTCGAGATTATTGGAGCTCGGAATCGTAGGTCCATTTGGTCCCCGTGCTAGCTCGATTTACTTTAACAGATTTAGTATAATTGGATAGTCCAATTATATACTCACAAAGGTATAAATATTATTAATATGATTAATAATATTATTTGTCACAGTTATAACTATATATTAAAAGTTAATATATGATTTATATAATAAATGATTATATGATAATTATTTATTGTTAGTAATTAAATTATATATGATATAATTTAATGAAGGCTAATATTGGAATTCCAAATTTGGGTTTTGGAAACTTTTGAATTAAATTTGGAAGTTACACCTTTATGAAAGTTGGTAACTCTTTAATTTTGTAACATATATTTCAATTATGGAATTGAATACTTAATGCTACAAAATTAATCAATTATTCCTAGTAGTGGCTGAATTCCTCAAGCATAAAGGGAATGGATTTATTTATTTTAGAAACAAATAAAATCCTTGGCATTAATTTGGAAATTATGATTTTTAAATTTGTTAATTGATTATTTGATTTTGTAACATCCTTTCAATAATGGTAAATGAATATTTGATGCTACAAAAATTGAAATAAACCCTAGCTTGGCCGATTCTTGCTTATTAGGGAGGGGAGTAGTTGATTTGTTTAAGGAAACAAATTACCCTAAGTATAAAAAGAAAAATATAATTTTTCTTTGACAAGACTCTCATTCTAAAAACCCTAGCCACCTTCTACTTCTTCTCCATTCTCTCAAAAGTTGATAAACAATATTGAAGAACAAGAATAAGAAAAATATTATTAGTGTGTGTTTGAATCTCTAAAATTGTTTTAGGGATTTGATTTGTGAGTGTAGCCCACACTACTCTCCGTTGGTAACGAGACATTACATGGAAGACTTTGTGGTGACGAACAAATCATCATCTTCCTCTATTCATCAAGGTCACGGCAGTGAGGTTTAGTTTCACCTCATTGCCGCACCTTTGCCTCTTGATTTGGGGCTAGTTTTTTTTCCTTTTTAATTGGGGATTTTGGGAAACATTTTGGGGATATTTTGGGGCTGAGTTGGGACTGTTTTTGAGTGATAAAATCAGACCTTAAATACTCTAGCAGTTCACGCTAATAGTGGACTGGTTTGTGTGCAGTTCGGTTGTGTAACTGATGCAAAACAGTCCAATAATTCACTACAGTTCAGGGGCTGTTCGGGGACTATTTTTTTGGTGTTTGCTAAGGTCCCAAGATCATAAACAAGCATGAAATAAGTGCGAATACAAATCAACGAAGTTGCGAATACTCACATCGATCGGTTGAGCGACGGTTTGGCGAACAAAAGTTCACATTCTGCTCGGCAGTGGATTGCACAGCTCACTGGTTTTTTCGGCCATTATTGGATCATCTTCGTCAAGCTCCAAGCTTCGTCAAATGATTCCCGGCTCATGGGTGGACTTCCCTATCACCTTCGCATGACTTCGTAGTGTGCTAGCACTCCCTATTTTACCACAAAATCGCGACTCTTGCTTCCATTTCTTCCTTGGTTCACGGCAGTGGGCTGCCAAACACAGAGGAAAAACAGCCCCTAAAGGGCGTGAGAGAGGAGATGAGAGAAAAGAGAGAGTTAAGTGAGTTGTTCCAAATTTGTGTATCTTATACACAAATGTGAATTTCAAATTCATTTACAATGAATTTGGCTTTTAAAAAGTCAAGCATTTAATGCTCCATCCACTCACTTCAATCAATCAATCCATCAATCAATCAAATCAAGTGACAAGTTGTCACATCACTCAAAGTGACTAATGATTTGACGCTTGATGCGACTAGCGATTTGACGCTTGATTTGACTTGTGTACCGCACTCGAATTCGAAATGCGAATGCACTCGCAAACAATCCCGGGCTCGGGTTCGCTAATTCCAAATTAACGAATTTTCCGTTGCGACGCAATTAAATCTAATTTAATTAAATAATCATGCCTAGCATAATTACTATTCACGTCGCTAACGAATTAATTTTAAATTAATTCGTTCGCCCGAATTAAAATCTAATTTTAATTCCGCGTCGAAATCCAATTTCGTTTAATATATCGAATATATTAATTTAATCGATTAATTTCAAATTAATCATTATCTCTCTTTGATTGATATTTTATCCCAGATAAAATATCTCTGTAATTAATCCCAAATTAATTTTCTCTCTCTTCTAATTAATCCCAGATTAATTTAGAGTGCGAGTCATACGTCATCGGTGAATCTTCGGGAAGCGACCCATGAGATCCCCGGTTATATTGGCAGTAAATTCGGCCGTCGGACTATCCGAACACGTAAGTACCTCATACTACGTTTGTACCGATTTACAAGACAAGGTTGGCTTCTAGCAAAGCGACATGCCTTCCCAATTCTCCAGAAATATCCTTACAGGAATAAAGGATCTATATCAGGCGTAGTATACGTAGTATTGCGTATTTCTGTCCAGTATCGGATGATCACGTGCTAGGTCTGGGGATGGAATTGTGTATGCCCCGTACGAAGCACATGTAGGATCTCTGGTAACTAGTCTCTTTATCGGATAAACATGACCTTGTCATTTTATCCCGATGACTGCAGTACTTAAGAGTACTAGTACCGTATCCTACGTGACCATCATCTCCATATGACTGAAGTGATACTTCTGTCTTGACATCACACCCAACACACTACGATTCTCAATATACCCAGCATAGGCGTACACAGAACCTGTTAAAGCCCTGGACGACCTCAACCAAAGTATATTGATTGTCGCAAGTATTATCGGTGCAAGTCTCAGGTTAAGACCAAATACACCTACCCTGATTTCGGACTTCCATAGACACATAATCATACTACCAATAGAATTCCGAGAGGGTCTATCCAGAGCGAAGCTGTTTCCCATACCATCGGTAAAACACAACCTCCTATTACACTTGCATGAGTATCCTATACCAAAATATATGAGAACTATGTCGTTGTGCCCTCACAACGCGCACAAGTGTAATACTAGTCTTTTACGTATTTATCGATGTCCAATCTCAATAATACTCTGACTAGGGACATTTAATGATTTATCCTTCGTGGACTGATACTGTCTCATATCATTCTCAATCCAGGAACAAATCATAGGGACCTCCTATCATTTATATATCTAGGTGATCTAATCACAAATGATAAGAGAGAAATCTCATTTGTCACATAGTTAATTTGTACAACAACACCATGATCTGTACAAATAGTGACGCTATGGGTCATAATTTTCCAACAATCTCCCACTTGGCCTATAGCCAGTCACTCGAGTGTCTTACACCCGAACTATATACGATTGGCTCAAACTGCTGAGAAAAGGCTTTCATCAGTGGATTTGCATGATTATCATCTGATGCGATTTATACGATCATCACATCGCCACGATGTATGATCCGAACGAATCAGATGAATATCGAAGTATATATCTGGATCGTTGATAAGACCATTAATTCTTTAGCATGTGCTGACGCCTAGCTCAGCTGCTAATAGGACTATAGCTAATCTAATTAGATTATTATCAACCCATAAGGCTTCTATTGCTGCCTCAGCTGCAGCAATAACCCGCATTTGTTGTTTATTCGGTAACAGTATCTTGCTTGGAAGATTTCCAGCTCACTGTTCCGTTATTCAAACTTTGTAGTACCGTTTACGACTTGTAGTCGTTTTATCGGTTTAGGAAACTTGCAGTAGTGATCCCAGTCACTTCAAGTTCTCCTTCTCCATAGTCTAAGAATGTATCATTAGTTCTCTAAGAAACTAGCGGATGTTCTTAACACCAATCCAGTGACTATCACTTGGATTGGCCTGTTTGTGAATCCATATGCTCAAAGCGTATGAGATACCAGGTCGCGTACATTTTTCAATGTACGAGTTCTCGGAGTGTTTTCTCGAAAGCCAAGCTTTCACCGATTATTATTATGGGAATATCATTTCCAAGAAATTACATATTATCATTATTTATAGGACAGCCACTGTCAGTGCGCTCCACTAACCCTCTTACATACACAAGAATCATTTTCGTTTTGAATTAAATCATAAACCATTATGATCACATCAAAACGACAATTCCAAGAACCTAATGCTTGCTTCAATCCAAACATGGATCGAACAACCTGCAAACCTTGTTTGCTAGTTTAGATACGACAAAACCGTCAGGATGTTTTAAACATCCTCCAAAAGGTTTCCTTTTCAGGAAAGCGATTTTCCCGTTCAGCTGTCATATTTCATAAATGAAACATACAGCGTTAGCAAACATTATCCAAATGGATTTACCGTGGCAACAGTTAAAAGGTTGAATCGTAATCAACACAATGTTGATAACGATACCTTTCGGCTAAAAGCCTAGCTTTATACGTTGGTATGTTGCCATCCATGTACGTTTTCCTTGAAGACTTATAGTACCAATAGGCACAATGCCTTGCGGTACAACAACTAGTGTCCAAACATAGTTGATATACATGGAATCCATTTGGGATGTGATGACACTTTGTCATAATAGGGAGTCGATACCTTGTATCACTTCCTCATACGTAGTCAGTTGGTATACCTCAATAAGATTGACATCTTTATGAGGTGAGATCAGAAACCCATACCCCAGGTTGTTTTCTAACTCTCTCCGACTTACGCGGTTCTTGTGTATTCGAAGATTAATGGTAATAGTTTCATCATCGATGAACTATTTTGTGTTCCATTAAGGATCGGTGCCAGGAATAGTATTACTCCGATTTTCATCGAGTTTTACTATCCTCCCACTTACCACTGCATATCGGTATTCCTCTTAGGAAAACCGCATGGTGAGCAACAATCAAATTTTTTTCTAGTGAGATGTATAAGCACTATGCTTATGGTTTCCCTAGGATAACCTACAATTGGCACTTATCCAATTTGGGTTCTAGTTTTGTATCATCCAAACGTATGCCTAGCATCCCAAATCATCATGAGTGAAAAACCCGGTTTCTTTTCCTGTTCATATCTAATATGAATTATGTCTAACAGATTTTTATGGAACCTTATTCAAAATAAGTTCTTGCACTGTTAAAGCTTATCCGTTGAAGGAAATGGTAGCTCAGAGCGGCTCATGATTAACCTTATCATGTCTAACATAATTCAGTTATCTGTTCGGACACACCGTCAAATAGACGTGTTCCGTGAGGAGTCCTCTTTGAAAGAATATTATACTCTTTCAAGTATATTAGAAACTTATTGCTTAAGTATTTTCCATTACGGTCTAACCGCGACGGTTTAATACTTTAGTCGATCCGTTCGTCTATTCCGATTTGTGTTTCAATAGAAACACATAACCATTACGCGATGCCACATCCGTAAAGGTCACGAAATATTCATATCCACTACTGGCCTAGCTAGACATGGGCCCACTTACTTCACTATGAACTAGGGCTTACAGATAGGTGGCATTTACACTTTTACCAAGTAAATGTGTTTTAGGCACATTTCCCAATAAACTAGATTCGTAGACTTTATTTGAATAGAATCAAATCAGTCCGAGTACCCACTCTTCAAAAGTGTGGATATACGAGTCTTGTTTGATTGTGTCCTAGACAACAATGCCACATCAGTTTCTTCTGATCAAATCAGTTTGAGCTATTTGTTTGTCATTCTATACGTTTGAGATTTATTTATATTCAAAATATAAATTCTGTTATTGACATCTAATGTGTTTATCTCAATATCATCTTTATATAATAAAACACTTTAGTGTTCTAGAATATAAAGGTTCACCCGCAGCGGGTTAAACACTTATATATAGATAATGTTTCTAGTCAAACTAGTTACATTATAACAGTTTCCAAATTTAGATACACACCCGAAGTTATTTCCTAAATTTAGGTATCTACGGTTAAAACAATGATTTTCATCCCGTTTCCAATTCGCAGATTAATCTCAACTGAAGTCAGTATCCTGCTCATAGCAGATTCTGAACATCAGTATATTTATTTTATATTCCACACTAAGTATTTAAAATCTAATTTTAATACTAGTAGTGAGCATAATGTTGACAAACATATTTGAAGTCGGAGTCAAGCCCGTCTTCAATTCCTTCATGTCTGCCTTGTCCAAACGGCAGTAACGCTTCCGCGATCCCATTTGCCACAACTTAGGCAGACATTTTGGGATATGTCCTTTATCTTCCCAGAAGATTATAATGATTTTGCATTTGCCCTTTTCAACACTCCAGAAGCCTTTGGCCGAGCCTTGGCCTTCTAGAATATCAAACTAAGGTGCGCCTTGTGCTACTTGCCTAATTGCAAACTTTGACTCTGTCTCCTTGAAAATAGTCATTAACTCTCCGAGAGTTATTCATTGCAATTTAGTACTTCTTAATTCTAAGTATAGATTTATGAAGATCCTTCAATTTCATTATCATACTTCAAGGATCTAATCTTTAGTTCTGATTAAGAAATTAAGGAGTCTACGGTGACAAGCTTAATGGATTAAGCACTAAGGTTATCATTACATATATCTTCCAAAGATTATGCTCTACTATTTGCTTAACTCCGGGCTTAGGCATAATATGTTATTTTATCAAATAAAGTAACTTATTTTTCCAGGACCATCCTGAAATTTATTCCCAATTTGAAAATTAAACCATTTAAATATATTTTCCCTAGGATCATGTTTTAAATGTCAATTTTTCAATTTTATCTTGATTCTAATAGTTCAACTATTTAATCAATGATTTAGGTACTAATTATTATAATGATTACAATAGTCCAATTATTTAATCAACTATAATTTAATAGATTTAAAATCAATTATATTGATTACTATAATCCAATTATAAAATCAACTATAAATGAATAGTTTGAATATAGTCCAACTATTTATTAAAACAACATTTAAATATTAGTCCAACTAACATTTAATTTTTTTGACGAATGATATTTGTGAATGAGCGCGTATGGCAAGTAATTAAACGAATATTGCAAATTCAATTCTTGCCTCCCACTATTTTTTGGCGAGCCTCTAACCCTCTGTCGAGTACTCGGGAAACCGTGTTTCCTAGCGGGCTAGGATCCCGTTAAATATCACACAATCTTGACTTTGGCCAACAAATTGTATGAAAATTAACTAGGTAGATCTCTAAGATCAGTTGGATCCAATCCAATTCCTAGATCCGGTAGGGGGACGTCCAAGTTCGAAATATATATCTTATATATGCCAATACATCCAATGTATTACCTAACCTTTTTCCTCTGAATCAGCTAAGCCTTGGCTTTGGCACATCAAACTTAGTGATCCCAGTTAAGCGCGACCCATTGACCATGGAAAGCTTCGTAATCAATGTCGATGGACAAGAAGTGGTCTTGACTTTGGCCAACAAACCACAACTTGGACAAGACACTGATATGGAACAAAGCTCCTGTGATTCAAACACATCCTCGATGGACAAAGTCCTTGACTTTGGCCAACAAGCCAATGCCAGTATCGGATCTTGAGTGAGAATAACTCAATGGAAGGAGAGACGCTTAATATTTTGGGAGGGTTTTTCCAGTGCAAATTGGCAACCAATTTATTATCTTTGTTAAGGTCTCATCATCATACACCCTTAAACATGCATTCTAAACACATAATAAAGCGCGTATAATAAAATAATAATGATATGCGGATGGATACTTTACACAATTGATCCTAGATCAAATCTCTCTATTTCTCTCTCCCGCTAGCACATGTATTTACTTCTACCCGTTACACTATACTTCTAAAGAAACCTCATTTACATTGAGGGGAATAGGTGAGAAGAGAATACAAAGAATAAGGAGGTGATAAGGCTAGACACGCAGGTTCAATTAATAAATCAAATTTATTACAACAATTTCTAAAATTGTCCCACCCTTCTAATATCCATCCGATATACATTATTCATGCATCGCAACCATGTATTCACACAAGCATGTTATCAATCAATCTAATCAAATTAATTAATCTGATAATTAGAGATCATCCAATGTTCAAACAACGATTTGATTTTGTTTGAGTCAAACTCGTTTTGCGAATAAGTACTCAAAGTACGAATTCTCGAATTAAATTAAACTACAAAATTAAATCCAATTCAATATGCATTTAATTCTAATTCGCTTATTTAATTCCAAATTAAACATTACACTTTAATAATAAACCTTTTACGACTTAAATTCCAAATTTAATCGTTACGGGTCTCAAAGCCCGATTAACGTCCAACTTCAATTTAATTAAAGTCCAATGGGCTTTTAATTAATTTCTTAAGGCGTGGACTTTTGGTCAATTCGGGTCAAACCGAATAACCAAAGTCCAATCTGGGAGTTACCCCATAAGCCCATAAATCAATTTAGGCCCATTAGGCCCAATTAAACTTTAAAGGTCCATTAGTCGCATTTGGGCTTTATGGAAGCGGTTTTGGGCCCAATTGGATCCAACCAATTTAGCCTAAACCCAACTTGGTATAACCAAGCCCAATAAGCCCAACTACAATACAACAAGCCCAAATCCAATTTAAGGCCCAATATAATTAAATTACCAAATTCCAAATTCCCAATTTAATTACACTAAGTGTATTACATAATTAATCACTCAAATTAACATTTCTAAAACTTTAATTTACACAATCAATCATGCTTAATTACAACAAAACATGTCCAACATATTTCATCAAAAATCAAACCCATTATCACATGCTACATCTCTCGGCAATATAGGGCATTTTATGTCTGATTTGAATTCAATCAAATTAAATCCAATTCGACATTAAATCAATATCCCCAAATGATTTCCAACACATCCAATGATCAAAAAATCAAAAATCCAAGACATTAGGGCAAGTCTTCCATTCGGCCAAGCCAAAGAATTTGGGCAAAAATGTTCCAAACACAATTTCTTGAAATTGATCCAATCAATCTTCAATTCAACATGATTTAAGCATATTAAAACATCCAATTTAATCAAATCATGCTCAAAATCAATTTACCCAATTTTAAGCCCTAAACAATTTCATGTTTAACCTTGCTCTGATACCATTGTTGGTGTTTGCTAAGGTCCCAAGATCATAAACAAACATGAAATAAGTGCGAATACAAATCAACGAAGTTGTGGAAAACTCACATCGATCGGTTGAGAGACGCTTTGGCGAACAAAACTTCACATTCTGCTCGGTATTGGACTGCACAGCTCATTGGTTTTTTCGCCATTGATGGATCATCTCCGTCAAGCTCCAAGCTTCGTCAAATGATTCCCGGCTCATGGGTGGACTTCCCTATCACCTTCGCATGACTTCGTAGTGTGCTAGCACTCCGATTTTGCCACAAAATCATGAATCTTACTTCCATTTCTTCCTTGGTTCACGGTAGTGGGCTGCCAAAAACAGAGGAAAAACAGCCCCTAAAGGGCGTGAGAGAGGAGATGAGAGAAAAGAGAGAGTTAAGTAAGTTGTTCCAAATTTGTGTATCTTATACACAAATGTGAATTTCAAATTCATTTACAATGAATTTGGCTTTCAAAAAGTCAAGCATTTAATGCTCCATCCACTCACTTCAATCAATCAATCCATCAATCAACCAAATCAAGTGACAAGTTGCACATCACTCAAAATGACTAATGATTTGACGCTTGATACGACAAGCGATTTGACGCTTGATTTGACTTGTGTGCCGCACTCGAATTCGAAATGCGAATGCACTTGCAAACAATCCCGGGCTCAGGTTCGCTAATTCCAAATTAACGAATTTTCCATTGCGACGCAATTAAATCTAATTTAATTAAATAATCATGCCTAGCATAATTACTATTCACGTCGCTAACGAATTAATTCTAAATTAATTCGTTCGCCCGAATTAAAATCTAATTTTAATTCCGCGTCGAAATCCAATTTCGTTTAATATATCAAATATATTAATTTAATCGATTAATTCCAAATTAATCATTATCTCTCTTTGATTGATATTTTATCCCAGATAAAATATCTCCGCAATTAATCCTAGATTAATTTTCTCTCTCTTCTAATTAATCCCAGATTAATTTAGAGTGCGACTCATACGTCATCGGTGAATCTTCGGGAAGCGACCCATGAGATCCCCGGATATGTTGGCAGTAAATTCGGTCGTCGGACTATCCGAACACGTAAGTACCTCGTACTACGTTTGTACCGATTTACAAGACAAGGTTGGCTTCTAGCAAAGCGCCATGCCTTCCCAATTCTCCAGAAATATCCTTACAGGAATAAAGGATCTATATCAGGCGTAGTATACGTAGTATTGTGTATTTATGTCCAGTATCGGATGGTCACGTGTTAGGCCTGAGGCTGGAATTTTGTCTGCCCCGTACGAAGCACATGTCGGATGTCTGGTAACTAGTCTCTTTATCGGATAAACATGACCTTGTCATTTTATCCCGATGACTGCAGTACTTAAGAGTACTAGTACCGTATCCTACGTGACCATCATCTCTATATGACTGAAGTGATACTTTCATCTTGACATCACACCCAACACACGATGATTCTCAATATACCCAGCATAGACGTACACAGAACCTCTTAAAGCCCTGGACGACCACAACCAAAGTATATTGATTGTCGCAAGTATTAGCGGTGCAAGTCTCAGGTTAAGACCAAATACACCTACCCTGATTTCGGACTTCCATAGACACATAGTCATACTACCAATGGAATTTCAAGGGGGTCTATCCAGAGCGAAGCTGTTTCCCATACCATCGGTAAAACACAACCTCCTATTACACTTGCATGAGTATCCTATACCCAAATATATGAGAACTATGCCGTTGTGCCCTCATAACGCGCACAAGTGTACTACTAGTCTTTTACGTATTTATCGATGTCCAATCTCGATAATACTTTGACTAGGGAAATTTAATGATTTATCCTTCGTGGACTGATACTGTCTCATATCATTCTCAATCCAGGAACAAATCATAGGGACCTCCTATCATTTATATATCTAGGTGATCTAATCACAATTGATAAGAGAGCAATCTCCATTGTCACATAGTTAATTTGTACAACAACACCATGATCTGTACAAATAGTGACGCTATGGGTCATAATTGTCCAACATGTTTTGGGCGCATGCCGGGGCAGAGATCTTGTCCGAAACAAAAGCAAAACTTCAGTATATGTACTGGTTCCATTCGACTTTAAGGAAGGGAAAGCAGAAAAAATTTTCATGGTCGATCCATGTGCCTAATCGCTTCCGCTGCGCTAGGAAAGCGTTTCCTACACAAAATACATGCGCGTTCGAGTAGCATTCGTAAACGCGTTCGAACGGGAAACAGAAGATTCACGTTCGTATAGCTTTCAAGAACGCGTTCGAACGGGACAGGACCTGATGCATGATAGACGACGCAAACACATACACAGATGCACAATGTAGGACCCCGTGTGCCCGACTGAACTCATTCCCGTTCAATCGAGTATACCTCGTCCGGCGCGGCAAAACATCGTGGTAAAGGTAGCCTTTATGCATTTTCCATCGAATGGAGTACCTTGAATCCACCCTAGTTAGCCCATGCGCACTAGAATGTAATGCATGCGTAAATAAAGCAATGATATACAAAGGGTAAATTACATAATAAAAGGCGCGGCAAAACATCGTGGTAAAGGTAGCCTTCAGGCATTTCCCTCGAATAGAGGTCATTTAATCTACCATAGCTAGCCCATGCGCATTACATCATAATGCATAAAAATGAATGAGACAATAATGTGGACTTCCGTATATCCGATTAAACGTATCTCACATTCAATCAAACACACTTCGTCCAGCGCGGCAAAGTATTGTCGTAAAGGTAGCCTTTTGGACTTTTCTCCCCTCAAATTGAGAACCTTTAAACTAACATATTAAGCCGATACGCATTACATCACAATGCATAGAAGGTAAAATGCAGGAAGTAATAGCATACTAACGATTAAATCATGCTTAAAAGATAAATAACATGCTAGCAACCCGATCATGCTCGAATACAAGGTTGGATGAAATAAAATGTGTGAATCTCTCAAGTGATACGTGGCATTGTATCCTGAGTGCAAACCACAATATTGTCCATTCGGATTCGGCTACAGAATTTACGTCCGGGTTTCCATCCGATATACCACAAGAGAGAACACATATTTCATTCATTCAAGGACCACAATATATATTAACAAACGACTCTCATGCGAGGGAATTCTAATAAACAACAAAAAAAGATGAGAATAAATAAAAAGGGTGCCCTGAGGTCTAACCTCTTAGGTCGTCTCTCGAAAGTGCGTTACACGGCCGTCGGAAGGGTTGGTGCTCCGCAATTCCTCTGGTTCACTAGTTCACTGCTCTCGTTCACTGCTTCAGTGTTTTGAGCTGTCGTTTCCTCTATTTTGCTGTTGTTTTGATGTTGTTTTCGCTGTATTTTCTGGTCACTATTTTGCGGTAATAAGGGACTGTTTTGGTCTCGGCTTTAGCACTATTTTTGGGCTATTTTCAGAGTTATTTATTCACTATTTTGGCTGTGTGTAGGGGCTAATTCTGTGTGGTTTTAAGGTGGTTTTCGGGACTGTTTTGGGCTGTGCTTGAGGTAGTGTTGCCGTGTACCTGTTGGTGTGTTTTTGAGTCTTAGGGCTGTGTCGTTTTTGAGATTGAGCTAGGAGAGTTTTGGGGGTTAATGCTTTGCAGAATTTTCTATGATTTTCTTTGTATGTGCTAGGGGTTCTAAGGTTGGATTTGTGTTTCTTTTATAGGCAAAGGCTAGGGTTTCTCTTGTTTGAATAGGAATGGGATCAAGTGATTATGGGGGGAATATCCTAATTAGTGTCTCACAAGGAAAAAATATATTTAATTGGGGACATGAGTTGTTTAAATTAGGAAGATCATTATTTTAATTTGTGACATGTTTTAAATGTTTTAATTATTTTTGGGTGGGTTTTGGTGGGCTAATTGGGCTTGGGCGTGAGGCTAGCAACAAAACCAGAAGTACCGACACCGTTCGAACGCCGATTCGAACGATGCACGAACGCCCGCAATCTGCTTGACGTTTGAACATGTTCACGAACGCAGCACGAACGAAAGCAGTGAATATGTGAATTGAATCCAATGACATACTTATTCTGAATTTCCCGCGACTTTCGCAACCTAAAGAGTATTGCCTTCGTACGAGACTCATCATCAGGACTTATATGCAAAAATGCAGTGCCTACACCTGCGTGTCCAGCCTATTACCTCTTGACTCTTTGTATTTCTCTTCTCACCTATTCCCCTCAATGTAAATGAGGTTTCTTTAGAAGTGTTATGTAATTGAGTAGAAGTAATATTTATGCTAGCGGGAGAGAATAAATGATGAGATTTGTTCTAGGAACAAAATGTGTTAAGTATCCATCTGCATATCATTATTATTTTATTTATACGGGCCTTATTATGTTCTTAAAATGCATGTTTAAGGGTGTATGATGATGAGACCTTAACAAAGATAATTAATTGGTTGCCAATTACGCGAAAAAACCCTCAACATATATTAAGCGTTTTTCCTTCCATTGAATGATTCATTCTCAGGATCCAAGATTGGCACTGGTTTATTGGACAAAGTCAAGACCTTTGTCCATCGCAGATGTGTTTGAATCATGAAGGCTTTGTTCCATATCGATGTCTTGTCCAAGTTGTGATTTGTTGGCCAAAGTCAAGATCACTTCTTGTCCATCGACATCGATTACGAAGCTTTCCAAAGTCAATGGGTCCTGCTTAACTGGAATCATTAAGTTTGTTGTGCCAAAGCCAAGGCTTAATTGATTCAGAGGAAAAAGGTTAGGGAATATATTGGATATATTGGATATATTGGCATATATAAGATATATGTTTCGGACTTGGATGTCCACCTATTGGATCTAGGAATTGGATGGATCCAATTGATCTTAGAGATCTACCTAGTGTAATATCATACAATTTATTGGCCAAAGTCCAGATTGTGTGTTATTTAACGGGATCCTAACCCACTAGGAAACAAGGTTTCCCGAGTACTCAACAGAGGGTTAGAGGCTCGCCGAAAAATAGTGGGAGGCAAGTATTAAATTTGCAAATTCGTTTAGTTACTTGCCAATACGCGCTCATTTCAATTTTTCGTCAATATATAAATATATTAGTTGGACTAATATTTAATCGTTGTTTTAATTAAAACAGTTGGACTGTATTCAAACTACTTCAAATTATAGTTGATTATATAATTGGATTATAGTAATCAATATATTTGAATTTAACCAATTTAAATTATAGTTGATTATATAGTTAGACTATGATTATATAGTTAGACTATAGTAATCATTATATTAAATAGTACCAGAAATCGTTGATTGGATAGTTGGACTATAGCAATCAAGATAATTGAAAGATTAGCGTTTAGAACATAATCCTTGGAGAAAATGTCATTAAACGGCTTTAATTTTCAAATTGTGAATGATACCTCAGGATAGTCCTGGGAACTGAGAAGTTACTCTATTTGATAGAGAAACCTCTTGGGCTTAAGTTCGGAGTTGAGCAAATAGTAGACATGATCTTTGGAAGATTCATGTGATGATAACTTTAGTGCTCAATCCATTATGCTTACCGCAATGACATTTTAATTCCGTCATCAAAATTAAGGATTAGATCATTGTACCATAATGATGAAATTAAAGATCTTCATAGATTTATTCTTAAATCTTAGAAGTACAAATTGCACAAGAATCTCTTTCGCTTGTGTATGTCAGAGGGTACATCTGTCGAGCACTAGGTGTCACAGATGATTGCTGACATCGATCAGCTAGGTTAGTTGGGCGTTACCTACGTGGTCGAGACTACCAAAAATTAGATCTTATAGTCTCATCCCAAATGCTGGGGCAGGCTCATTGTGAACCAAGAGAAAACTCTTGGAGAGTTGATGGCTATGCTCTAGGAGGCAGAGCCAGAGCTTATAAAAGGGCAAAGGCAAAATCATAACAAGTATTCTAGGAAGACAAATGACATATCCCAAAATGTCTGCCTAAAACTGTGGCAAACGGGGTCACTGTATGCGTGACTGCCATATGGACAAGGCACACATGAAGGAATTAAAGAGGGGCAAGGCTCCGACTTTAAATATGTTTGTCATAAACATGTTCACTATTAGTTTCAAAATTGGATTTTGATACTAAGTATTTTACATAAATATGTACTGATGTGTGGAATCTGCTGATTAGCAGGATACTGACTTCAGTTGAGATTTATCTGCGAATCAAAAATGGGACGAGAGTCGCTATTTTAACCGTAGAAACCTAAGTTTAGGAACTACCTTTCGGGTGTGTACTTAAATTAGAAAACTGTTAAAATGTAACTAGTTTGACTAGAAACATTATCTCTATATCATAGTATAATCCGTTGCGATATACCTTTATATTCTAGAACACTAAAGTGTTTCATTTTATAAAGATGATATTGAGATAAGCACATTAGATGTGAATAACATTATTTATATTATGAATATAAATGAATCTCAAACGTATAACATGACAAACAAATAGCTCAAAATGATTTAATCAAATGAGACTTATTTGTGGCATTGTTGTCTGAGACACAATAAACAAGACTCGTATATCCACACTTTTGAAGAGTGGATACTATGACGGATTTGATCATATTCAAATAATGTCTACGAATCTAGTTTATTAGGCAAAGTGCCTAAAACACATTTTACTTGGTAAAAGTGTAAGTGCCACCGATCTGTTAGCCATCGTTCATAGTGACGTTAGTTGGCCCTGTTGGACAATTATGACCCATAGCGTCACTATTTGTACAGATCATGGTGTTGTTGTACAAATTAACTATATGATAAAGGAGATTGCACTCTTATCATTTGTGATTAGATCACCAAGATATATAAATGATAGGAGGTCCCTATGATTTTTTCCTGGATTGAGAATGATATGAGACAGTATCAGTCCACAAAGGATAAATCATTAAATATCCCTAGTCAGAACATTTTCGAGATTGGACATCGATAAATGCGTAAAAGACTAGTATTACACTTGTGCGCGTTGTGAGGGCAAAACGGCATAGTTCTCATATATTTGGGTATATGATACTCATGCAAGTGTAATAGGAGGTTGTGTTTAACCGATGGTACGGGAAACAGTTTCGATCTGGATAGACCCCCTCGGAATTCCATTGGTAGTATGACTATGTGTCTATGGAAGTCCGAAATCAGGGTACGTGTATTTGGTCTTAACCTGAGACTTGCGCCGCTAATACTTGCGAAAATCAATATACTTTGGCTGCGGTCGTCCAGGGCTTTAACAGGTTATGTGTACGCCTATGCTGGGTATATTGAGAATCGTAGTGTGTTGGGTGTGATGTCAAGAAGGAAGTATCACTCTAGTCATAGTGGAGATGATGGTCACGTAAGATACGGGACTGGTTCTCTTAAATGATGCAGCTATCGGGATAAAATGACAAGGTCAGGTTTATCCGATTATAGAGACTAGTTACCAGACATCCGACATGTGCTTCGTACAGGGCAGACACAATTTCAGCCACAGGCCTAGCACGTGATCATCCGATACTGGACAGAAATACGCAATACTATGTATACTACGCCTAATATAGATCCTTTATTCCTGTAAGGATATTTCCGAAGAATTGGGTAGGCAGGGCGCTTTGCTAGAAGCCAACCTTGTCTTGTAAATCGGTACAAACGTAGTACGAGGTACTTACGTGTTCGGATAATCCGACGACTGCCTTTACTGCCAACATATCCGGGGATCTCATGGGTCGCTTCCCAAAGATTCACTGATGACGTATGACTCGTACTCTAAATTAATCTGGGATTAATTAGAAGAGAGAGAAAATTAATCTGGGATTAATTACGGAGACATTTTATCTGGGATAAAATATCAATTAAAGAGAGATAGCGATTAATTTGGAATTAATCGATTAATTTGGAATTAATCCATTAATTAATATATTTGATATATTAAACGAAATTGGATTTAGAAGCGGAATTAAAATTAGATTTTAATTCGGGCAAACGAATTAATTTAGAATTAATTCGTTAGCGACGTGAATAGTAATTATGCTTGGCATGATTATTTGATTAAAATAGATTTAACTACGTCACAACGGAAAATCGTTAATTTGGAATTAGCGAACCCGAGCCCGGGATTATTTGTGAGCGCATTCGCATTTCGAATTCGAGTGCGGCACGCAAATCAAATCAAGCGTCAAATCGCTAGTCGCATCTAGCGTCACATCATTCATCAATCAAGTGATGGATGTCTTTCACTTTGAGTGATTGACACCAGTCACTATTCATGATTGGTGTGAGTTGATGTTGGTGGTTGGAGCCATTATGGCTTGAATTTTTGAAAGCCAAATTCATGGCAAATGAATTTGAAATTCACATTTGAGTATTTGAAACACAAATTTGAAACCAAAACCACACAACTCTCTCTTTCTCTCATCTCTCTATCTCTCGCCCAACATGGGCTGTTTTCTCACTGGTTTGGCAGTGAACTGCTGTGAGCCAATAGCAAAAGGGAAGCTTAGAGTCACGATTTTGTGGCAAAATTGGGAGTGTTAGCACACTACGAAGTCATGCGAAGGTGATAGGGAAGTCCACCCATGAGCCGGGAACCGTTTGACGAAGCTTGGAGCTTGACGAAGAACCTCCAATGGCTGAAAACAAGGGACTGGTTGCAGCTCACTGCCGTGACTGTCAAAGAGCAGAAAATGAATTTTTGTTGCTTGTCGCGTCGCTCAACCGATCGATGTAAGTATTCTGCAACTTCGTCGTATGTATTCACATGCGTTTTCTTGCTTTTGATTCGATCTTTGGGACCGTAGAACTCCAACAGGCCCTTATCTAGCTAGGCTAGAGGTGGATATGAACACTTTGTAACCTTTATGGATGTGGCATCGCGTTATGGTTATGTGTTTCTTTTGAAACACGAATCGGAAACTCTTGATAAATTCAAAGAGTTTCGACACGAAGTAGATAAACAGATCGGCTAAAGTATTAAACATCATGATTGGACTGTGATGAAAATACTTAAGCAATAAGTTTCTCAATTACCTGAAAGAGTATAGTATTCTTTCATAGTGGACTCCTCCGGGAACACCTCATTTGAGCGGTGTGTCCGAACGGAGAAACTAAAATTTATTGGACATGATAAGGTTAATCATGAGTCACTCTGAGCTACCATTTTCCTTCAAGGGATACGCATTAAACAGTGCAAAAACTTATTTGGAATAAAATTCCATAAAAATATATTTGACAGACTTCATATTAGATATGAACAGGAAAGAAACAGGGTTTTCTTATTCCTGAAGTTTTCGGAATGCTGGGCATATGTTTGGATGATACCAAACTAGAACCCAAATTGGATAAGTGCCTAATTTGTAGGTTATCCTAGGTTATACATCTCACAAGAGAACAATGTAATTGTTGCTCTCCATACGGTTTTCCTAAGAGGAATACCTATATGCAGTGATAAGTTGGAGGAAAGTAAAACTCGATGAAAATCAGAGTAATACTGTTATAGGCACAAAGTCCTAATGGAACACAAATAGTTCATCAAGGATGAAACTGTACAACAATCTTCGAATACACAATAACCGCGTAAGTCGGAGAGAGTCCGAAAATAACCTGGGAGGTATGGGTTTCTGATCTCACCTCATGAAGATGTCAATCTTATTGAAGAAGACAAACTGACTACGTATGAGGAAGTGATACAAGGTATCGACTCCCTATTATGGCAAAGTGCCATGAAGTACGAAATGGATTCCATGTATATCAACCAAGTTTAGACACTGGTTAATGTACTAGAAGGCATTATGCCTATTGGTACTATATAAGTCTTCAAGGAAGACATACATGGATGGCAACAAACAACGTACTAAGCTAGGCTTGTAGCGAAAAGGTATCGTTATCAAAATTGTGTCGATTACGATGAAACCTTTTACTCGTTGCCATTGTTAAATCCATTTGGATAATTTTTGCTAAAGCTGCATGTTTCATTCATGAAATAAGGCAGCTGAACGTCTGAATCACTTTCCTTAAACGGAAACCTTTTGGAGGATTTCACAACATCCTGACGGTTTTTTCGTACCAAAACGAGCAAACAAGGTTTGCAAGTTAATTCGATCCATCTATGGATTGAAGCAAGTATAGCGTTCTTGGAACTATCGTTTTGATGTAATCATAATGGTATATGATTTAATTCAAAACGAAAAATGATTCTTGTGTATATAAGGAGGTTAGTGGGAGGGCACTGACAGTGAATGTCCTAAACAATGATGACATATCATTTCTTGGAAATGATATTCCCATAATACAATCGGTGAAAGCTTGGCTTTCATGAAAATTCTCCGTAAAATTCTTGGGAGAAACAACATTTATTCTAGGAATAAAGATCTAATGGGATAGATCTAAAAGTTGTTGGCACTCTCCGAGAACTTGTACTTTGAAATAAATGTACGCGACCTGGTGTCTCATATACTTTGAGCATATGGAGTCACAATCAGGCCAATCCAAGTGATAGTCATTGGATTGATGTTAAGAACATCCTTAAGTATCTTAGATGAACTAAGGATGCTTTCTTAAGCTATGGAGAAGGAGAACTTGAAGTGACTGGGTTCACTGTTGCAAGTTTCCAAACCGATAAAAATGACTATAAGTCGTAATAAAGGATACTATATAGTTTGAATAACGGAACAATGAGCTGGAAATCTTCCAAGCAAGATACAGTTACCAAATAAACAACGAAAGCAGAATATTGTTGTAGCTAAGGCAACAATAGAAGCCATTTAGATCTTAATAATCCTAATTGGATTAGGTGTAGTTCTGTTAGCAGGTGAGCTAGGCTACAGCACAGGCTAAAGAATTAATGGTCTCATCAACGATCCAAGTATATACTTCAACTATTCATCTGATTCGTTCGGATCATATATCATGGCGATGTGATGATCGAATAAATCGCATCAGATGATAACTTTGCAAATCCGTTGACGAAAGAAGTTTCTTAGCAGAAGTTTGAGCGAACCGTACATAGTTCAAGTGTATGACCCATAGCATCACTATTTGTACATAACATGGTGTTGTTGTACAAATTAACTATGTGACAAAAGAAATTGCTCTTTTATCATTTGTAATTAGATTACCAAGATATATAAATGATAAAAGGTCCTTATGATTAGTTCTGGATTGAGATGATATGAGACAGTATCAATCCACGAAGGTTTAATCATTAAATATCTCTAGTCGTAGTATTATCAAGATTGGATATCGATAATGCGAAATAGACTAGTATTACACTTGTGCGCGTTGTGGGAGCATAATGACATAGTTCTCATATATTTGGGTATTGGATACTCATGCAAGTGTAATAGTAGGTTGTGTTTACCGATGGTACGGAAATAGCTTCGCTCTGGATAGACCCCTCGGAATTCCATTGGTAGTATGACTATGTGTCTATGGAAGTCCGAATCAGGGTAGGAGTATTTGGTCTTAACCTGAGACTTGCACCGCTAATACTTGCGACAATCAATATACTTTGTTTTTTGTCGTCCAGGGCTTTAACCGGTTCTGTGTATGCCTCTTCTGGGTATATTGAGAATCGTAGTGTATTGGGTGTGATGTCGAGATGGAAGTATCACTCCAGTCATAGTGGAGATGATGATAACATAGGATACAGAACTGTTGTTCTTTTATGCTGCAGCTATCGGGATAATATGACTAGGTCATGTTTATCCGATTATAGAGACTAGTTTCCAGAGATCCGATATGTGCTTCGTACGGGGCAGATATAATTCCAGCCCCAAGCCTAGCACGTGACATCCGATACTGGATCGCAATACGCAATACTACGTATACTACGCCTGATATAGATTACATATTCCTTTAAGAATATTTTAGAGAATTGGGTAAGCACGGTGCTTTGTTAGAAGCCAACCATGTCTTGTAAATCGGTAAAAATGTAGTACTAGGTACGTACGTGTTCGAATAGTCCGACGACCGAATTTACTGCCAACATATCCGGGAATCTCATGGGTCACTTCCCGAAGATTCACCGATGACTTATGACTCGCACATTATTAATCTAGGATTAATTAATTGAGAGAGAAAATTAATCTAGGATTAATTACAGAGATATTTTATCTGGGATAAAATATCAATTAAAGAGAGAGAACGATTAATTTGGAATTAATCGATAAAATTAATATATTCGATATATTAAACGAAATTAGATTTCGACGCGGAATTAAAATTAGATTTTAATTTGGGCGAACGAGTTAATTTAGAATTAATTCGCTAGCGACGTGAATAGTAATTTTGCTAGGCATAATTATTTAATTAAATCTGATTTAATTTAATTATGTCGCAACGGAAAATTCGTTAATTTGGAATTAACGAACCCGAGCCCGGGTGTGTTTACGGGCCCACTCACATTTCGAATCAAGTGGGGCCCATAAGTCACATCAAGCGTCAAATCACTAGTCAATCAAGTGATGGAAGTCACATCACTTTGAGTGAAGTGATGCTTGTCATCATTGATTGATGTGAATAGTTGATGGAAGGCTTTTAATGGCTTGTACATTTTTTGGAAAGTGTAATTGGTATCTTTTTTTTGAAAATCAAAAACTAAACACACAACTTCATCTTCCTCCTCTCTCCTCTCAAGTTTCGGCCAAAGGCCATTTTCTTTCTTATATATCAAGAAGCTTAAGGAAGGATTTGTGGCAAATTTTTCCTAGTGCTAGCACACCAAAGAGTCATCCAAATGTGATAGGGAAACAAACCCTTGAGCATGGAATCACCATTTACAAAGCTTGGAGCTTGGAGCACACAAATGAAGATGACCGAAAATAATGGAGCACAAAAACAAAGGCTTGGCCGAGAGCTTCAATGGTGAAGAAATTTTTGTTGTCCCTCGCATCAAAATCTGATCAATGTAAGTATGATTCTGCCAGACTTCTTTGTTGTATTCACATGTTTAAATGCTTAAATCGATATTGGTTTGACCTTAGAAACGCAACAGCCCCTCATCCAATCGCGCATGGAACAGTTCCATTGCGACCTTGTAAACAACAACTTGTTCTTGGTTCTCAAACGATTGTCTTAATCATATCATCATACTATACACATCTGACATGCCATAGTATTGTTTCTTGAGTCCCGGTGAAAGAGAACTTAAGATGTATGATTTAACTTTTAAATCATCATCCTTCCAATCTTGGAAGACTTTACGTTTTCCGGTGTAGCGTCCTCTGCCACAGCAAGGGGCAGTGGACCCTCAAGAACATATCCCAACTTCTTGGAATCGACGACAATCCTCAAATCCAAATCCCAATCGGCAAAGTTCTCAGCGTCTTTCAGTTTGTTCGCATCAAGCATATGCGCAAACTGATTAGTGGATGGTGTCACCATCGCAAATCTATCATATAGATCATGAAAAACGGTTAGCAGAAATTAAGCAGTTTTATATGATATAATAAGCATTAACTAGATCATGGATTTTTAATCTAAAAATGCCCCTCCCAATAAATCATGCAATACTGTAATCCCCAAACAGAATACAAAGATTTAATAATTAAATTAAATACAAATAGTGAAAGGTGGATCCCATGAATATATTTCAGCTTACAGCAAAGGCACGGTCTCGCCTACGTATATTCATTAGGTAGACAACTCATTTGTCAATCACTCACTAGTGACTCCTGGGTTTTCGGTCCTGGTTGTTTCTCGTTGTGACTGCTAAGGCAGGCCCACAAGGGTAGACCCGGCCGGCGGTTCGTTTCCGGTTCGGAACCGAACCGAACCGACCGGTTTCCGGTTCCACACTTAAGTGGAACCGGAAACCCGAACCGAACCGGAACCGAACGGTTCGGTTCCGGTTCGGTTCGGTTCCTTTTTTTTTTAATTAATTAAAATAAAAAAAATGAGAGGAGTCAAAGCTTAAATAAAAAAAAAATTATTAATTAAAAAAAATGAGATTAAATTTATAAAAAAAAAAAAATTATTACATTGAAGAGCTTGAGCTTAAATTTTTTAAAATTTAAGTTGCCTACGTATCCTCCAAGGGTGAGAGGAATCAAAGCTCACGTAGTTCCATTACAAGTTTAAGACATATCCCTTTTGTAAATTATAATTTTACATTTATCAATCATCATTATCAGTTGATCCTTCGGCTCCGGGTCCGCAGCTTCCGCTTGCACTTGTTACAGAAGCATTATCGAACAAATCTTCAAAATCATCGGGGGCATCTTCTTGTTGTCTCAGATCAGCTCGAGTCCAATCATCCACACAAGCTGTTGCTTCAAGAGTGCTTGGATGTAATGAAGATCGCCTAGCTTCCAATATATTACCTCCCAAGCTGAAGGCTTGCTCAACCGCAACGGTGGAAATAGGTGCTGCCAATATCTCTTTAGCAATAATAGATAAAACAGGATATATATTTTGATGCCGGTTCCACCATTCAAGGATTTTAAAATTTTTACTGCATAAACTTTCATTAGAAAACTCAAAATTTATAGATAAATAATTATCTAATTCAGGGTTATTAGTTGTTGTCGTATCCCTAGATTTTTTATTTCGTTGCAATAACCAACGATCCCCTGCGCTAAGTCTTGGTTGAATTACCGGTTCGCTACTACTAGATTGACCTATTGTTCCTAAGTTATATCTTACAATATAATCATTAAATAAAATAATTAAATCACTTCTTAAATTCGTCATTATGCTCGTAATATCAATGTCATCTAATATTCCTAAATAACCATAGTAAGCTTGTAAACCACCATTCAAACCTTCTAATTTAAATCTAGGATCAAAAACAGTAGCAATAAGATAAAGTAAAGGAATTTCTCTAAAATAATTCAACCATTTTACCTTCATAACAGTAATGGCTTCGAGCAAAACAATATCATTAGGGTTGTCACTGTCAACATGTTCATCGAGAGTGCCAACAATATTCAAACTCTCAAGAAGAAATAAATGTGCAGTAGGATAATAAACACCGCTAAAAACTAAAGTAGCATCATTAAAAACTCTTAAAATATCTAAAATTCTTTCACAAATATCCCATTGACTAGGATAAAGTGTGATATTTTGAACATGTTGAGAAAAAAAAACTACATAATGCATCTTTGTATTGAAGTGCTTGACATAAAAGAAAATAAGTAGAATTCCAACGTGTTGGAACATCTCTAGAAAATTTAATCGGTTTAATACCATTTATTTTACAAAACTTGGTCCATTCCCTCCTAACTTGAGAATATGACCAAATACAGTTAAGTGCCGTTTTAATAGGATCAAGGAAAGGAGATAATAATTTTAGACCGTCTTGCACACATAAGTTTAGGACATGACATGTACAACGAATATGAAAAAATCGACCCCCTAAATTTGGTTGACATATTTCTTTTAAATCATTGATGGATGCAGTATTTGCAGATGCATTATCAAATCCAATTGTTAAAATTTTTTCTCCTAAACCATATTCATCAAAAATTACCTTCATCATTCTATAAATATTATTTGCAGTATGTTGGTCATCAAAAACTCTAAATGCAATGAGTCGTTTTTGCATGGTAAATGATGCATCAATCCAATGACAAGTCACACCCATGTATGAGTGTGTTTGCCAATGGTCACTCCAAATATCAGAACATATAGAAATACGACCTTTCATCTCTTTAAATATTTCATTTAAAATAATTTTACCATCTTTATATAATTTGAAAATATGACGTTTTGTTGTGTTTCGAGTCATTCTACATGCAGCAGGGTTTAAAGCATTATGCACGTAATTAGTAAAATGAAGTTTTAGATAACCCCACAATAGTTGCAAATTGCTCGTTGTGAACCATCGTCTAGGCATTCCAAATTAAAATGAATTTTGAAAATATCGGAGGACCGAGCCTTAACTTCTCTTCTCCGTGATTGTGCACTGACACTGGGGCCGCTCTCTTGGGTCGGCATATTTGACATTATGTTCTCGGATGAGCTTGCCATTTGAATAATTGCGATGCGAATGCCGAATGATAACAAATTAATTAACAACTAAAATAAGAGAATTGTATTGAAGTAAGATTGAGAATAAGAGATTTATAGAAAATGAGAGAGTTGAGAAATTGGTGTGATGAAATTATGAAAAATGAATCCTATTTATAGAATTTTAGAATTTTTTTGATACCAAAAATGCCCCTAAAATATAACCGTTTTATTACCGTTATTAGGGGTACATTAGTAATTTTTTTTTTTAATTTTTTTTGGCAGGGAGCCGTTTGGCAGGGAGCCAAACGGCTCCCTGCATCCCCCAACGGCAGTAGCCGTTGGGGGAATTAGGCCCCCAACGGCTACTAGCCGTTGGGGGCCTAATTCCCCCACTAGCCGTTGGGGGCCGTAGGGTTCCTGTTGGAACCCTACGGTTCCAACAGGAACCCGACGGTTCCAACCGGAACCGTTCGATTCCGGTTGGAACCGTCCGAACCGGTGGAACCGTACGGTTCCACCGGTTCGGACCGGTTCGAGTTGGGGTGGAACCCCAACCGAACCGGTCCCATTCCGGTTCGGTTCCGGAACCGGAACCGGAACCGATTGGAACCGGAACCTTCCGGTTCCAACCGGTTCGGTTCCGGTTCCGAACCAGAACCGTGGCCGGGTCTACACAAGGGACGTACCAAGGTTAAACTCGTCAATGATAAACTCAAGCTACTTGCGTAACTTTGACAGCTAGGGCACGTTCAGGATTCCAATTTCGCTTGAATTTATCTAGTATCTAATATATATCCGGCATAAATAAATCTCTATCGACTACACCCTCACAGCAAAGGCACGGTCTCAGATGTAGTCAGGAGAAATATTCATAAACCGCATTGACATGACGAACCATATAACATGCATGAAATACATAATTACATTTAAACCTTATTAATTAGGGGTTTTCTGCTAAGTGTCATACACCTAAATCTAATCAAATTAGATTAAAACAAGCATGTATAAACTAAGATAACGTGATTAAAAATTTAATTTAATGGGCTAATCATATTAGGGGGCCTAGAATCATACTCGCTCTGGTACCATTTTGAAAGGGGTTTTACGGCGGAAATCCGGTAACGCAGCGGAATAGTAAAAAATCAAAATTTTCTGATTTCAAAACTTTTTCTCGGATCAATTAAATAAAATTATTTATTAAATTACCCAATTATCAAATTATGAAGTATTACACAAGAAATCAAATTTTTATGAAATTACCAAATTGCCCCAAAACTTTGCATTTTGTTCATTTTAGTCCTAAATTGTTCAAAATAATTTTGGATGATTCTAAATCATTACTAAGATGATTCTAACATGTTATACATATGAAAAATAAAAATGCAACATGAAACCCCAAAAATCTTGCCCAAGCCCGAGAACCTTCAAGCATGACTAAGATGTGCATTTTGCATTTTATATATTCAAAACACATTAAAATGAAATCCAATCAACCCAATATTTTATATGCATCATATACACATACAAATACACAACATAAATGAAAATACCAAAATTTGGAAGTGGTCTTAAACCCTAATGTTTCAATTTCATCAAATTGGACAAATTAGACCAAATTAGTAAAATCAAACATTTCAATCATGTTTCTTTCACACCAATCAAGCCTCGCCACAATGAAATAACTATAAAACAAATCTAGGTCATTTAAGAGTGGGTCAATAACTCTAGAATGACAACAAGTTTCTCAAACCATCAAAAGAATGCTTATTAACTCATTAGTAACATTCTATGATCTTTATACATGCATAAACAAAAACACAAAGAATAAAGAATAGAAAAACATGAGAACATCATAGTATGTAGCCTAGAACTCAAGGAACATTTTCCTCTCTAATAGTAAGTTGGAGAAACTTACTAAAAATCCAAGCTTTTCTTGTTTTTCTTTTTCTTTCTCTCAAGCTTCTTTTTCTTTATCAATGGAGTTTTTGATAAGTGTTTTTGACTTAATTAAACCCTAAAAGAAAACAAAAAATATATATATATACCAAAAATTCAAGGCTTGGCCGAAAAAAATGGTAATAGAAACTATCATGATATTTTCAATTGTTTTATTTAAAGCCTTTATCAACTTTTAACCTTAATCATTAAACCATTTAATGTAATAAAGCAAGTCAAAAATGGCAACTCAAGTCATTAAAATAAATATCATAACTTAAAATATTCATATTTTAATTAATTTAATCATTTAACAATTAAATAATTAATTAATTATTTAAATACAAATATTTCAAATATATGTATTATATTTACAATAATTATCAAATACATATATATTTATGATATTAGTCAAATATCTCAATTTGACAATTAATTAATGTGTATTTGATAAAATCTATCATTAAATGCAAATACACAAAAATTAAGAAATGACTATTGGGTCCTTACACATGTATTTTTCCGTTTAACCTTTAAACGACTTATAAATAATCAATATTATTTATAAATGTTTCCCTAGTGCTCTACGAGTATATTTCATTAGTGAGACTCTCTAGATTCATGCATATCTGTCACGAAATCCAATTTCGTGTCCATAATTTACCCACCCGTAAATTATGACAACCACAGATAAACTCGTTGAATCATAAAGGTCGAGGTCATGGAAAATGTATAATTCCTCTGTCACAGGTATTCGGATATATCCCAGAGATATAGATGTAAACGTCAAATCTATATGGGGACAATCCCGTCGACGTCTCTATTAGCAATCTCTAAAAGAACACTTAGAACTGACTTCTAAAGTGTACCATAGGCCCATGGTTTTATCTGATTTCTAATCATATGGACTATTTATGCTATGTACACAGAACTGACGGATCTTATCTCGATACACACAGGACACCCTGAGGATCTATCCACACCCAACGAACAGGTGGAGGTCTGATCTAAATTGATCGGTGACGTAACTGCCATCTAAGTGTGGAAGATGTCTCATGCGCCCATAGTGGTATCTCAAGTCGAAGAATCACAAGTGCTACTCAACCCGAGAAGATTCTTATTGAAGTTGGTGTACCATCCTTTAAGAATCTTCGGTGAGTCGTTCAGTGTTTATCCGCTATAAACACCTACACGTCTATACTAGTCTACTTATGGTTCATTGAGAAACCATTGGAATCATATATTCCAGTATACGACATGTACCGATCTCAACGGGTTTACTTTACTGACCGAGTAGTGTAAACCTTGACCAGGAACTGTCTGAGAATGACAACGTCATGATACAATTCAATGTCAGTTGTGACGCTTTTGCAACAACATCATGACTAGTCATTCTAAGGTCATTACGTCTTTACCATATTAACAGATACATTATATTATAGAAATTGCTTATATTATTCATAATAATAACGTTTTACATTAATATTCCAAAGAAATACAACCGGGAATTGGCGCTCTGAGCACCAACCCCAACAATTCCGAGGGGTCTATCCAGAGTGAAGATGTTCCCAGTCCAACGGCAAACAGAACCTCCTATCACACTTGCATAAGTATCCAATACTTAAATATTTGAGAACTATGCCGTTAAGATTCCATAACGCGCACAAGTGTAATACTAGTTTATTCCGCATTATCGATGTCCAGTCTCGATAACACTACGACTATGGATATTTAATGATTAAACCGTTCGTGGATTAATAATGTCTCATATCTTATTAATCCGGAACTAATCATAAGGACTTTTATCATTTATATAGATTCAAGTAATCCAATTACAAAATGATAAAATAACAATTTCCTTTGTCACATAGTTAATTTGTACAAAAACCACAATGTCTTTTACAAATAGTGATGCTATGGGTCATAATTGTCCAACAAGTGCTTTATTTCTTGCATGCTAATTTTGACTTTGATTCATTTTCTGACATGTTATTATCAGTAGAGCAATGTTTCTTGGAGGTCCATTTTGCTAGAGATTGGTGTTTGATTTAGATTGTTATAAATATGCTTGAAGTTTCAATGTTGAGAGGTCGGTTTCTTTTCTGGAAGACAATATCTTGCAGCTTGGGTATGACATTTTTAATGAGATAGACTTTCCAACCACAAAAGTATTAATTTCTTAGTCCTTTATATTCACAATCCTTTTGTTTCTTTACTCACTTTCTGCCCCTATATTGAAAATGGTTTAGCACTTGTTGGCTTAATGAAAATGGTTTCTGCCAGATAGGTGTTTGGTTTGAACTATTTTATCTCAGTTCATGTTCTTTGGCCTTTGGTCTGAACTATTTTCTAAAATGATGGTTATTCATGCAATATTTGCATACAAAAGGATGTAAGACAGTCGTTGCATATAATTACATCAGGATGTTGACAAAAGTAGTATGTTTAAGCCATCTGGTGATTGGTGAATGACGATAGGGGCACTTTGGAAATTGGAATAAATAAATAAATAAATGTGAATAGTAATATGAATAGTAAAAAAAATTTGTTATTTGTTTTGAATTCCAATTCGGCCCAAACTCTTAAGAGTAAGCCACTGATTATAATCTCATTAAACCACTAAATTAAGATCCAATGGCTAAGATTAAATTAGCATTTATCCCACATCGGATTCTTAATTAATTTTGTTGTCTTTGGAGCACCTATATAAACCCAATGAATTCTTTAAAAAAATTTGCACCAAACCTTTCATATCTTGGGTTTATATAAGTGAGCAACTCGAAATTTTAAGAGTAAGCCACTGATTTTGAGGATCCTTAAGTCTAATTGACTAGAGGAACCTCGAGTTAAAATTTTTGAGGTATTTGCCTAGGCTAGCACCAATGGCAAAATACTCGTGCACTCATGGCGTAGTCTTGCCGTTGAGTTTTGGCTTTGGTGTGTGCATCTTTGGAGGCCACACACTTGGGTGGCTCTTTGGAACATGGAAGAGCTTGCTGAGTTCGAGAAAATTTTGTAGATTAGAGGGAGGACTGGAGGAGTCTTCGGTTCAAGTAAGTCTTTTTCTTTCTTTATTTTAATTAGAGTTCTTATGATAGTTAGCATGTTTAGGTTTATGTTCTTTGCATGTTTTATGAGTTTTTATGCTTAGAATATATAGTAACATGGCTAGGCTTGTAGAATAATCAAAACAAATGGGTCTTGGGCAAAGGGATAGCGGCATCATAATTTCGTAATTTTTGATTTTCCGTTGCGCACTCGCGGCCGCTTCCCAACAGTGGTATCAGCGCGCCGTTTTGTTTTGATTCGTTCTCTCACATTTGAACTCGAAATTGGGTGTGTAAAAGCTCGTTGGAAAGCTAACACCCTGAACTTACCTTTAGGCACAAGTTTTGCATGATTTCGTTAAGATTTGAATTATGAAATTACATTTAAAGTTCACGCATCTGTAAAAAACGTGAATAGTAAATTTATTTGATTAAAATAAAATGCAATATCATAATTAAATATTAATCAAAGTTATTTAATGCCTAAAATAATTCCAACATATTAAAACTCATATGCTTTATGATTCTATGTATGATTAGAATTGGCATGATTATTTTAGGGTGCAAGCATCTAGAGACTTTCTAAGGAAATAGAGAGTGTATTGCTTATCCCTTAGCTAAGTAATTATTCCGTGATGAACTTAGAGATTTATTAACTTTAAGGCTAATAAATATAAATCACTTGTTTATAATAAAAGACATTATAAAGATACAAGTGGGCTGGGACTAAGGCGTTAATAAAACTTTCCAAACTAAAGTTAATTTAACCAAAGGTATTACTAGAGTTAGATAATGATTTGGTGTCTTCATTCACTAGGAAAAGCTGTGAAGACATCTAGATAATCATTTACTCAAAGCTTACCTTAAAGCATATTTAAAGTGTGGGACTAATTTGGAGGTTCTATTATTTATTCTTGTCACCAATGTAATAAGATCCTAAGAGGTAAGGGTATTTAAGAGAATTCGCTTCACCCTCCCTCTGGGGAATTTTCAATGGAGGAATCTATTTGACAGTTATTCACTTAAACTTGCTAAAATCCTCAATAATAATTTAAGTCTAAAATTTTCCTCCCATTGTAAAGTATAGACCCAAAGGGCTTAAACCGTATTGGCTGGACTAGGCTTTACCAGACTGACCAATACCAATTTGTCCCTAAATCGTACTATTGACAATGGTTTGACTTTTCTGAGTCATAAGACGCAGCGACCCTTAGGTGTGGTCTTATAACTTAGTGGCAAAGATTGGGTGTCCACGAGGACTAGCATAAGCTATGGGAGCATGTGATGTCTTCTAAACTCTACTTTTTTTTATTGAGACATTGAGGACAATGTCTCAATTTTGTTGGGGGAGGGGATAGTTTACTAGATAGTTTTCATTTTTGTGTTTTTCTTTATGTAAAAACAAATAATTTTATTTTTGTGTTGTTTTTTTTTTTAAATTATGTTATTTTTATTTTGTTGTTGTTTTGTGTGTAAAAAAAAAAATTTTATTTTGTGTTAATTTTCTTTTTTGTTTTTATTAAAAAAACTACACACAACCCAACAACAAATTTTTGACTAACCAGGTGGAATTGTTGTTCAGAGATGGCAGTGTAAAGAGTTTTTGCTCTTGAGACGCATCTCAATGTATTTCATAACAAGTTATTTTTGTTCATTTGTTTTAGAATCATTTAAATTTTTGAATTCTCCATAATATTGATTAAATTTGATCTTCATACGCTCATTTGACAGGTATTATCAATATACACGATAACATATGATCATGGATTTTAAGTGAAAATTTTATAATATTTACTTCTCTAGTTTGTTGGAGGTGACACCTAAAGGCAGTGGAATTTATGTTTTTATTCAAAAAAAAACTAACCAAACTTTCACTTATTTACCGAACATCTTGCATCATCAAGCAGTGATTGTTCGCGTAAAACAGTAGGGCATGAATTACTTTTTAAAAAATGATAATAATCAAGCTTTTACTTAGTAACCAGACATCTTGTATCAGCAATCAGTGATTGTTCGTGTAAAACAATAGGACTTGAGTTGTTTTAATGAAAAAATGTGTGTGAATAAGTTAAATTTTGTAGTCTCTCTAACTCGAGCAATTAAGTTCGTAAGGGTGTTTTAACAATTAGTGTCTTTAAGGCCAACTGGTCTGGGAGTCACTAGCTCAAAGCTCGTTACATAGGTTAAAGAGAAAGCTTAAGGAAATCAGACACATATTATTTTTAACATTTGAGATTCGAGTAATTAAAAAAAATGTGTGTGTGAATAAGTTTGATTTCGTAGCCTCTCTAACTCGAGCAATTAAGTCTGTAAGGGTGTCTTAACACCTAGTGTCCTAAAACTAACTGATTGGGGAGTCACTAGCCCAAAGCTCATTACAAGGGTTAAAGATGTAGTATTATTAAAAAGAAAAAAGAAAAAAGAAAAACTATTTTTTGTATATAAATAAACTGTCATTGCCAAAAGGTGTGAATTCTGATATAACTTTAGGACAAAAATATTACTCTCTTTTCAACAAGACCTATGAATATTATGGGCATAATGAATTAATTAATCCTTTCTCTTATTGGTGCATGGAAGAAAGGAAAAAGTACATAAGAATTTGCTTATTTGATAATTTAGAAAGAAATAAAAAAATTACTAACTTGGGTAAGAATTTATCTTTTTAGTTTTTCTTAAATTACTATAGACTAGTTATGAAACGTCCCCGATCCGGGAGATGTTACCGGCAGGGAATAGGCCGTACTATCCCCCTAAGACACTGACTTTCTAACTGTGAACAACATTGATACTTTTTCTCAATCCAAAATCTTAAGTATGGGACCGTTGCCCAAATTTGGCAACATGATATACAAATTCGACTTTAATAACTATATACTTAAAAACACTTACTTTTATAACTTTAATAATATACATTTTAACTTTATACAATGACCAACACAGTACTAATGACTGATACATGACTTCTCTCTGATTCTAACTAGGCTCTCTCTCTGACTTGACTAGGTGGACTCCATACCCTAGTGACTGCCATCAGTATCCATCCTCCTGAGCTCGTCCTCTGTGATCCTGCAAAATAAAATATTGAGAGTGAGGGGTTAGATCGTTTGAACGATCTATGTGAGTTGACGGTTTTTAAAATGAAAACTGAAGTACATTATAAAACTCATGTTTTAGAAATCAATTCGAATCTTTTCTAAAAACTTTCATTTCTAGAAAACTTCTCTCTGGAATCTATTTCTAAATCTGCTTTTAAAAATATGGTTCTTTAAACATGTATATGAAAGATCTGTTCTGAAAACTTTTCTGAAATGTTTATTTCTGAAAACTGTTTCTAAAAACTTATCTCTAAAAACTATATTCTAAAAACCTGATATATGTCTCTCAAAAACCTGAAGAATCGAGGTGTTACGTATCATCATCCCCTCATACGCCTAACTAGAGCAAGGAGTGTAAATCCATGACATTGGGACGTTACGTATCACCGTCCCCCAAAGCATGCCAGCCATGTCCTTGAAACTAGTGGTCTTGGGGCGTTACGTATCGCTGTCCCCCAAGCCACTGAACTAGAACTAGGGGTGCGGATCTATGCTACCCTCCAAGCTCTGAATCTAGGATATAGGGGCATCTGTCATCCCTAGTCCTGAACTAGGATCTGGGGGCGTTACGTATCGTCGTCCCCCCAGTCCTCTACATGTACACATGTCCTCTCCGTCAATTCCATATCTGAATCAAGTTACATAGTGAGGTGGGTTTTTCCCCTATGCCTCGAAAACATAAAAAAAACATGCTTTGAAAATATTTCTTTCTAAAACATCATCAAATGTAAAATAACTGTAATCAGACTTTGGTTGTCGCCCTATATGATTTTAAATGTAAATCTTACATTAAAACATTTAAAAGAGAGGTAACTCGAGAAAAGAGGTCCACTCACTGGTTTAGAATTTGGCCTGCATCATTTACTCTGCCGAAGGAAATTACGGTTCATGCGATGATCTATAATTGATAAACTAAATTAGAAAATGGACTAAGAAGCATATTACGGAATTAGGCTAAATTTATCTATTTAAATGCTTGCCATCATTTCCATGTATATCATGCTACACCACGATATAATGTATTTATACGGGTTGATACAAGACCCTTTGGGTAGCCTCTAACACGCTAAGGTGAAACTGATATGAACTTAAAATTATTTTAGGGAAATTCCATCTTCGCGTCGCGATGCAGGACCTTGCACGTCGCGACATGCACAACTCCATAAACGCATGCACAAAATTTTCCAGTTCGCGTCACGACGCTAACAAACTAGAAATGAATTTGTAAAAATCCCCATCGCGCGTCTTGACTCTAGCCCTTGGGCGTCGCAACACCGGCCCGTTTTTCAGGATTCTACACTTGTTTTCTAAAGCCTATCTTGCCTCAAAAGCACCACCAACACTTCTATAACAAAATTATTGCACAAACCAATCTATTGAACTTCAAATTCACATATTCTTCATCAAGTTATCATCCTCAAATAAGTCTTTAATCTCTTTATCCTTGTTTTTAGTTAAACCCTTAAGACTTTCAAAATTTGGGTACTTTACTCTACAATCACTGTCTTTACTTATCAATCACCAATATGTAATCCTTATCATGCCAATATCTTTATTCTATCATCATGCTTTCAAAATTTTACAATCCAAGCGTTGGGTCAAATTTCTTTACCTTCTTCTTTTTGATTTCCTTCACTTTCCAAGCTCTCAATTGTTGCAAATCTTCTTCTTAACTTATGGATATTGGTATTTGTCCTTCTTCTTTGATTTTTCTTCTCATTTGTTCTCTCTTTTATTTCTTCTTTCTCTCTTCTTCTTCTTCTTCTTCTTCTTACGTTTATCTTTCTTTCTCTACACAATCACATTTTTGGAATGTAGGAATAGTATCCCCTTTTTATACTAGGGGCCACTTGTAATTTGTCTCTTTAAAGAAAAATGTAGGAATAGATCCTTATCATGCCACTATACTATGTTGTTCCTCGATAGATCCATTCCTTGTCATATTTTTTTCTTATTACACAGCATAGGAACATATTAGTTGTACTTAATACCTTCCTTTTGTTACTGTCTGATAGAATTCCAATCTTATTTTGACATTTATAAAATCTGCTATCCCATAGTACTATTAATCTTAAATTTGTAAAGTTTATTCTTGTATTAGTATACCTTTGTCATCATCTATTTAATATATTTTCCATTGTCGAAGTATTTTACTTGTCTTCTATCTTCTATTCTGATTTATTCTGTATTTGGGATTTCTGCAGTCTATGTCTCTGTTTCCTTACCAGAAGGATATCATCTCTACATGTCTTTAGCCATGTCTAACACTATTCTTTTATATCCCCGTCACTATTAAACTAGTACTTTATCTCTTCATCACTTCATCTAGACAACTTCTCTTCTAATTCTCTCGCTTAGAGCTATTTTCCTTTTCCATTCTACTATTGTATTATATTCAAAGGTTTTATGTTTCGATCTCTCTTCACTACAATACACTTGCTTCCAAGAGTATCTCAATATGAAAATCGAGGTCTATTTTTGTTGCTATTGTTTGATGAGGGTTGGGAGGGTAGGGTTTGTTCTAGAGTTTTCTCACTATTGACCCGTGTTGCAGTTGTGCGTGTAGTTTATCTATGAGCTTATGACTCTCTTATCTGCATATTTAGTGTTAACTCTCAAACTTAGGTTCTTCTATTAAAAACCATCTGAATTATCTCCTTCAACTTTATCCATAATTCCTCTCTGGCTATAGGTCATACTATTTCTTACTGAGAACCTCCATAAGGCTCATACTCTCTCAAACTCCTACCGTACTCTCACTATTATTCTTCCTTTCTAATTTTTATTCTGTTATTTGGCTTTCCTTCTTATCTTGGTTTCTTAAATCCCTTAAGTCCCCATTTCTTTGGAAACTCCATACCTTAGCACATGTTATGGCATTGCTACCAATCCTTTGGTTTGGGACTATAATTTTACTAATTCTATATAAGTTAGGTGTCTAAGCTATGAAAGACTTTGTATAAGTCGGGTATCTCACTTCTGCATTGCTATGCATTGTTTACTCTGATTCCTTACTCTTTCGGACTTTTACTTCTTGGAGGCTGTCTGTTCTACTGTTCAACTATCTTACTATCTCGTATTTCGCTCATCCTGTCCCACTCCCTTCCTTACTTATTCAAATCCTTGCTGAGCTCTAAATTAAAGGGTATACATATACTCCATTCTTCTTATTAGGTGTCTATATACTTACTAGAGTAGGGGTTATTGAAAGGAAAAATTATCATTCGCTCTGTTAGAACCTGAATCGACTACTTTATGTCTTAGGGTTTCACAACTTTTATCATCCATTTTTGTGGTCTCCTTTACGTTGTTGTCTTTACGCTATGCTACTTATATTACCATTAGTATTGAATTCTCTTATCGCTTTCTATTCCCTTCTTACTATTTCCAAATTCTTTCTCTTAGCTCTAAACCACGCTACTAAGGCTAATGGTGGTTTATTCTTCTGGTTACTTCTAGATTTCTGCTCTCTACTCTAGCTATAAGCCACATCTTTGCTATCTAATCTTCATGTCCGCACTGGTACTCCTTATTAAATCCGGAGTCTCTCCTATCTCATAAGTCTGTCCTTTTTAAACTTATGTGGACTTCTACTGGTGTTGATCTAATATATGGATTTCTTCCTAGTTATGGGATCCTACCAACTTCGACTTGGGTCAGGTTCTTTCTCTTTCATCCTTAAAACCTCATTGGTTCCTTTTTGGATAAACTACTTCTCGAGATCTATTGTCTTTGTCTCAAAATACAGTATTACGGGTATTGGGCTTTCTTTACGGTTACCTTTATCTAAGTTGATAAAGAATGAGGGAGGAATCCACATATCGATAGATATCGATCTCCTTGTTCTGATACTCTTATATCCTAATAGGGTCTATTATTCATACGAGATAAGTATGAGATTGACATCCGTCAGGGAAAGCTTCCTTAACCGGTATAACTGGGGACTGAAAATCTAGATTGGTCAGTGTGAGAGGAGAGATGATGTGTTGAATGAGTTGAAAAGTGTATCTAATACACTTATATATTTTCCAAAAAATAAATAAAAGATTTACCACTTTTGGCTTTACAAAAGTCAAAGGCAAAAGCTTTCCAACAACTACCATCAATCAATCACATCAATCAATCAAGTGTCACATCACTCAAAGTGACATGTGATTTGACGCTTGATGTGACTAGTGATTTGACGCTTGATGTGACTTGCGTTCCGCACTCGTATTCGAAATGCGAATGCGCTCACAAATAATCTCGGGCTCGGGTTTGCTAATTCCAAATTAACGAATTTTCCGTTGCGTCGTAATTAAATAATTATGCCTAGCGAAATCACTATTCACGTCGCTAACGAATTAATTCTAAATTAATTCGTTCGCCCGAATTAAAATCTAATTTTAATTCCGCGTCGAAATCTAATTTCGTTTAATATATCAAATATATTAATTTCTCGATTAATTCCAAATTAACTGTTATCTCTATTTTAATGATATTTTATCCCAGATAAAATATCTCCGCAATTAATCCCAGATTAATTTTCACTCTCTTCTAATTAATCCCAGATTAATTTAGAGTGCAAGTCATACGTCATCGGTGAATCTTCGAGAAGCGACCCATGAGATCCTCGGATATGTTGGCAGTAAATTCGGTCGTCGGACTATCCGAACACGTAAGTACCAAGTAATACGTTTTACCGATTTACAAGACAAGGTTAGCTTCTAGCAAAGCGCCATGCCTACCCAATTCTCCAGAAATATCCTTACATGAATAAAGGATCTATATCAGGCGTAGTATACATAGTATTGCGTATTTCTGTCCAGTATCGGATGATCATGTGCTAGGCCTGGGGCTGGAATTGTGTCTGCCCCGTACGAAGCACATGTCGGATGTCTGGTAACTAGTCTCTATAATCGGATAAACATACATTGTCATTTTATCCCGATGACTGCAGTACTTAAGAGTACTAGTACCGCATCCTACGTGACCATCATCTCCACTATGACTGGAGTGATACTTCCGTCTTGACATCACACCCAACACACTACGATTCTCAATATACCCAGCATAAGCATACACATAACCTGTTAAAGCCCTGGACGACCGCAGCCAAAGTATATTGATTGTCGCAAGTATTAGCGGTGCAAGTCTCAGGTTAAGACCAAATACACCTACCCTGATTTCGGACTTCCATAGACACATAGTCATACTACCAATGGAATTCCGAGGGGGTCTATCCAGAGCGAAGCTGTTTCCCATACCATCGGTAAAACACAACCTCCTATTACACTTGCATGAGTATCATATACCCAAATATATGAGAACTATGCCGTTGTGCCCTCATTAACGCGCACAAGTGTAATACTAGTCTTTTACGCATTTATCGATGTTCAATCTCGACAATGCTCTGACTAGGGATATTTAATGATTTATCCTTCGTGGACTGATACTTTCTCATATCATTCTCAGTCTATGAACAAATCATAGGGACCTCCTATCATTTATACATCTAGGTGATCTAATCACAAATGATAAGAGTGCAATCTTATTTGTAACATAGTTAATTTGTACAACAACACCATGATCTGTACAAATAGGACGCTATGGGTCATAATTGTCCAACAATCTCCCACTTGGCCTATAGCCAGTCACTCGAGTGTTTGACACCCGAACTATGTACGGTTGGCTCAAACTGCTGAGAATGTGCTTTCGTCAGCGGATTTGCATGATTATCATCTAATGCGATTTATTCGATCATCACATCGCCAGGATGTATGATCTGAACGAATCAGATGAATAGTCGATGTATCCACGATATATCTGGATCGTTGATGAGACCATTAATTCTTTAGCCTGTGCTGACGCCTAGCTCAGCTGCTAACAGAATTATATCTAATTTAATTAGATTTGTTATCGACCCAAATGGCTTCTATTGCCGCCTCAGCTGCAGCAATAACCCGCATTTGTTGTTTATTCGGTAACAGTATCTTCCTTGGAAGATTTCCAGCTCACTGTTCCGTTATTCAAACTTTGTAGTACCGTTTGCGACTTATAGTCGTTTTATCGGTTTAAGAAACTTGCTACAGTGATCCCAGTCACTTCAAGTTCTCCATCTCCATAGTATAAGACAACATCCTTAGTTCTCTAAGATACTAAGTATGTTCTTAACTTAAATCCAGTGACTATCACTCGGATTGGCCTGTTTGTGAATCCATACGCTCAAAGCGTATGAGACACCAGGTTGCGTACATTTTTCAATGTACGATTTCTCGGAGATTTTTCTCGAAATCCAAGCATTCACCGATTATTATTATGGGAATATCATTTCCAAGAAATGACATATCATCATTATTTATAGGACAGTCATTGTCAGTGCGCTCCCACTAACCCTCTTATATACACAAGAATCATTTCCAAGAACCTATGTTTGCTTCAATCCAAACATGGATCGAACAACCTGAAAACCTTGTTTGCTAGTTTTGGTACGGTAAAACCGACAAGATGTTGTAAACATCCTCCAAGAGGTTTCCTTTTAAGGAAAGCGATTTTCCCGTTAAGCTGACATATTTCATAAATGAAACATGCAGCATCAGCAAGCATTATCCAAATGGATTTACCGTGGCAACAGGTAAAAGGTTGAATCGTAATCAACACAATTTTGATAACGATACCTTTCCGCTACAAGCCTAGCTTAGTACGTTGGTATGTTGCCTTCCATGTATATCTTCCTTGAATACTTATACAGTACCAATAGGCACATTGCCTTGTGGTACATCAACTAGTATCCAAACTTGGTTGATATACATGGAATCCATTTCGGATGTCATGGCACTTTGCCATAATAGGGAGTCGATACCTTGTATCATTTCCTCATACTTAGTCAGTTGGTATACCTCAAAAGATTAACATCTTTACGAGGTGAGATCAGAAACCCATACCCCAAGTTGTTTTCTGAATCTCTCCGACTTACACGGTTCTTGTGTATTCGAAGATTAATGGTAATAGTTTCATCCTTGATGAACTATTTTGTGTTCCATTAAGGATCGGTGCCAGGAATAGTATTACTCCGATTTTCATCGAGTTTTACTATCCTCCCATTTACCACTGCATATAGGTATTCCTCTTAGGAAAACCGCATGGTAAGCAACAATTACATTGTTCTCAAGTGAGTTGTATAAGTACAATACTTTGGTATCCCTAGGATTACCGACAACTGGCACTTATCCAATTTGGGTTTCAGTTTGGTATCATCCAAACATATGCCTAGCATTCCCAAATTTTCAGGAATGAGAAACCTAATTTCTTTTCCTGTTCATATCTAATAAGATATATGTCAAACATATTTTATGGAACCTTATTCAAAATAAATTCTGCACTGTTAATGTTAATCCGTTGAAGGAAATGGTAGCTCAGAGCGACTCATGATTAACCTTATCATGTCTAACAAAATTCTGTTATTCAGTTCGGACACACCGTCACTTTGACGTGTTCCGGGAGGAGTCATCATTTGAAAGAATACTATAATCCTTCAAGTATATTAGAAACTTGTTGCTTAAGTATTTTCCATTACAGTCTTACCGTGACGGTTTAATACTTTAGCCGATCTGTTTGTCAATTTCGTGTCGAAACTTTAAAAGTTTCCGATTTGTGTTTCAATAGAAACACATAACCATGACGCGATGCCACATCCGTAAAGGTCACGAAATATTCATATCCACCTCTAGCCTAGCTAGATATGGGCCCACTTGCTTCACTATGAACTAGGGCTAACAGATCGGTGGCAATTACACTTTTACCAAGTAAAGGTGTTTTAGGCACTTTGCCCAATAAACTAGATTCGTAGACTTTATTTGAATGGGATCAAATTAGTCCTAGTATCCACTCTTCGAAAGTGTGGATTTACGAGTCTTGTTTGATTGTGTCCTAGACAACAATGCCACAATTAGTTTCTTTTGATCAAATCAGTTTGAGCTATTTGTTTGTCACGTTATACGTTTGAGATTTATTTATATTCAAAATATAAATACTGTTATTCATATCTAATGTGTTTATCTCAATATCATCTTTATATAATAAAACACTTTAGTGTTCTAGAATATAAAGGTCAATCCGCAACGGATTAAACACTGATATGAAGATAATGTATCTAGTCAAACTAGTTACATTATAACAGTTTCCTAATTTAGGTACACACCCGAGGGTAGTTCCTAAACTTAGGTATCTACGGTTAAAACAGTGACTTTCGTCCTGTTTCCAATTCGCAGATAAATCTCAATTGATGTCATTATCCTGCTCATAGCAGATTCTGAACATCAATATATGTTTATATCACACTAAGTATCTAAAATCCAATTTTAATACTAGTAGAGAACATAATTAGGACAAACATATTTGAAGTCAGAGCCTTGCCCAGTCTTCAATTCCTTCATGTCTGCTTTGTCCAAACGGCAGTCACGCTTCCGCGATCCTGTTTGCCATAATTTAGGAAGACATTTTGGAATATGTCATTTATCTTCCCAGAATATTATAATGATTTTTCCTTTGCCCTTTTCAATACTCCAGAAGCCTTTGGCCAAGCCTTGGCCTTCTAGAATATCGAAGTAAGGTGCGACATGCGCTACTTGCCTTATTGCAAACTTTGACTTTGTCTCCTTGAGAATAGTCATTAACTCTCCAAGAGTTATCAATTGCAATTTAGTACTTCTAAAATCTAAGTATAGATTTATGAAGATCCTTCAATTTCAGTATCATACTCTAAGGATCTAATCCTTAGTTCTGATTCAGAAATTAAGGAGTCTACTGCGACAAGCTTAATGGATTAAGCACTAAAGTTATCATTACATAAATCTTCCAAAGATTATGCTCTACTAATTGCTTAACTCCGGGCTTAGGCATAATATGTTATTTTATCAAATAAAGTAACTTATTATTTTCCAGGACCATCCTGAAATTTATTCCCAATTTGAAAATTAAACCATTTAAATACATTTTCCCCAAGATTATGTTTTAAATGTCAATCTTTCAATTACATCTCGATTCTAATAGTCCAACTATTTAATCAACGATTTAGGTACTATTTATTATAATGATTACAATAGTCCAACTATTTAATCAACTATAATTTAATAGATTAAAATCAATTATATTGATTACTATAATCCAATTATAAAATCAACTATAAATGAATAGTTTGAATACAGTCCAACTGTTTATTAAAACAACGTTTAAATATTAGTCCAACTAATATTTAATACATTTGACGAATGATATTTGTGATTGAGCGCGTATGGCAAGTAATTAAACGAATATTGCAAATTCAATTCTTGCCTCCCACTATTTTTCGGTGAGCCTCTAACCCTCTGTCGAGTACTCGGGAAACCGTGTTTCCTAGTGGGCTAGGATCCCGTTAAATATCACACAATCTTGACTTTGGCCAACAAATTGTATGATAATTAACTAGGTAGATCTCTAAGATCGATTGGATCCAATCCAATTCCTAGATCCGGTAGGGGGACATCCAAGTCCGAAACATATATATTATATATGCCAATACATCCAATGTATTACCTAACCTTTTTCCTCTGAATCAACTAAGCCTTGGCTTTGGCACAACAAACTTAGTGATCCCAGTTAAGCGCGACCCATTGACCATGAAAAGCTTCGTAATCAAAGCTTCGTAATCAACGCGCACAAATGTAATACTAGTCTTTTACGCATTTATCGATGTCCAATCTCGACAATGCTCTGACTAGGGATATTTAATGATTCATCCTTCGTGGACTGATACTGTCTCATATCATTCTCAGTCCAGGAACAAATCATAGGGACCTCCTATCATTTATACATCTAGGTGATCTAATCACAAATGATAAGAGTGCAATCTTCTTTGTCATATAGTTAATTTGTACAACAACACCATGATTTGTACAAATAGTGACGCTATGGGTCATAATTGTCCAACAGTCAGGGCTTTGTCTATCGGATTCTTAAGTTTAAACAACTAAGTATTTCCACTAATGACCTTTATTTACCTGCTTATGGGCCTGAATTTGAAAATCTGGAATTCTCTAAATCCCTTTTGGCATCTCATATTCATTGGAACTACCATATCTATTTCTGATTTATTTCCCCTCTTATACTTCTTACTATTTTTGCTATTAGAAGTACTTGCTATCTATACAGGACATTCATAGTCTATAGGTTTAGCTTAAATGAACTTCCTAAGGAAGAAAGGATTCTTATAGAAGAGAAGAAACCTTATGTAAATCTATTTGGAATTCTTACTCTTACTCAGACTTACTATATTCATTTTACTGCTATAGGTTCTAGTATTCTCTTTATCCTCTATTTCTGTATCTTTCCCACTTACTGTCTTTGGTTACTTGAATATATATATATATATATATATATATATATATATATATATATTACTTTTCTTTATAGCATTCTCTTCCTTCTTTCCTGGATGGGTATCCTTAGAACTTTACTATTTCTTTCTGTCTCTTTACTTTTCTGTCTCTGGCTGTTTAAGCATCTGGGCATCTTTTCTTAGTTCTTATGGTTTTCTTTTCCCACTCTATTAAGTAACTATTATTAGTACTTGTATTTTCTAATTTCATAGCTTAATTTAATCTTGTACTAATAATTCCGAATAATCATGGAATGATTCATAACTAGAGCAATAATTAGGGTTAATTATTGGGAAGTAGCTCAGGTAGCCTTGGGAATGCTTACTAACCTGTCTATAGAGCTTGAGGACGTACTCGAGGATCAGATACTATAGAGGTGGTGCCTTCTATACTAGTATCTCGGGCATACTACGGATACATGACCCCAGCACTCTGCCCATTGTAGTCACTGATTCCCTAGACCATGCTCTGATACAATCTTTGTAACATCCTCGATCCAGAAGATGTTACTGGCAGGGAATAAGCCGTATTATCCCCCTGGACCACTGACTTTCTAACTGTGAACAACACTGATACTTTTTCTCAATCCAAAATCTTAAGGTTGGGACCGTTGCCCAAATTTGGCAACATGATATACAAATTCAACTTTAATAATTGTATTATTAATATACATTTTAACTTTATACAATGACCAACACAATACTAATGACTGATACATGACTTCTCTCTGACTCTAACTGGGCTCTCTCTCTAACTTGACCATGTGGACTCCATATCCTAGTGACTACCATCAGTATCCATCCTCCTGAGCTCATCCTTCATGATCCTGCAAAACAAAATATTGGGAGTGGGGGTTAGATCGTTTGAATGATCTAAGTGAGTGAACGGTTTTTAAAACGAAAATTGAAATACTTTATGAAACTCGTGTTTTAGAAATCAATTCGAATCTTTTCTGAAAACTTTCATTTCTATAAAACTTCTCTCTGAAATCTATTTATGAAATATGCTTTTGAAAATCTTCTTCTATAAACTTGTATCTGAAAGATCTGTTCTGGAACTTATTTCTGAAATGTCTGTTTCTGAAAATTATTTCTAAAAATTGATCTCTAAAAACTATTTTCTAAAAACCTGATATTTGTCTCTGAAAAACCTGAGACGTGGGGGCGTTACGTATCGTCATCCCCTCATACGCCTAACTAGAGCCAGGAGTGCAAATTCATGACATTGGGGCGTTACGTTTCGCCGTCCCCCAAAGCAAGCCACTTTTGTCCCTAAAACTAGTGGTCTTTGGCCGTTACGTATCGCCATCCCCCAAGCCACTGAACTAGAACTGGGAATGCGGATCTATACTACCCTTCAAACTCTGAATCTAGGATCTAGGGGCATCTGTCATCCATAGTCCTGAACTAGGATCTGGGGGTGTTACGTATCATCGTCCCCTCAGTCCTCTACATGTGCACATGTCCTCTCCGTCAATTTCATATCTGAATTAAGTTTCATACTGAGGTGGGTTTTCCCCCATGCCTCGAAAACGTAAAAAAACATGATTTGAAAACATTTCATTCTAAAACATCATCAAATGTAAAATAATTGTAATCAGACTTTGGCTATCACCCTATAAGCTTTTAAATGTAAGTCTTACATTTAAACATTTAAAAGAAAAGTAACTCGAGAAAAAAGATCCACTCACTGGTTTAGAATCTGGCCGGCATCATTTACTCTGCCGAAGGAAATTACAGTTCCTGCGATGATCTATAATTGATAAACTAGATTAGAAAATGGACTAAGAAGCATATTACGGAATCAGGCTAAATTTATCAATTTAAATGTTTTCCATCATTTCCATGCATATCATGCATACACCACGATATAATGTATTTATATTGGTTGATACGAGACCCTTAGGGTGGCTTCTAACACGCTAAGGTGAAACTGAGATGAACTAAAAATTATTTTGGGGAAATTCTTCCTTCACATCGCGACGCAGGACCTTGCGCGTTGCGACGCGCACAATTCCAGAAATGCATGCATAAAATTTTCCAGTTCGCATCGCGATGCAAGTCTTTGCACGTCACAACGCGAACAAAACATAAATGAATCTGCAAAAATCCCCAGCGTGCGTCGCGACGCGAGCCCTTGGGCGTCGCAACGCCGGCCTGTTTTCCAGGATTCTACATTTATTTTCTAAAGCCTATCTTGCCCCAAAAGCACCACCAACACTTCTATAACAAAATCATTGCACAAACCAATCTATTGAACTTCAAATTCACATATTCTTCATCAAATTATCATCCTCAAATAATTCTTTAATCTTTTTATCCTTGTTTTTAATTAAAGCCTTACGACTTTTAAAATTTGGGTACTTTACTCTACAATCTTTTTCTTTACTTATCAATCACCAATATGTAATCCTTATCATGTTAATATCCCTATTCTATCATCATGCTTTCAAAATTTTACAATCCAAGCATTGGGTCAAGTTTCTTTTCCTTCTTCTTTTTGATTTCCTTCACTTTCCAAGCTCTCAATTGTTGCCCATCTTCTTCTTAACTTATGAAGATTGGAATTTGTCCTTCTTCTTTGCTTCTTCTTCTTTCTTCTGTTTCTTCTTCTTCTTCTTCTCTTCTTCTTCTTCTTCTTCTTCTTCTTCTTCTTCTTCTTCTTCTCTTCTTCTTCTTCTCTTCTTCTTCTTCTTCTTCTTCTTCTTCTTATTCTTCTTACGTTTCTCTTTCTTTCTCTACACAATCACATTTTTGGAATGTGGGAATAGTATCCCCTTTTTTTCTACTAGGGGCCACTTGTCTCTTTAAATAAAAATGTAGAAACTTTGAGAAACTTAAAGATTTCTCTCGATAGGTCTCAGCAATATTCATCTAGATTTCTTATCTATATTTTTGACCTATTTCTTGTTCGAATTTGGATATATGTTAAATTCAAAAGTTGTAGGTCTCGATCTCATATTTCCGACGATATAAAATTTACTAAAATCAGAGTTCGTATGAGAAAGTTACAGCCCAAATACACTCGGCTATCTGGAGTACAACATCGTACCATCTAGTATCGAAATTTTATAAGATTTAGCCGACTGTTTTCCAAAGTCATTTAATGAGGGTATATGTGTCCAAACATGATTTATATTATATGACACTCGTCCCATGATATAACAGTAGTTGAGACTCCTAGTTGTTACAAGTAATAAGCTGGTTGGGGTGTGATGAATACTAAAAAGTGTACATTTATTGAAAGGAAAATTAATTATTTTACATTTATAGTTTCATTAATCCCCTTAATTTAACACATTTGTGAAATAATAATTAAATTTATGCCTTATATATTTTTATTGTGATTTTTATTTCTTCTATAGGTGAAATAATATATTGGATGCATAACTAGAAAAATGGACATGACATTTGGATTTTGGAGGCCAGAAACTTGAAATGACATTCTAACAGTGTAAAATTTTGGAAATTCCAACTTTGTGCAAGTTTCGTATTTTGGCCATAAATTTTTACTCTGATATAGGATTTGAGGCGATTCCAGTTTCAGATGAAAGAATACACGAATATCTATAACTTTGTTGTTTATAAGATTTTTTTGTTGTGATGTTTTTAAGGTCGAAATGGGTGAAGAATCCAATATGTATTACATGTAATTTTAATTATTAGAAATCAAAATAAAAATTAAAATATCACAATCCATCTTTAGGTGGACTGTGACAGATGTTTGGAAATTGATCAACAAAAATAAAAAAAATAACAATAATTTGCAAAAGTTTATTGTTTGTATTTGATTTGGAAAGTGGTAAGTTATAATTGAGAGATGAGCACTTCTTCTGTAAATAGAGGTGCTCACCTCTCATTTTCTCCATGCTTCTTTCATTTTCTCTCTTGAAGAATTTGAAAGAAGTGTCTTGTGTGTTTTATTTTCTTGTAATTTTTTTTTCAGTAATAAAATTATGTTGTTTTTATTCAAAGCATGAGTAGTTAATTCTGTTCTGCTAGGGTAAAAGGTGAAACTCTAAATATGAAGAATATAAAATAATCTTACTTATATTATAATATATGAATTGTAATTTAAAAACCAATACTTAATCATCCATTATATTTGAGGGTGTCTTGATTCATTGTAGACAATCAAATTTTAGTTAGCACATTTAATACTTTACCCCATATTATATGAGAGAGTAATTTAAATCTGGATTAATTATTGAAAAATTTTGTTATAGTCTTTATGGCTAATTTTATTTATTTGACACAATTGAGTACCTAACTGGACTTTTTATAGACATATGTTATCACCACCTTTATAATTGGTTTTATATGTTTTTGCATAATTAATTCTTGAAGCAAATTAACTGGGTAATAATTATAATTTATATATTATAAAAAGTAAGATTTATCTATATTTGAAATATTAAGAGTGGATCTCATACTCCCAATATTCTAATTTATTATTACAGTTCAATTTAAAAAATTTCATCACTTCAAACAATTCATCTTTTTCTTTTCACTAAAATTACTATTTTATTTTTCTAAATCTATTCCATGTGGATCGACCCTGGACTTACCGGGTTATTTTATTACTTCGACACTCTTATACTTGGGAGTAAAGAACCACTTTGTGAGTGTGTCAACTGGAGTCCAAAAACTCATACATACGACCAAGCCTCGAAAACAACAAAAACATGTTTGTGAAATGCAAGTACAAGATATACTAAGGGTTTCCATCACACACACTTATGCATATAGAGAATTAAGAAAAATAAAAGCATATTACACATGCATAAACATATATCCTACATACTAGGACCACATGCACAAACCTTTACATGCACTTCAAGCCAGAAAATCTTTTTGGTCTTTTTTATTTTATAATTTTCTTTTAACACTAAAATAAGAAAAGATACTAATGACTTGTCAATATCCAATGGTCTGTGGAGTTATATTCCCGGTACATATCATACTCCATCCATTCGGAATCGGCTTTGAAATTTATGTCCGGGTTTTCATCTTATATACCAATGGATATATAATAAAAACATACACACCAGTATGTAGTGAAAAAAAAATACATGCAGTCATGCAAAAACATAAAACACATGCACACACACATGCAATGGAGAAATACGAATGCAACATCTAAAGTGAGACACACCGAAGTGCAATCTCATCATACCTTATAGGATCAAGGCATTCAGAAGTTATGGGAAGTCATCTCGCTTCCTCACCCAAACTTTTTGTTTAAAGTGTTTAGTAACCGGGAGTTTCGCGTTAAATGACAACTCAAATACTGAGTATATAAAGCAACTTGGGTTGGTGAAATTGTTGAGTAACCAGGGGCTCGCATCACAAATTTGGAGTCTTTGCGTCAAAAGGTAATTTGACGACTTAAGGAAACGGGGGATCAACATCAGCCCTACATAAAATGAAGTTTGGAGAAATCTTGTTGGTCAATAACTAGATGTTAAATTACCTTAGCAGAGGAAAGGATAAAATGAACCAAAGTGTTAGTACTAATCTACACTTAACGCCACTATAAACCAATTCAGGTTGCACGTAATTCTTGGAAGAATCATTTGAAAGGTGAAACCTTTGTTGAAATTAAATTCTGAATTTAGATAATGCTCATGTTTTGAAGAGATTGGATTTCAAAAGAACTTTTTTTGAAAAATATACGAAGAGTTATTGCATGATAAAAGGAATTTTGAATGCAAAACCGATGACCTTGGGGGGTGGCCTAGAGGCCCAATGTGAGATGGGGATTAGAAAATGGATTCGACCACTGTTATCGAAAAAGGCTCCCATGAGCTGAGTATGTGGAAGACGATGTAAGCAGCAGTCTCGACCCGACCAAATAAAAGAATGAGATTTTTAGGATCTTCTGAGTTACCTTATAGCCTAACCCGATGAGGTCACTTTGTATAACCCCGAGCAAGTCTAGGTATTGGGGATGGAACTTTGAGAAGTATCATCTTCCTCGATATCCCGACCTGAAGAACGAAAGATGAGATCATTAGCCGACCAGTATTAAAGCGTATGAAATATGCCTTACTTGGGGAGGAATGCGTCTAGAAGGCTAATGATGAAAGAGATAAAGTAATGGTTCACAATGATTGTATGCCTTGTGAACTGTCATAGGCATATACAGTGCCACAGCAGCAACCGCTATAAGCCAGGGCAGTGGTAGGGAAACGAGCTTATTTGATTGGTTAAGAAGAAGGTGGAAGTAGTGGCTAAAGTTTGTAATGATGATTCAGTGACATGAAATAACGTCAGAGTCGGTGGAACAATGATTTTGGGAGCCTATATAAAAGGATTAAAGTCACTGTTAAAAGGGTTAGCAAATTTTACATTTCACAACACTTGTAAAAATCAAGAGCTAAAAGAGTAGAGAAAGTTAGAGATAGAGAGAGAAAGTGGGTCATCATCCAACCACTTGAGTGAATTGTAACGGGCGTGTCATGATCAGAGGTGAGAAGTGTTTGTGTTTTAATAGTTATCCCTCATTGTTTATAGCCCGGGTCGGTCTTGACCCCGAGAAGTATACAATTATCCTCATTTCTCTCGTAGACGTAAGTTGAAGCCACTTTCCACCGAACCACGTAAAATATTTATGTGATTAACTGTCTGTCTGCTAAGTTTGTTTGGTTCCCTACTAACCTAAATAAATTCACTATTCGAGAGAGGTTTATTCGATGGGGGAATTCCATGTTTTGCCTTTCGAACCAAAAAACAGTCATCGACAAATATTTTATTATATTTAATATAATTACACATGTCATATGTTTATTAATTAATAATATCACTCGTATATATTTCAAGCTCAAATTGCGTGCTAACAGGCAGTAGAGATTATCTTGGAACAGTCTGTTGGTTTCTATTAAGGTCCCGGATCGATTATAAGCATGAAAAAACATTGCGAATACATATCGACGAAGTTGCGGAATACTCACATCGATCGGTTGAGACGATTTGAAGCCGAATGGAGCCAAAAACGCTCACTGGTTTGGCCCACTGCTGTGTGCAGAATTTGCTCACTGTTTTGGGCAGTTTTGGATCAACTTTGAAGCTCCAAACTTCGTCGAATGGATCCCGCCTCATGGGTGAACCTCCCTACCACCTTCGCAAGACTCGTAAGTGTGCTAGCACTTGAGTTTTTGCCACAAAAACCCACTCTTGCCTCCCTATAGCTCACGGCATTTCTGGTTCAAAAACCAGTGAACATTTTTGCTGTTTTGCTGTGTGAGAGTGAGAGAAGAGAAAAGAATTGAGAGAGATGAAGTTGTGTATTAGTTGGCAAAACCTTTTCCAAAGGGTTTTATATATTTTTCATAAAATTATAAGCATTTACCAAATAAATAAAATGGTAAATACTCCACCAACTTACACTATTCACCAACACATCAACTATTCATTTCACTTTATCAAAGTGACATGTTGTGTGTCCATCACTCAATCAATCACATCATCAATCAATCACATCAATCACTCAAAGTGACTTTTGATTTGACGCTTGATGTGACGAGTGATTTGACGCTTGATGTGACTTGCGTTGCCGCACTCGAATTCGAAATACGAATGCGCTCGCAATCACACTCGGGCTCGGTTTCGCTAATTCCTAATTAGCGAATTTTCCGTTGCGTCGTAATTAAATGATTACGCCTAGCGAATTCACTATTCACGTCGCTAACGAATTAATTCTAAATTAATTCGTTCGCCCGAATTAAAATCCAATTTTAATTCCGCGTCGAAATCTAATTTCGTTTAATATATCGAATATATTATTTATCGATTAATTCCAAATTAATCATTCTCTCTCTTAAGACGATATTTTATCCCAGATAAAATATCTCCGTAATTAATCCTAGATTAATTTTCTCTTCTTCTATATAATCCCAGATTATATAAGTGCGAGTTGTGCGTCATCGGTGGATTATCGGGAAGCGACCCATGAGATCCCCGGATAATTCGGCAGTAAATACGGTCGTCGGAATATCCGAATCACGTACGTACCAAGTACTACGTTTCTACCGATTTACGAGACAAGATCGGCTTCTAGCAAAGCACGAAGTCTATCCAATTCTCCGGTCATATTCTCTAAGAATATTTAAGATCTATATCAGGCGTAGTATACCAAGTATCGTGTATATCGGCCCAGTATCGGATAGTCACGTGCTAGGGCTGGGGCTGGATAAGTGTCTGCCCCGTCCGAAGCACATATCGGATGTCTGGTAACTAGTCTCTATAATCGGATATACATGACCTTGTCATAATATCCCGATGGCCGGCCAGCACTTAAGAGCACTAATACCGTATCCTGCGTGACATCATCTCCACTATGACTGGAGTGATACTTCCGTCTTGACATCACACCCAACACTCTACGATTCTCAATATACCCAGCATTGGCGTACACAGAACCGGTTAGAGTCCTAGACGACCTCAACAAAAGTATACTGATTGTCGTAAGCATTAGCGGTGCAAGTCTCAGGTTAAGACCATACACACCTACCCTGATGTCGGACTCCCATAGACACATAGTCATAATACCAATGGGATTCCGAGGGGTCTATCCAGAGCGAAGCTGTTTCCCGTACCATCGGTGAAACACAACCTCCTATCGCACTTGCATGAGTATCCAATACCCAAATATATGAGAACTATGCCGTTGTGCCCTCACAACGCGCACAAGTGCAATACTAGCCTATTCCGCATTATCGATGTCCAGTCTCGATAATACTCCGGCTAGGGATATTTAATGATTAATCCTTCGTGGACTGATACTGTCTCATATCATTCTCAATCCAGGAACTAATCATAGGGACCTCTCTTCATTTATATATCTAAGGTGATCTAATCACAATGATGAGAGTGCAATTTCCTTGTCACATAGTTAATTTGTACAACAACACTATGATCTGTACAAATAGTGACGCTATGGGTCATGTTATCCAACAATCTCCCACTTGGCACATAGCCAGTCACTCAAGTGTCGAACACCCGAACTATGTACGGTTCGCTCAAATTGCTGAGAAAAGGTTTTCGTCAGCGGATTTCCATGATTATCGTCTGACGCGATTTAAACGATCATCACATCGCCACGATGTATGATCCGAACGAATCAGATGAATATAGAAGTATATATCTGGATCGTCGATGAGACCTTTAATTCTTTAGCCTTGTGCTGACGCCTAGCTCAGCTGCTAACAAACTATATATCTAATCTAATTAGATTTATTATCGACCCAAATGGCTTCTATTGCTGCCTCAGCTGCAGCAATAATCCGCATTTGTTGTTTATTCGGCAACAGTATCTTGCTCGGAAGATTTCCAGCTCACTGTCCCGTTATTCAAACTTTATAGTACCGCAGTATTTAACTGTTTGGAAACTTGCGGTAGTGATCCCAGTCACTTCAAGTTCTCCTTCTCCATAGTTTAAGACAGCATCTTTAGTTCTCTAAGATACTAACAGATGTCCTTAACTTCAATCCAGTGACTATCACTTGGATTGACCCGATTGTGACTCCATATGCTCAAAGCGTATGAGACACCTATCAAGTACATTTTAAATGTACAATTTCCAGAGAGTGTTAACAACTCTAAATCTATCCCAGTAGATCTTTATTCCTTGAATAAAGGTTGTTACTCTCCAGAATTCTACGGAGAATTTCTATGAAAACAAGCTTTCACCAATTGCTTTATGGGAATTTCCTTGTCAGTGCGCTCCCACTAACCTCCTTATATACACAAGAATCATTTCGTTTTGAATCAAATCATTAACCATTATGATTATTTCAAAACGACAGTTCCAAGAACCTTATGCTTGCTTCAATCCAAACATGGATCGAATAACCCGCAAACCTTGTTTGTCGGTTATACAAAATCGTCAGGATGTTGTAAGCATCCTCCTATCGGTTTCCTTTTCAGGAAAGCGATTTTGATCATTAACTGACACATTTCATAAATGAAATATGCAGTATCTACAAGCATCTTCAAAATGGATTTACCATGGCAACAGTGTAAAAGGTTGAACCGTAATCAACACAATGTTGATAACGATACCTTTCCGTCAAAAGCCTAGCTTTGTACGTTGGTATGTTGCCATCCATGTATGTCTTCCTTGAAGACGTTTATAGTACCAATAGGCACATGCCTTGCGGTACAACAACTAGTATCCAAACATAGTTGTTATACATGGAATCCATTTCGGACTCATGGCACTTTGCCATAATAGGGAGTCGATACCTTGTATCACTTCCTCGTACGTAGTCGGTTGGTATACCTCCGTAAGATTTACATCTTTAAGGGGTTACATCAGAAACCCATACCCCAGGTTGTTTCCTGATTCTCTCCGATCTACGCGGTTCTTGTGTATTCGAAGATTAATGGTACAGATTCATCATTGATGAACTGTTTGTGTTCCATTAAGGACTTCGTGCCTCGAATAGTATTACTCTGATTTTCATCGAGTATCACTATCCTCCCACTGACCACTGCATATCGGTGTTCCTCTTAGGAAAACCGCATGGTGAGCAACAATTATATTGTTCTCATGTGAGATTTATAAGTACTATACTTATGGTTTCCCGTAGGATAACCTATTAGTGGCACTTATCCAATTTGGGTTCTTAGTTTGGTATCATCCAAACATTATGCCCGGCATACCCAAATTATTAGGAATGAGAAACCCTGTTTCTTTCCTGTTCATATCCTATATGATATCTGTCAAACAGATTTATATGGAACCTTATTCTAAATAAGTTTTGCACTGTAAATACATATCCTGTTGAAGGAAATGATAGCTCAGAGCGACTCGTGATAAACCTTATCATGTCCAACAAAATTTGGTTTTCGTTCGGACACACCGTCTAACTGACGTGTCTCGGGAGGAGTCCTCATCTGAAAGAATACTATACTCTTTCATGTATGTTTGAAACTTACTGCTTAAGTATTTTCCATTACGATTTTACCGTGACGGCATAATACTATAGTCGATCTGTTTATCTACTTCGTGTCGAAACTCTAAATGTTTCCGATCTGTGTTCTTCAAAAGAAACACATAACCATAACGTGATGTTACATCCGTTAAGGTCACGAAATATTCATGTTCACATCTAGCCTAGCTAGATATGGGCCCACTAACTTCACCATGAATATGGCTAACAGATCGGTGGCATTTACACTATTACCAAGTAAACAGTGTTTTAGGTACTTTACCTAACAAACTAGATTCGTAGACTTTATTTGAATAGTCAAATCAGTCCTAGTACCCACTCTTCAAAAGTGTGTGGATATACGAGTCTTGTTTAATTGTGTCCCAGACAACAATGCCACAAATAAGTCTCTATTGATCAAATCAATTTGAGCTATTTATTTGTCATTTTTATGTTTTGAGATTTTATTCATATTCAAAATATAAATTCTGTTATTACATCTAATGTATTTATCTCAGTATCATCTTTATATAATGAAACACTTAGTGTTCTAGAATATAAAGGTTTATCCACAATGGATTAAACACTGATATAGAGATAATGTCTCTAGTCAAACTAGTTACATTATAACAGTTCCTAATTTAAGTACACACCCGAAGGGTAGTTCCTAAACTTAGGTATCTACGGTCGAAACAGCGACTTTCGTCCCGTTTCCGATTCGCAGAGCAATCTCAGTTTGAAGTCAGTATCCTGCTCAAAGCAGATTCTGAACATCAATACATATATTTTATGTACCACACTAAGTATTTAAAATCTAATTTCAATACTAGTAGTGAACATAATTTTGACAAACATTTTTAAGTAAGAGCCTTGCCCTTTCTTTAATTCCTTCGTGTCTGCCATATCCAAATGGTAGTCACTTTGGGATATGTCAATTATCCTTTTCAATATTTCAAGAACCTTAGGCCAAGCCTCGGGTTTCTAGAATATCGAAACGATGTGCACCTCGTGCTACATGCCCAATTGCAAACTTTGACTTTTCACCTCTAGAATAGTCAATTAATTCTCCAAGAATTATTTATTGCAATTTTAATACTTCTTAAATCTAAACAGAGATTTATGACAAGTATATTAAATTAAGCACTAAAGTCATCATCACATAAATCTTCCAAAGATTTTATGCTCTACTATTTGCTTAATTATGGGCTTTAAGGTATAATAAGTTATTTTATCAAATAAAGTAACCTATTATTTATTCCCAATTTGAAAATTAAATCATTTAAAATATTTTAATCCCAGATTATATTTTAAATATCCAACTTTTCAATTTTATCTTGATTACAATAGTCCAACTATTTAATCAACGATTAGTGGTACTATATATATTAATGATTATAATAGTCAAACTATATAATCAATATAATCCAAATTAATTAACCTCAATTACATTGATTACTATAATCCAATTATAAAATCAACTGTAAACTGAAATTAATTAATTCAAATATATTGATTAATATAATCCAATTATATATAATCAACTATAATACAGTCCAACTGTATATTAAAACAACATTAAATATTAGTCCAACTAATACTTTTAATATATGACGAGTGATATTGTTTGAGCGCGTATGGCGAGTAATTGAACGAATATTGCAAATTCAATTCTTGCCTCCCACTATTTTTCGTCGAGCCTCTAACCCTCTGTCGAGTACTCGGGGAACCGTGTTTCCTAGTGGGCTAGGATCCCGTTAAATATCACACAATCTTGACTTTGGCCAACAAATTGTATGATAATTAATTAGGTAGATCTCTAAGATCAATTGGATCTCATCCAACTCCTAGATCCGGTAGGGGACATCCAAGTCCGAAACATATATCTTATATATGCCTATATATCCAATATATAGCCTAACCTTTTTCTCTGAATCAACTAGGCCTTGGCTTTGGCACAACAAACCTGATGATCCCAGTCAAGCGCGGACCCATTGACCATGGAAGCTTCGTAATCAATGTCGATGGACAAGAAGTGGTCTTGACTTTGGCCAACAAACCACAACTTGGACAAGACACCAATAGAACAAAGCTTCGTGATTCAAGCACATCTTCGACGGACAAGGGCTTGACTTTGGCCAACAACCCATGCCAATCTAGGATCTTGAGCAAGAATCACTCAATGGAAGGAAAAGACGCATGATATTTGATTAGGGCTTTTCGCGTGCAAATTGGCTACCAATTTCATTATCTTTGTTAAGGTCTCATCATCATACACCCTTAAACATGCATTCTAAATACATAATAAAGCGAGTATGAAAATAAATAATAATGATATGCGGATGGATACTTAACACATTGATCCTAGATCAAATCTCTCCCTTTCTCACTCAAGCTAGCACTTGTATTACTTCTACCTGTTACACTACACTTCTAAAGAAACCTCATTTACATTGAGGGGAATAGGTGAGAAGAGAATACAAAGAGAATAGAGGTGATAAGGCTGGACACGCAGGTCCAATTTAATAATCGAATTTATTACAACAATTTCCAAAATTGCCCCACCCGACTAATATCCATCCGATATACATTATTCATTCATCACAACCACGTATTCACACATAAGCATGCTATCAATCAATCTAATCAAAATTAATCTGATCTGATAATATGTGATCATCCAATGTTCAAACAACGATTTGATTTTGCTCGAGTCAAACTCGTTTTTGCGAATAAGTACTCAAAGTACGAATTCATGAATTAAATTAAACTACATAATTAAATCCAATTTAACATGTATTTAATACTAATTCACTATTCAATTCCAAATTGAAAATTACACTTTATTTAATAAACCTTTAACGACTTAAATTCCAAATTTAATCGCGTCGGGACTCAAACCCGATTAACGTCCAACGTCAATTCAATTCAAGTCTAATGGGCTTTAATTAATTTCTTAAGGCGTGGGCTTCGGCAACCAAAGCCCAATCAAGGAGTAACCCCATAAGCCTAGAAATCAATTTAGGCCCATTAGGCCCAATTAAACTTTAAAGGTTTATAAGTCGCATTTGGGCTTAACGGAAGTGGCTTTGGGCCCAATTGGATCCAATCCATTTGGCCTAAATCCAACTTTGTACAACAAAGCCCAATAAGCCCATTTACAACATAATAAGCCCAAATCCAATTTAAGGCCTAAATAACTAAATTACATGAATCCAATTCCGCAATTTAATTACCTAAAGTGCATTACATGATTAATCACCCAAATCAATATTTCCAAAACATGAAATCAGTCCAATTAATCATGCTCAATCATTATTATATGTCCAACACATAATTGAAAATCAAACCCATTACATGCTTTTATGCTCTCGGCCAAGGAGGGATTTTGTGTCCGATTTGGTTTCAATCCAATCGAACCCACAATCGACATTAAATCACCATCCAATTTGATTTCATACACATCCAATGTCACAAAATCAAAATTCCAAGATATTAGGGCATTAAGTCCATTCGGCCACCATAAGCATTTTGGGGATTTTGTTCAATTCAAAATTAAATCCAATTCAATCTTAAATTAACATCATCCAACATCATTACAACTCATCCAATGAATCAAAATGAAAAATTCCAAGAATTCCAAAATACTCATCACATTCGGCCAACATGAATTTTTTGGGGAAAAATTGATCCAATCATTATTTCATTAAATTGATCCAATCAATCACTAATTAAACATGTTATAAGCATACTCAAACATTCAATTCATTCAAATCATGCTCAAAACAAGTTTACCCAAATTTTAAGCCCTAAAATTTTCATGCTCAAACCTAGGCTCTTGATGCCATTGTTGGTTTCTATTAAGGTCCCGGATCGATTATAAGCATGAAAAACATTGCGAATACATATCGACGAAGTTGCGGAATACTCACATCGATCGGTTGAGACGATTTGAAGCCGAATGGAGCAAAAAACGCTCACTGGTTTGGCGCCACTGCTGTGCAGAATTTGCTCACTGTTTTGGGCAGTTTTGGATCCAAATTTGAAGCTCCAAACTTCGTCGAATGGATCCCGCCTCATGGGTGAACCTCCCTACCACCTTCGCAAGACTCGTAAGTGTGCTAGCACTTGAGTTTTTGCCACAAAAACCCACTCTTGCCTCCCTATAGCTCACGGCATTTCTGGTTCAAAACCAGTGAACATTTTTACTGTTTTGGCGTGAGAGAAGAGAAAGAATTGAGAGAGATGAAGTTGTGTATTAGTTGGCAAAACCTTTTCCAAAAAGGGTTTATATATTTTTCATAAAATATAAAGCATTTACCAAATAAATAAAATGGTAAATACTCCACCAACTACACTATTCCAACCACACACATCAACTATTCATTTCACTTTATCAAAGTGACATGTTGTGTGTCCATCACTCAATCAATCACATCCATCAATCAATCAATCAATCACTCAAAGTGACTTTTGATTTGACGCTTGATGTGACGAGTGATTTGACGCTTGATGTGACTTGCATTGCCGCACTCGAATTCGAAATACGAATGCGCTCGCAATCACACTCGGGCTCGGTTTCGCTAATTCCTAATTAGCGAATTTTCCGTTGCGTCGTAATTAAATGATTACGCCTAGCGAATTCACTATTCACGTCGCTAACGAATTAATTCTAAATTAATTCGTTCGCCCGAATTAAAATCCAATTTTAATTCCGCGTCGAAATCTAATTTCGTTTAATATATCGAATATATTAGTTTATCGATTAATTCCAAATTAATCATTCTCTCTCTTAAGACGATATTTTATCCCAGATAAAATATCTCCGTAATTAATCCTAGATTAATTTTCTCTCTCTTCTATATAATCCCAGATTATATAAGAGTGCGAGTTGTGCGTCATCGGTGGATTATCGGGAAGCGACCCATGAGATCCCCGGATAATTCGGCAGTAAATACGGTCGTCGGAATATCTGAATCACGTACGTACCAAGTACTACGTTCTACCGATTTACGAGACAAGATCGGCTTCTAGCAAAGCACGAAGTCTATCCAATTCTCCGGTCATATTCTCTAAGAATATTTAAGATCTATATCAGGCGTAGTATACCAAGTATCGTGTATATCGGCCCAGTATCGGATAGTCACGTGCTAGGGCTGGGGCTGGATAAGTGTCTGCCCCGTCCGAAGCACATATCGGATGTCTGGTAACTAGTCTCTATAATCGGATATACATGACCTTGTCATAATATCCCGATGGCCGGCCAGCACTTAAGAGCACTAATACCGTATCCTGCGTGACATCATCTCCACTATGACTGGAGTGATACTTCCGTCTTGACATCACACCTAACACTCTACGATTCTCAATATACCCAGCATTGGCGTACACAGAACCGGTTAGAGTCCTAGACGACCTCAACAAAAGTATACTGATTGTCGTAAGCATTAGCAGTGCAAGTCTCAGGTTAAGACCATACACACCTACCCTGATGTCGGACTCCCATAGACACATAGTCATAATACCAATGGGATTCCGAGGGGTCTATCCAGAGCGAAGCTGTTTCCCGTACCATCGGTGAAACACAACCTCCTATCGCACTTGCATGAGTATCCAATACCCAAATATATGAGAACTATGCCGTTGTGCCCTCACAACGCGCACAAGTGCAATACTAGCCTATTCTGCATTATCGATGTCCAGTCTCGATAATACTCCGGCTAGGGATATTTAATGATTAATCCTTCGTGGACTGATACTGTCTCATATAATTCTCAATCCAGGAACTAATCATAGGGACCTCTCTTCATTTATATATCTAAGGTGATCTAATCACAAATGATGAGAGTGCAATTTCCTTGTCACATAGTTAATTGTACAACAACACTATGATCTGTACAAATAGTGACGCTATGGGTCATGTTATCCAACACAGTCGACACGTTGAAAATTTTAATTTTTAAAAGTGTAATAAGATGTTTATATTTTTATATTTTTTATCTGTAAACTGACTTAGGGCCCGCCGCTCCTTTACTTTCAATGAAGTAAAAGGTTACATAAATAAATTTTTAAAAGAGGTGGGGTTATGCTATAAATGAAATTTAAACGGTAGAAAATTGCTTGAATTGGAAAGGCATGTGCTAAGGATTATAAATGTCTCACTTTCATAAACCTGTTACCTTATATTATCCATGCAACTGGTGACATGACAATCATTATATCCTGATCGAGTTTTATCACAATTAATCTTTATTATGATTCGGGACAAAAAGTCAGCCTAAATCTCAATCGATTCTTTAAATCGGGATAAAAAAATCCCAATCGAATGGTTCAATATCCCAAAACGCGATCAAAATTTGAAATTTTCTGAATAAAAATTCAAGAGCCCGATTTTTTTCGAAATGAAAATATGCTCGTCCCATATCCGTTGGGCAGCATTGTGAATTTCGATTATCTACTCAATTTCATTATCTACTAAATCGCCCGGGTGAAATAGCTAGTCTTATCACTCCTGCCTCTTTAAACTAACACATCTCTTTGTGTGGTCGGCTGCAGAAAAAATCATCCCTCTCTTTACTTTTTCTTCTTTCCATTTACTCTTCTATTCTCCCATTTTCTCCTTTCTCTGTTTTTTCGGTATCTATTTTCCTTTTTTTTCCTCTGGGTTTTTTTTTAGTGTTTTATTACCCATATCTTTGTTGATATGTGAATCCACCTATATGTGGCGGTAAGTTTCCAATCATGTGTTGGTTTTTTGTTTTCATTTTGTAGATTTAATGGTTTCTTATCTTTAATTGATAGAAATTCTTTTCGAAAAAGATGATAGATCTAGTTTTGAAAGTCATGATTGAATATTGTAGCTTTCCTATAAACTTACAGCTATAAAAATTTATGTTTTGTAAATTGTGTTTATTCTGTAACTGTTCTGGACTTTATATTCACCAACAAGAGCATAGGTGGGACATTCAGCCGGTTCGTAAAGTCCTCCGGCACATTTGGTTGATTTAGGTGTGAATTTAACGTCTGATCCAACCAATTGTGAAGAATGTGCATCGTATGGATTTTATAAGTTTCATCCTAACCAAATTCGAGTATTAGGATATCCTAAGAAATGATTTATAACTATATCTTTACGATGTTTTAAGTAAAATCTTTTCACTATCTTTAAAAAGAAAAAACAAAAAACAACCACCACCTCGAGTGCTACACGTTCATGCTCCTTTATTGCATATGATTTTTTTAGCTCGAGGAGTTGAGATGCGAGAAGGCTTAAAATCGTGAACTAAAAATCTAGCTAATTTATTGTTGGAATGATCGCTTCCACAACATGATGTTCATGTTGTGATTCACCGATCACTTTAGAGTGTGATTGAGGAAAAACCGAATTTCTCTTTTATTACCAAGAATAGATACAAGTATGGAAACTATACAAAAACCTCACACACAACACTCTCAAGCTCTCTCCATGGAGCTTACACTCATTTGGGGTGCTTATTACAAATCTATGGTGCTCCTTTTATACGGCCAAAAACGTGTGCTACAGTGCCACACAATTTTGGCAATTGTCACACACTCTTTGCCAGCTTCTTTGCTTGCTGGAACTTGTTGTCTTCACCTTCACTGCTTGCTGGCCACCTTCATACGTTTTCACAGCTGGAGACTATCTTTCATGCAGATGGAAACAATCAACAATCTTTCATGCATGATACATGCAACTAACGTCAACAAATCAAGCTGGACTCTACAATTCTCCCCCTCCAGCTGCATCTGAAATGATCATCATCTGACAGCTATCCTAGCCATGTCTCTGCACAGCTCTAGCTTGTCCTGATCATTGTTCCTTTGTTGACATGTCTGATGTGTCTCTGCACAGCACACTTCACTGCATCTATGTACAATATTCTTTTGCTATGTCTCTGCATAGTATAATCCACTGCGTCTCTGCACAGTAATCTTCTGTTGTGTCTCTGCACAGTTCTGCTGCCATGTTTCTTCACCCGTTTATTCTTCAGTGCTTTCTTGCCTTGTGGGAAACTCTCTGGCTCCCCCTCATCAGTAAGCATAATATATTTGGATCCCGGATATCTGGTTGATGGAATCATGTCTCGCTCAGATCTTCTTATCTGAGGTCTACTAGTTTCACGAGGTCTGTCATCATCCATCTCTGTGAATGATCTTGTAGCTTCTATTGGAGTGGGTTGCGGCTCCCCCTGCTCAACACTCTCTTTTGTAATTTCTAATGGAACAAGCTGTGTCTCCCCCTACACAACATCCTCATTTGCCTCCTCTAGTTCTGCTTCTGGAATTTCCTCGTGCACCATATCTGTGGCCAATTGTGCTGGTGCTGGGTATGAATTTCTGTTGGCACTGGAATTGGAAGACATCTTGGGCATTTCAATGTCTTCAATTATTCGGTCTTCAAGAAACTCTACTTCATGGCTTCTGATGACCATCTTTTCTTTCGGATCCCATAGTCGTATCCAAATTCTTCATCTCCATGGCCTAGTAATATACATGGAGTTATCCTTGCATCGAGCTTCTCTCTGAGCTCATTGGATACATATACAACGGCTAAACAACCGAATACTCTAGGGTGAGTGTAGGAGGGATTCTTACCAGACCACACTTTCTCCGAAATCTCCATGTTCAACGGTTCAGATGGTGATCTGTTGATCAGTTAACAGGCAGCACAAACAGCTTCTCCCCAGAATGGCTTTGGCAGTTTAGCCATACTGATCATTCCTCTGACTTTCTCCATAATGGTGCGGTTTATTCTCGCAGCGACACCATTATGTTGTGGTATGTATGGAACAGTTCTCTCATGTCGAATCTCGTGTCTCCAGCAGTAGGCTTCGAACTCTCTGGAACTGTACTCGCCTCCATCGTCTGTGTGAAGGCATTTCAGCTTCTTCCCTGTTTCATGCTCTATCGTGGTGTGGAACGGCTTGAACTGATCTAGGATCTGACCTTCGTCTTGAGGAAATACACCTAGATTTTCCGAGAAGCATCATCAATGAAAGTCAGAAAATACTTGTTACCGCCTAATGAATCAACCTCCAAGGGACCACAAACATCAGAGTGCACCAGACTGAGCAACTCTGATCTTCTCTCTGAAGAGAAATCAAATGGGACTCTGCGTTGCTTACCAATCGAGTAGTGGTTACAAGGACCTTGTGCAGCATCTTTGGTAAGCTCCTTCTTGTTCAGGGTAGACAACCATCTCCCACTCATATGTCCGAGTCTCCGGTTCCACAGATTTTGAGAAGCCTCTTTTTCAGGTACATTGAGGTTGTCTGCACAAATCTTCACATGAGTCTTGTATAGTGTGCCGCAAGCATGTCCTCGGGCGACAACCATGACACATTTTTTCATTCTCCATGTGCCATTTCTGAAGTGATTGTCATAGCCCTGTTTTTCAAGAGCTATCCCCGAGAGTACATTCAGTCGAAGTTCTAGAACATGCAAGACATCCTTCAAGGTCAATGTACACCCGACATTTATCCGCAACTGAATATCACCTATTCTTACTATCCCAGAGGAACTGATATTTCCCATCTTCACTGATCTAAAGTCTCCCGCTTTGTATGTTGTGAAGAAATCCATGTGAGTATCTACCACCCACTCGACATCCTGAGTTGCGGTGTGAAGGCATGCTTCTTCCTGGCCGGAGCATATAGCGACATCTACCGTAGTAACTACTAGTGTCTCCGCGTCATTCTTCTTCGGCTGGTTATTGCCTTCTCTCTGCTCCCGTTGCAGTTTCCGGAAATTTTTCTTCAAGTGGCCTTCAATGCCACAGTGGAAGCACTTGTATGTCTTTTTCCCATCATTGGATCTGCCCCGGCTTTTGCTTCTGCCTCTCCTCCCACCTTGATGTTTCTCCTGTTGTCTTCGTCGCTACTCCGAGACAAGGTCTTCTGTTTGATCTGAGCCCACGTCTTTTCTTCTAGCTTCTTCATTTGTCAGGGCATCCTTTACCATGGGCATGGTAAGTTTGCCTCCTGGAGCTGAGTTGCTGAGAGTAACCACCAGAGTCTCCCAGCTATCAGGAAGAGAACTAAGTAGCAAGAGGGCTTGAACTTCATCTGCCAGTTGCATATCTACTGCAGACAACTGGTTCACCAGGCTTTGGAATTCATTGGTGTGTTCTGCAACGGAAATTCCACTCCGTAGTTTCAGGTTCACCAAACGCCTCATGATTAAGGCCTTATTCCGAGATGTTTTGGCTTGGAACATGTCTTCCAATTTCCTCCACATTTCATAAGCATCTGTGTCATGTGCTACGTGGTGGAAGACACTGTGACCGATCCACTGCCTAATCTGACCCAAAGTTCTGTTGTTGAGTTTATTCCAGTCTTACTCCTTAACAGACTCTGGTTTCACTCCCTTCAACTCGATGACTGGGTACTGACTAGGCTGACGCGGCGCTGACGTGGCTACCACGTGTATCGTCTTCAACCTTCGATCAGCGCGTGCGGCGCGTGTAGCGAGTGGGAGCGCATGGGGATCTCACTGTGCGGCGCGTGACGGTAAACAGGACGTCAAATCGGTCATCGGAAAATACCACCGTGCTCGTCTCTCCGTGAACTAGCTGATGGTACCCTCAAAATGAATTTTTGACAACTTTCGTCGGAATCAATTTTCCGATTGGAAGCTCTATTTTTTCGATTTTACGATCCCAAAGAATAATCGAAGCTCCTGATACCACTTGTTGTGATTCACCGATCACAATAGGCTGAAGAAGGAACTCTCCAAGGCTTTCGACATGAAAGACTTAGGACCAGCTCAACAGATTTTTGGAATAGAGATTGTTCGTGACAGACAGAACAATAAATTATAGCTTTCACAGGAGAGGTATATTGAACGAGTAATCAGAAGGTTTGATATACAGAAAGACAAACCAGTCAGCGTTCCGCTAGCGCACCATTTCAAACTGAGCAAGAGTTCGTGCCCCTCATCCAAGAAAGAGATAGAGGAAATGTCAGCAATACCATATTCTTCAGCTGTTGGAAGCCTAATGTATGCAATGGTATGTACCATACCAGATATTGCACACGCAGTAGGTATAGTGAGCCGTTTTCTCCCTAACCCTGGAAAGCAACACTGGGAGGCAGTCAAATGGATTCTCAGGTACCTCAAGGGTACAACGAAGTTTCGTCTGTGTTACGGGGGAGCTGATCCGATCTTGGAAGGCTATACAGATTCAGATATGGCGGGAGATCTTGATGGTAGGAAATCTACATCGGGATTCATCTACACTTTTGCAGTGGGAGCTGTGTCATGGCAGTCAAGATTGCAGAGGTGTATTGCATTATCCACAACAGAGGCTGAGTACATCGATATAGCTGAGGCAGGAAAAGAAATGTTGTGGCTAAAGTGGTTTCTCCAAGAGTTAGAGATCAAGCAAACGGAATAGAAGATACATTGTGACAGTCAGAGTGCTCTATACTTGAGCAAAAACTCAATGTATCATTCCCGGATGAAACACATTGATATTCGCTATCACTGGATACGCGAGGTGATGGATCAACAATTGTTGAGACTAGTGAAGATCCATACAGATGAGAATCCAGCCGACATGTTAACAAAGGTGGTTACCCGAGACAAGCTAGAGTTGTGCAGAGACATAGCCGGGATAGCTGTCAGATGACGATTGTTTCGGATGCAGCTGGAGGGGGAGAATTGTAGAGTCCATTTGAATGCATGAAGCTTCCTTGAAGCTTCCCACCGTGTTCCAGCCAGCTGAAGACACAACCAAGCATTCCAGCAAGCATCCACAACTGCCATGCATGAAGCAACAAGTTAACTTTCGGTGATTGCCAAAATTTTAGGAAGTGAGTTGGCAAAAACGTGTGCTCAGTGCACGCGTTTTTGCCCTATAAATTGGAGCTCAAAGCAGTGTTGATTGCATCCCAAAGAAGAGAGAAAACAGAGAGTGTGTGAGGTTTTTTGTTTGATAAGTTTCATTGTGTAAACTTATAAATTCTATTCTTGATAGTAATAGAAGTAATTCGGTTTTTCCTCAAATCTTATCTAAAGTGATCGGTGAATCACAACAGTTCAAACCAAACCAATTCCCATTGTATAAAATAAGTTACATGAACCCTTTAATGTGATTATATTCTATCCAAAATTAATTATTCCATTAAATTCAATAAAATTTAGATATCTTTATATATGAAATTATTAGAAAATCCATCAAATCTTCATTTTTTGAACATGATACTTTTTTTTTCCAAAACTTTTATTTTAAAAATTAAAAATCTCTCAAAATATAAAGTGTTTCATAAAAAAAAAAAATTATATATTATACATCTACAAATAATAAGCTTTCAAATGAGGAATATTGTTGATTTATTTCAGCAAAATACAATCATATTTTAGTAAGCACATTCATATTTTAGTGAGCACAGTCATAGTCATATTTTTAGTATGCTTCACATTTTAGTTAGGACAATCACATTACTTAGTCATATTTTAATGAGGACAATCACATTTCAATGAACTCGAACACACATTAATTAGCTCAGTCACATTTTAGTGAATATAGTTACTTTTTTATGAGTACAAATATATTTTCAGGCTGTATAGTATGTGCGACATAGTAATTTTGGGGTTAATTTCGATCTTTTAGAAGTCTATATTTGAGAAGCTTCCTAAAAGTTGTAGATATGAATGTTAAGTGTATGTATAATTTTATGGATTTTGATTTTTAATTCAGATAAAAAAGATACGAGTGTTTAAACATGGTTAGTTTGAAATCATCAATTTCATTTTTTATCATTTTTTTGGTCAAACCATATCGATAATATATTTATTTTAAAGTTTATGATTTGTAAATTAATAATATATAATTTTTTATTAAACAATTTATATTTTGAGAAATATTTAATTTTAAAAATAAAAGTTTAGAGGAAAGAAAGGAAGAAAAGAAAGCAATTTACAAAAGATATTAAAAGAAAACAATTTTATGTTTAATTTTCATGAACCATGCTCATATTATCCAAATTTTTATTAGGTGGATTAAATGGTAGTATCACCTCACTGAAAGGTATAAATAATAATTCTCCTTTCTTTTTATGATTTATTCTCATGTCAATTTAAGTTTTCCTTGATTAACATATAACAATACATTTGCTTCTTCTTCTCACTGAAATACTTAATGATATGCGTTGTACTAGGGGTGTGCATAATTTCGGTTCAAACCGCAACCCGACTCGAACCGAACCACGCGGTTGGAAAAATATTGAAAATGATTTCGGGTCAGCATGAACCGAACCGTAAATTTTGGGTCAGTACGCGATTTTGACCTAAACCACAACCCGAACCACCCAAACCGTAAATTTTGACCCGAACCGCCTAAACCACCGACCCGTGTTCAAATTAGACATTATTTTATATTTTTCTTCTTTAACCATGAAATTTAAAATATTTAACGATCATATGACAATATACAATGTATAAATGAAAATTATGTAATTTTCCTCTTCAATTATTATGTGAAAACACAAAAAATTTCTTTTAAAAAATTTATAATCCAAACCACTGACCCGAACCACCCAAACTGCTGAACCGTCGACCCGAACCTCCCAAACCGTCGAACCGCCGCGGTTTTCCTTATCAAATTCGCGGTTTCGGTTTCTAATGTCCCAAACCGCCAACCCGCGTGGTTTGAAGTGTTAAACGAAAAAAGCGACCCGAACCGCAGCAGTTTTTCTTATCAAATTTGCGGTTTTGGTTTCTAATTTCCCAAACCGCCAACCCGTATGGTTTGAAGTGTTAAATGAAAAAACCGACCCGAACCGCACCGCGAACACCCATACGTTGTACATACTGAACCATCTTAAATGTGATTTTCTCATATTATTCATTATTATATTCCTATTTTTTTTTATCGTTTATAAATTCTAATAAGATGTTCAAAGAATGGAAAAAAAAAATTTCCCGGGTCTATTCTCAACCAATTTTAGAAACTATAACTTGTGACCGGTTCTCTCTTTCAATGTTGAAATTCATTACATAAAACCATCGGAATAAAATAATTACATATCAAATACAAACATAAAATATTCTAAAACTTAAGCTTTGTTAGAATAAACCTAACAATATAAAATAATTTATATACTATGTTCCTTGTAATCATCAGAGATACACTTTTATACCTAGAACTACTTGGGTATAAGATGAATTACATGACAGGTCTAGTTTCTCCACCACAGCCTCAATGTAATATCAGTGAATACATATTCTTAATTAAAAGTCAAACAATATAATACATATATTGAACATAAAATATTTACAACAAAAAACAATCAATCTAATATAGAAAAATCAATAAATTTATACAACTGTGTAGTAGACATTCCGAGAAACATCATAGAATTTTAGTCTTCACCACCAGTGTTATATCTACTCACATGCTGTAAGTTGAATGTTAAAATTCAGCCAACGATGATCAATATGACTGTAATATCACACATCTTTTGGTAAGAATATGAGGATATATTTACAAGTGTTGAGTCCTCTTAACTAATTGCAAGTAATTTGAGTTGAATTGCAATCCATGCCAAGAACAAACAGTGAGGGTATGTGTGTCCCAGAACGGACAATATCCAACTAATGAGTAGGTCATCACAATGGCCAACACAGGTTCACAGAATTCTCAAGATTCTATCCTTGGCATACTTTTTCTGCGGATTAAAAATACAAATGTGATAAATTATATATCTTCATCTTTCTTTATGGGCAAAGAATGGCTGGGAATGCATTTAGTAACTTCTTTCAAAAAATGAAAAATGTAATTATAATATCATTTCTACCAAAGACAACAACTGAACACCATTTTTTGATTGCTATCAGAAGTATATGTATAAAATTTGAAACATGTAATATACAAGCTTCCCGCAAGGTAACAGTGTAGCAGGTCTTAGTTGACAATTGACATGCATTTCTCTTCCATGAAAACAGAAACCCAATCACCCCAACAAAAAATTAAAGGAAATAAAAAAAAAAAAAATTGTGATACTTACGGCTAACTTGAACTTGCAAGGTCACGTATCTCATGGACAACTGTAAGATGAGCATATTCTTATGTTCCGACCACCAGGTATATTGCCACTTGCATGTTTACCTCAGGATTTTAGTTCTGGGGCTGAAGGCCAGCTGTCTAAATTCGCACAGCATATATAATGTGAAAATCCCTGTACAACATTTCAATTTTCTCCAGCATTCCTAGCAGAAACATGTGTGTCTCTCAATTTCGCTTCTTGCTTTCTCTTATTTCGAGAACTTCGTTTTGATCTGGATGATCGAGTCTTTGGAGTATGCTTCGCTGTATGCTCTTGGATGCCAACCACTGCTTTTTCATTAGAAGGAAGTTCAGGAGGAACATCAGGCCATGGTGTACGTTTTGATGGGACTGTGATATCCAAAGGTGGGTCGATTATCCATCTGTATGAAATACAAAGAAATCATTTTAATATGGTCATCAGATACATAAACAAGAGAGATCGAGAAACAAGTATAAGACCATATTCATATCCTATAAATATGAAAATCCTACACAGACGAGATGATTGTTTGCCTGTGCCCATTGGAGGAGAAGTTAGAAGACTATATTGATTGACCATCAAACTAAAAATAGATCAGGACGGTTTTAGTTAATTAACGTGTGAACTAAACACAAACAGGTAATTTATTGAAATTTTTAAGAGCCAAAACAGAAGATTGATGCTAAAGAAAATAACTTGTTTGCATAAGAGCCACTCAAGAAACCATGACTATTATTATATCCTTTGCAACAAACAATATGCTGATGCAGCTGCAAGGAGGAACGGAGCCTCATGGTAAGACCGTTTAGATGGACTTATTTTTCTTTGTGGATAATGTTTTAGGCAAATATTTTGTGTTTCTGATTAAAATGTTGCTCGTGCATTCTACTCCATCCCACTATGCATGCACAAGAAACATATGATAAGGCTCGCTGAAATTCATGTACATGTAAAACACACAAGTACTAAAAAGAAATTGCTGTTAAGCTTCCGAAGAGACCTCCATAACGAGTTAGTTTGCCACACGATCACCAAACATGCAAACTTGATCTAGTATAAGCATGTGTGCAGGCGCACCCACCTATATCTTTTAACCTATTTCAGTATCAAAATATGTCAATGAGACATTAAACATCTCCCCCTTAAAAAACAGGAAACATTTTTTTTTAAATCTACACACCCATTTTTGTTCCAGTATATGATTTTTTGGTAGTCAAGACACAGTTGCAAGGTCTCTTGCCTTATGGGCATTCCAAATAGAATGAGCATGATCCTTAATAAATGCAGGATATTTTGAGTAATCCAGACAACTAAATCTTCCCAAGGGATTGAGCCTTGAAAATGTTACTTTTTCTTTGAGATGACATTTCATGCTTCCAAATCTTATTTAATCAATTCAAGAGATATAATATGATTAGTTAACTAAAATAAATTAGCTATGATGACATATAGGAAAGACAAAAGTATATCGTAGCAACAACTTAACAAACTTTAGGCTCAGGACAGAGAGTTGGACATGAAAGCTAACTTAAGTTTCACAGGAATACAGTAGCATAATTGAACTCGTGATTGTGTTAACAAGGAAACATACATCCATCAATAGCATCAAAGCTTCTTCAATAATTAGAAACTAGTAACGTCACAAACAAACTAATATGTGCCTTTAACCATCAATTCACAGTAGCAGGGTAAGGTTCTAATATGTGGACATGTGACAAGCACGCACACAGGAAAATGACCACATACAAAGCTTCCATGTGTCTAAGTCTGTAGATTCCATGAGTAAGAACACTTGGATCTTGAGCAAAATAAAAGCAGAAATGGGGAGTTTGAAAGAAGACAAATCTTGCAATTGTGAATTTTTTTCTTTAGCTATAAAAATGAAGTAGAAGAAACCAGACTCCAAACGAACAAACTCAAACTTGAAAAGGATCTTTCTGATTCTTGAAGAATGAGGGGTCTTATGTTGCAATTCAGATACAATTCTACTTGGAGATCAATAAACATTTCAGTAATAAAGAAACATTTTCGTGCAAATTTAAAAATCTTAAGGCAAGAGTGGTCACGACTCACGATGTTGCTAGACATGCAAAAAAACAGAGATTTTAACATTCAGGGAGTGCAGATCTGCTTTATTACTGATTACAATTTTTTTTTTTTGAATTACTCTACAGCAACTGATTACTGAGCCACTCATATTTCCACCAAAGTTGTTTATTCAATAGTCTGATTCAATTGGTCTATATAAGTTTCTAGAAGACTATGTCATCAAAGATGAAAGATCAAAGAAAGCAGAGCCTGGACATTTAAAATGATTTCACAACACAAAGCACGAGCCACTAATGGCTTTAATACTCACCCAAAGTAAGCATGCCACTGGTGATTACTATAACACATTATATCATTAGACAGAAAAAGGTCGCATAATAGTGAGAGGAAAAGAATAAAGACTCACCCGGGAGGAAATTTGCTATCAGCACGAGATTCCACGCGAAGCCACCAAACAAGAACTTGGCGACCGCAGCTTCCTAGTGGTTCTACCATGGACTGATCTTTCAGCAGAGATAGAGGACTCTCTATATCATCAAGGCCATCCAGTAAATCTAGATCATTCACCCACTCTGGCTTATCTTCAGCTTCCTTCCAAAGCAACCTAGAATTCAAAACAAATCCAGCCCATTCAAGTTTTCTGGGAAGCACCGTTGCCCTGTCATCAATGTAAGTTGCACTCTTCCTCGCATATGGCAGCGAGTTAAAAGTATGCCATCCAACCAAATTATTGGATGAGTTACAAGCAGGACCTTGAATAGGCAATGCAGGGCTCTCCACACCCTCCTCCTTCTCCGTCATCACTGATGATGACTCATCCTTATTACCCGAAAGAGCAAGTATTCCAACTGAAACAGCTCCAAACCATTTTACATTTTGGATCTCATCAAAGAGTTCCATACTATGCATATTGCTATCATCTGCAAACATCACAATGCCATCTAGCTTCTCTTCTCTCACAACTCTGGACCACCAAACATCTACTGAATTAATTTACACTCTAATAACCTCTCAATACAGAACTCACAATAAAACAGTGTAAATATCACAATATTGAAACAATTGGCCTAATTATTTTCTCCTCGATCATTATCATTTATTTATAAAATACATTTTCATTTCTCACTCAATTTTGACAACAATAGATGATAAGCAGAAAGTAAACAAAAAAATGGCTAAGAAACTTATTTTTTTCGAAGAGACTATCATTCCGAACATTAATAGAAGTAGCCCAAATTATGATGATAGTTGAGTTAAAGTTTAGTAATTGGTTTTCTTTATAAGACCTTTTAAACGTAAAACTAGTGAACAATTAATAAACAACCAGCTAAGGAAATGATGAAGCAAGAATTAACCTCAAAGCGCGAAGCCGCATTTTTGCCTCCAATTTATGTCTTCCTAACCAAGAATTCGGCATTTTCTGACCAACTCCAACATGAATAGTCCTCAACTTTGACTTGGCAATGAACGACGCCGTTTCATTGGTCACACCACCAGCCTCCATTACAATCCAAACCAGATCGTAAGGGACCAGCATCAGCGAATGCATCACGCCGGTCAAATGAAGCGCCTGGAAAGTCCGTACATAAGTCGGAGTCACAACAATCAAAGCCCTCGGAATCTTGACTCCACTATGAGCTCTCTGCTCTCTCTGTACTCTCTCGATTATGTTGTGCGCTTTCATGACCTCAGTCGGGTTCGGATGCGGCCACGGCCGGATCCGGATCCCGTGTCGCCCCACCACCACCCTCGAGTTCGAATTCGGCGTCGTCTTGTTCAAAACCAGAACCTCAACTGGAGTCGACGACGACGGAACAAACGGTATCGTACTAATGTCACTAGCCATGTTACGAAACGGAGCCGCGTAGAGGTTCGTTGTCGTCCAAGTAGTAGTGGAGAAAATGAAAAAGAAGACCAATCGAGAAAAACGAAACCCAATGACTAAGCTGATTACGCAACAAAGGCCGTGAAGGACGAGCCAGAAGATTTCGCCGGATGACGAATCCAACGGCGCTGATCCTCTGAAGCTGTTGCTCCGACGGCTCAGATAGCTCTGCTGCAACGCCGAGAGCTTCATTCTCTCTCTCACTAAACTCCCTCGTTTTTAGAGAGAGAAATCAAAGTGCTTCATTGAAATTTTTTTATTATTATTAATTTTTATTTTTGTTGAGTTTCAGTTGGTTCGAAGAAACGGTAATCAAAATGGTTATTTTAGGATTAAGATTGTTCAGCTGATTATGCTTTATGCTAATGCTACTTGCAGATTTGCATTGGTTTTTGAATTTATGAGGAAATTAATGGTATTTGTTTTCTACAATTAATTAACTGTATTTATTCAGTCAATGTATAATGATAATAATAAGTAGAATACGACTATGATTGGATTGGATTGGACAACAAAAATACGAAAAATATGAACTTTTAATTCATTAATTTTTTGTTTTTGTTTTTGTTTTTTTAGTATTGTCCAGATGTTATCACGAACTCTTGTATAAGAACAGCTCTACATGTATAATACAATTTAAATTCAATTAAAGTATATTTTTTAAGTATGGAAAAGTGAGACGATAGGAGTAAGATTGGGTAAGTATTAGGGATGGCAATTTTACCCACAAACCCGCAAACCCGCAAAAACCCGCCCGCAATGGGTAGGATTTGGTAAATATATTAGTGGGTGCGGTGCGGGTTTGGTAATTTAAAGTAGAACCCGCTACGGGTGCGGTGCGGGTTTGGTAATTAAGAAAAAAATGCGGGTATCTATTGCGGGTATCCGCATACCCACAATATTATTTTTTATTAATTAATATTTTTAGGACAATATAAAAAAACATTCATATAAAAACAACTAACAAAACCTAAACCTAAAACATTAATCCACAATTCTACACTCCCACTCAGCCGCAGCCCGCAACCTGCCCAACTTCAGTAGCTTTCATGTTTCTTCATTACACTTACACCACTTGAGCTTTGTAAGCATCACTTTCATTACAATTAGCATAAAAAATATGACCAAAGATTGATTATTACTTTTTAGCTTATTATCGATTAAGTTGGCTAACTTAGATCATTATAATTATGAAGGGAAGAACTCGTTTTAATTATGTTTATATGAAAAAATAAACATATGGTACCGAATCTTTCATACATTATGTTATCTATGTATTGTATATACATACATTGCATGTTGTATATGTTAAATGAAAAACAAATGTGAAAACTACAACTAGCAATTAAAAATAAATTATTTAATTAAAAAAATTAGATTATTAAGAACACAAAGTAATTCAATATTTTAAAAACCCGCAAAAAATCCGTTGGGTACCAATGCGGGTTTGGTAATTTATTTTTATATGCGGTGCGGGTTTGGTAATGAAAATTAAAACCCGCAACGGGTATGGTGCGGGTTTGGTAATTTATTTATATATGCGGGTGCGGGTTTGGTAATGGCAAACCCGCACCATACCCTACCCACTGCCATCCCTAGTAAGTATTGACTGAACATGATTCAAATCGATTTTTGGATCGATTTCATTATTAATTTTCTATAAAATGATATAAAAACCGATTAGGAATTCTTCATAATAGATTGAAACTAAATGACTTGTCATCCATTTATTAAATATGAAAAAAGTTATAAACATAATCAATCTAATTGATTCACAAGTCATCTTTTTGAAAAAAAAGAAAGAAAGTTGTAAATAAAAAATATCGGGGCTAAAATGATATAATAAAAAAGTTTTAGGGATTAAAGTGCAAAAAAAAAAAATTAGATCAAAAAATTAGAATTTTAGAATATATGCGACTTGCATTAAAAAATTTATAAGTTTTAACAATGGTTAAAAAAGACCTGGCCAACGGTTCGGTTCACGGTTCCACACTTATGGAACCGTCGCCGAACTAATTTATTTCGGTTCGGTTACGGTTCCACAAGATTGTGGAACCGTGAACTGAAACCGAACCAGACAGTTTTAGTTCGGTTCCATTTAAATTTTAATTAATTTTAATTTAAAAATAAAGTGCAAATTAATTTTAAAAAAAATTAACCATGAGACATTACAATTTAATCTAATAAAAAAATTTATTAATTTGATTTTTCTTATATTAATTTAAACACTTAAATTGGAAATAAAATAAAGAGTTTGAACTTATAAAAATTTAAGCTGCCTACATATCCTCTTGCGGTGAGAGGAATCAAAGTTCACATAATTCCATTATATTTTTAATATAATGAACCCCATTATAATTATTTACACATCATCATTATTTGTTCTTGTTGTTCATCATTCAGCTCTCGTTCCGCTTCTGTAATTGTCGAACAAGTCTTCAAAATCATCGGGGACATCTTCTCGTTACTTTAGACCAGTTCGAGTCCAATTATCGACACATGATGTTGGTGCTAAGGTGCTTGAATGTAATGAAAATCGTCTCGCTACCAAAATATTATCTCCTAAACTAAACAGGTGCTGCTAGCAACTCTTTAATAATAATTGATAAAATATGACAGATATTTTGATGTCGGTGCTACCAGTTAAGTACTTGAAAATTTTTACCTACAAAACTTTCAACAAAAAAACTCAAAATTTACTATTAAATAATTATCTAATTTCGAATTATTAATCGTGTTTAATTTATAAGATACGGTAGTAAAGGAAAGAATGATTCAAAGTGGTATTGAAAGTTGTTAAGTACTAATCATTTAACAGAGAATAATTTGTAATTAATGCTCATAGTTAAGAATTAGCTTAGTCATGGCCAATCGTTTAAAGCATAACGGACAAGTAATTAGAGTTATAGACAGATAATATGAGGCGTAATTAGAGTCAAAACAAATTTCTCACATGTAAAATGTAAGTCATCAATAAATCGGTAGAATTTTCGGTTTTTTCTCATTCAAGGAAAAAAATTTACATTTTTTTTTGAGTAATGATATTCTTACATAAAATCTTACTAACAATTTCTACACCTCTCTCACTGTAGCTACAGTGATGCTACAGTAATCACTGTAGCTACAGTGAGAGGGGTGTAGAAATTGTTAGTAAGATTTTGTGTAAGAATATCATTTTCCTTTTTTTTTTTGAGATTATTGGAAACCCCACCTCCAAATCATTCTTTTTGGGCTTAAGCAGAGCAGGTAAAACCCCCTGATTGTCTCAGATTCTTACAAGAAACGCACTCTCTGAATTTGAACCCATAACCTCAATGCGAGATCCTAAACCCTACACCACCAAACCACACATTTTTTTTTTGCCTTTTTTTTCCATTTTGCTACCATTACCTGATGGCTTTATGAGAACTCCGCAACCATTTTTGTCTTTGTGGGGGCTATTGGAGTTATGTTCTTGCTACAACTGCAACAGTTTTCCCCTAAAGCCGCAACTTTATTTCTTGCATTGCTTGTGCATTACAGAATATACAAGTGGTATTGATCTTCTTTGACTTACCATTATTAAAAATTGAGTGTGGGCCCTGTACTGTGAACATGTTTCTACACATAAAGAACTATTCACAGACCAGCGCTAGATTTATGACTGAGTTAACATGGAGCAAAACTAGAGAAAAAGTTTTGAAAGAGCTTCACATATACCTTGTTCTGGATGGGTCCGGAATCGTGTATCAATTTGGGACCTATTGAGAATTAATTCCTAGTATCTGAATTTTCCAAGTTTCTGATCGGGAATTCCCAAATTTTAAGTTGTCCACCCCTATTTGAAGTAGTATTAAATAGGATATTGATTTATTTGGGGGAGGGGTGAATTTTAATTTTCACAAAATGATAGATATTTTTTATTTAAAAATAGATAAATCAAAATTATGTTATTAATTAATCAGATTTTTTTTATTATATATGATACTTCTAATAAATTTTTGGATTTTCTAATTCGTCCTTTAGTTGTTCCGTCATAGGTGCCATCGCTATCTCACAGAAAGTGATAAGATCTGCATGAATCTGTTGGTTTTCAGAGTTCATGCGCAGCGGAAATCGTGTTTTCGGTAATAGGAAAAAATTTAATTTATTTTTTCATACATGAACAATCAAAACCGGATCCGTATTTTCTAGTATATTAATAATAAAATTATTTAGAACTCAGGTTAGAAATATACCTGTAGATCTGGATCTGTTTGTAAATCGATTCTTTGAACCACGATCTTCCTCGTCTTATCTCCTCACCTCAAACAGCACGCGTGGGCGTGAAAATAAATGCGAAGAACACTCTAATTTTAGTGAAGGATTCGTGTACTCAATACATGAGACGAATCCTGTGGGGTTATTTTCTTTTTAGTTTTCTCAAAACCAAACCAAGAAAAATCAAAAGGAAAACTATTTCATTTTTCTTATTCTCACACCCTTGCTCACGTTTTTCTTTGTTGTTGTTTTTCTTTTAATTGTTGATCATTATCAACAGTAGTATCATCAATTCCTCTTGCTCACGTTTTTATTCTTGTTCTATTAGATTTCTTTTTGATCAACTTTCACCTCTTTTGTTTTTAGGATTTCTTTTTGATTTATTAAAAAATCTCAAGTAAATCCATTAAGGATTTGATTTTCAAAAAATCAAAATAAAATTCTTTAATATTTATCCCATAATTTATCAAAGATAATTCATTAAAAAATAATTTTCAAAATTTCAACTTTTGAAATATTATCTTATTCAATTAAAATTTAATTAATCAAATTAATTAAATATTAATTTTCATAAATTAATAAATAGATACATTATCTATTAATAAATATATTAAGACAACATTTGTCATAATTTCCAAACAAGAGCTATATGGAATAATTAGAGTGTAAAATAATTCATAATTATTTTAAATAATTCCCAACTATTTTTCTTCGCAATTATAATCGTTCGAACAGTGATAGAAGACGACGAGGGGACCGATGGACCTATAATTCTAAGCTCCAATAATTCCGTCGATTAATTATAAACTCTTTTATTAATCAAACGAAAATTATTAATTCTGGAGTAACTCCACTAAATACCCAGAATTGCACTCTCAGAATTATAGAATTAATTACTCAAAGTATTCGTCCATTGATATAGTCATTACCTATGTAGTGATCCTCCATAACAGATTCGTAAAGGAGCTAGGTATAAAAAATCTGTTAACCTCTCCAATTACATCTTTATCCTTGACTTCCATTAGTTCTCAAGTGAACAATTAATTCATAACTTTTATGAATTTGCGCGCTAATCGTTCAGGTCCTGAACTAACAAACAAGGGAATCTTATGAACAGATTTCATTATATCAGATTAGCATTCCCAGCTATTCATTTAACTCATTCCCAAGTACAAGGTTTACGAAATGTAATAGATACAAAACCATACCGAGTAAATTAAAGAATAAATTAATATGATATAGGAGTCTGCTAAATACAATGAATTAAGATCATCACATATATAACCATCATTATGATAAAATTGATGTTCTTTATTTAACGGAAATTATTAGATCTTTTCAATTTTATCTGGTCCTGTCCAATATAATCTTATTATATAAAACACATTCATTTTTACGTCTCTACATAATATAGTCTGGATAGAACTATACCATTCATAAATGGAATGAACTGTATTTATGACTTTGGATTTGAAGATTCCCAACTTCAAATCATAGTCATGGACAAATTTTGATTATTACTCTTTAAATTTTATCCATGCATATATGCATGTAACATTTTACATACACATATATGTTTAATTTAAAGCTACATAAATAATCACTGAATTTTCATGAATTTTATAAAGCAAATCAAAATGCATACATGGAATAAAATAGAATCACAAATTTATTAATCAATCATGTTTCGAACATATTTGCTTGTCGGGCATACAAATCCCAACAGAATCGTGAGGCTTCATTTCAATAAGAATCAACACTTAAAATCGATTTTTTAAACGTGTTTTATTTACAAATTTTAGGGGAATAATTTGACATATTGAATAGAAATTAGGAAAAACTCACCTTGAGGCCCTTGTACTCTCAATGTTTTTTACATTGCACTCATGTACTAAATTTTCTACACATTGCACCCCTGCACTCTCAAAAAATTGACATTTCACCCTTATTTTAACGGCAAGTTAACAGAGTTGAGAAATATTCTGACATCACCCGCCCTTATTTGTGTCATATCTGTCTGGTTTAGGAAGAAGCACCTATGCTAAAAAGAGAAGAGCTAAATAAATGAGTGTTTGCTATAAATGTGCACGCATGACATGTAATACTCGTTGTCGTTCTTTAGGAATGATGTCTGATAACCGTGAAGCATCTTTGTTTGTTTTTTGTTGTTCATTAATAACACTCCAAGATCGTAGTTTTGATCTAATTTTTGCAATAAATTAGTTGGATTTTTGAATGTATCAGAAGGAGCATAATATTTATGCGCCCTAACATATAGTTATGCGCCCTAGCATAACTTCAAAGTAAAAAAATTTGCTCGGTCCAATCCGAAATAAGGGTGTGTGATGTAAGAATATTTCTCAACTCTGTTAACTTGCCGTTAAAATAAGGGTGTAATGTCAATTTTTTGAGAGTGCATGGGTGCAATGTGTAGAAAATTTAGTACAAGGGTGCAATGTAAAAAACATTGAGAGTACAGTGGTGCAATGTGTAGAAAATTTAGTACACAGGGTATAATGTAAAAAATATTGAGCGTACAGGGGCCTTAAGGTGGAGGTGGTATATCATGTGCCGGGTGTATATGTCATCTCTCTCACAGCAGCTGGGTCCCACAACTGTGTGGGACCCAGCTGCTGTGAGAGAGATGGCATATACACCCGGCACATAATATAATTTTTCCTTAAGGTGGGTTTTTCCTAGAAATTAACAAAACAATCTTTTTTTTTTTAAGAGGGTGATTTCGTTGGTGGAGTATGAAAGGGAGAAAGGGTTTGGTGGGAGGGGGTAAAGAGGTGATGATTAACTTTTGAACCACTTGTTTCCTTTAACTTGTGGCATCGTCCCTGACTTAGCTTTCTTTCAAAATCAATATCCTACTTCCAAAGAAGAATGGAAACCTGTGGGGTATAATATAGGAATATTAATATTTATTATTGTCCTGTTTAATTAATGGGTATAAAAATTATTCTCTTATCCGCACTAAACGTACCGCACCTCGCGAACTCTCGTACGGGTCTCTATTCATTTAGATATTTACTTTTATTTTAACAGGAATGCCAATACTCGTCCGACTTATCCAACTAACGGATATAAAAAATTATCCATTTATCCTACCCTAACATACCAAACCGAAAATTGATCATCCCCCCTGTCTCCTTGTTAACTTACCATAATACCCCTCTCAATATTTGTAATGACTCATTCAATTATTATACACATTACAAAATTTATATATTTATATATATTAATTTAAAAATAATTATATACTAATTATAACTCCATTTGTCATTTTAATAATTATTTTTTTATTTTATAATTTTTTTATTTTTTTTAATAAATATTACAGATTTCGTATCTATTCATTTATTTTTTTGATTCATTTTTAATTTAATTAATACTACTTATGTATTAAAATAATATAATTTAACCAAATAAAATTATAAAATAATTTTTTTGATAGTCTATTTGTTTAATAAATCTAATATATTTATTAAAAAAATTTTTAAAAATTACTTTATTAAAAGTAGTGTTGATTCTGATTCTGATTCTGATTTTATATATTCTTTATTAAAAGTTGTTTATCTTATTTAATTTCGTAAATCAGTATCCATATCTACTTTTACTTTTTTTTTTAAAAAAAATATTTTATTAAAAGTTGTGTTGATTCTGATTCTGATTTTATATTTTCTTTATTAAAAGTTATTTTTCTTATTTAATTTCGTAAATCAGTATCCATATTTACTTTTATTTTTTTATTTTTAAAAAATATTTTGATACAAAATGTTGCCGCACATTGGAGAAGGTTATCAATGCACGTACACGAGTTCAATTATGATGCAACACGGCCTAACAGGATATCAAACGTTGTTGAATTATTAGATGAGATGGATCCATGTATGCGAGAGCATATGATAGACAAGTTTCTCGATATGGCGGATCCATCTCAAAGCACAGTTCGAGTCCCTTCGTATAACACTGAACATAGAGGTCGACCTACAGGCAGAGATGAGCAAAGCAAACATCGCATACCTTCTTTTGGATATGCTTCCACTTCAGGATCCGAGGAAATACATTTTTTTTGGAAATGTTGGAAATCTCACCGTCAAATCACCTGACCTGGGTTTAAGAGGAGTAGATAAAACCCCGACCGCCCCAAGCTCTTACAAGAAATGCACCCCTAAACTTGAACTCAGGTTCTGACAATCAAATCTTAAGCCATTTGCCACTGAACCGCACCCATTGGGGGCGTCGAAGGAAATACATGCTTCTAGGAGAATGGTCAAACGCAAGAACCTGAACACAGTACATAAAAAAACTGGCCTATGATCTGAAATCTGTTGACGGCGGATTTTGGTCTCAGGGGCAATATGGGAATATTACTCCCGAGACTAATCCTCCCTCAATAGTGAATTTGTTTGGTTATGGGGGACCAAAAGCAAACTTAGCAAAAGACAAATAATACGCCAATCGACAAAGAGATTTAACGTGGTTCGGTGGATCTTGGTCCGACCTACGTCCACGGGCACAAAAAGGATGATACTTTTATTACTTAAACACGCTTCTCAGCTCTCTCTTTTGTTTACAAGTCTCACAATAATGATCTTGATCTCAACTTTTCACTTCCTTTCCTTATGCATACTCTACCCTTCTATTTATAATAGTGTAGAAATCATATTCCTATTTGTACAAGAATTTCCTAGTTGAAACAATTTCCTTTTCCCATAAGGATTCATAGTCACAACTATTCATTTTTCCCATAAGGATTCCTAATAAAAACTACCCTTACTTTCTTTATCCTACTAGGACTCTGACTCACCAGTTTTCCCCATGAAAATAGGATAACTTGTCATCTTATCCGCAAGAATAGGGTGTCATCTTTTGGAGCATATCTCGCTATCTGGTCGGTCTTCATGAGGTCGGTCATAATAGTCATTTGAACTGAGAATGCTGTTGTCGATCTGATAATGGCCGGTCATCCAATCTTAAGTGGTCGGGTTACCGATCATAAGCGCTCGACCCCTAACTCATGTGGTCGGGTCGGTATTAATGATCTCGATCAACAAGGGAATTTACCCTTTTACCCATCCCGTGCTGCTTAAATATCATAGTGCTTAAAAACACCATCAACATCTATCCCCTAGTTCTCGGTAACAACGAGTTTGCGAGTTGATGCCGGGAACTATAAAAAAAGATGGTGTGCCGATGATTCCGTCGGTGGTCACTCCAGGAACCGCAGAGAAAAATACATTGGCTGCAAATCTGGTCCTTCCTGCCACCTTCATGTGCTCAGTCAACGAGGATCCCGATATCTACCCATGGAGAAAATCCTTTGCCCTTATGCTGATGACGATCGACTCGGTGGGACGTAACCCGACCCCGAGTTGAGAAGAATATTTGGCTCTGGGGGAATGTCACCTCCCCAGACCAATAAAGCCGACTCGGTGGGACGTAACCCGACCCTGAGCTAAAAGAAAGACTTGGCTCTGGGGGAATGTTACATCCCCAGTCCAAAGAAGCCGACTCAGTGGGACGTAACCCGACCCCGAGCTAAAAGAAAGACTTGGCTCTGGGGGAATGTTACATCCCCAGTCCAAAGAAACTGACTCGGTGGGACATAACCCGACCCCGAGCTGAAAGAAAGACTTGGCTCGGGGGGAATGTTACATCCCCAGTCCAAAGAAGCCGACTCGGTGGGACGTAACCCGACCCCGAGCTGAATAAACCATAAGGCCTCGCGGAACGAAATCCAGCCCCGAGCCGAATAACCAAGCGGCCTTGACGGAACGAAATCCAGCCCCGAGCCGAATAAAAAAATGGCCTCGGCGGAACGAAATCCAGCCCCAAGTCGAATAACCAAGCGGCCTCGGCGGAACGAAATCCAGCCCCGAGCCGAATAAACACGCGGCCTCGGCGGAACGAAATCCAGCCCCGTGGCGAAACAAACATCGATATCGGCGGTACAAGAGCAGACCCGAGCCGGAAAGAAACATCGGTCTCGGCGGTACAGAGCAGACCGAGCCGGAAAGAAACATCGGTCTCGGCGGTACAAGAGCAGACCCGAGCCGGAAAGAAACATCGATCTCGGCGGTACAATAGTAGACCCGACCCGAGCCGAAAGAAACATCGATCTCGGCGGTACAAGAGCAGACCCGAGCCGGAAAGAGACATCGGTCTCGGCGGTACAAGAGCAGACCCGAGCCGGAAAGAGACATCGGTCTCGGCGGTACAAGAGCAGACCCGAGCCGGAAAGAGATATCGGTCTCGGCGGTACAAGAGCAGACCCGAGCCGCAAATTATATATTAACAAAACGAACTCGGCGGTACAAGAGCAGACCCGAGCCGTAAAACAAATATCAAAACCATTGTGTGAGCCATAACAAACAAGCATAATCAAATGTCAACCTAAGTCAGAAGTGGTTTTACTCACCTTTTTGGGATCTATTGTCTTTCTTGCAACTCTATAAGGGTCACTACAAGCAAGGCTCTTCTTAATACATCCTCTCTGCATCTCAGCATTCCACGCATCCGACCGGATGACTTCTGCTATCAACTTGGTCGACCTCAAAAACCGAATGGTCTATGTACACACTGAGATAGCCTTCTTTTACCAAGTCTTCCACCTGCTCCCGCAGGTCTCTGCACCTATTCGTGGCATGTCCCCTTACGTTATGGTAGATACAGTATGCCCTACTATTTCCCTCCTCAATCGGGAACCTCCTCAAATTAGGCTCGGCCAACAGACCTTTATCCTGGATTTCCCGAACTATCTGGTGAAATCCCTGACGATCGGTGATTTCCATCTTCTGCCATCGTCTTACTACGCGATCTGCTTTTTGTTGAGTTCCCCACAGACGGCGCCAACTGTTGACGGTGGATTTTGGTCTCAGGGTAATATGGGAATATCACCTCCGAGGTAATCCTCATTCAATAGTGAATTTGTTTGGTTATGGGGGACCAAAAGCAAATTTAGCGAGAGACAGATAAACACACCAATCGACAAAGAGATTTAACGTGGTTCGGCGGATCTTGGTCCGACCTACGTCCACGGGCAGAAACATGATGCTACTTTTTCTTACTTCAATACGCTTCTCAGATCTTTTTGTGCCTTTACAAATCAGAGCTTGATGATTCTGATCACTAATTTTTTTGATGCCTTTTACACATACTCTGCCCTCCTATTTATAATAGTATAGAAATCAGACTCCTATTTGCTTAAGAAATCCTAGTTGAACTTAGTCTTCTCTTCTTGCAAGGATTCCTAGTCTAATATTGCCTTCTCTTTTCTTATTCCTTTTCGGATTCTGACTTCATTTCCTTGTGAGAGTAGGATAATTTGCTTATCTTATCCGCAAGAAGGGTGTCATTATCTTTGAGCATATCTCGCTCGTCTGGTCGGTCTCCATGAGGTCGGTCATGATAGTCTTTTATGCTGAGAGTGTTTCTGCCGACTTTATAGTGCTCGGTCATCCGAACTAAAGTGGTCGGTCATCTATCATCAAGTGTTCGGTCTCTTACTGTATAGTGGCCGGGTCGGCTTTGATGATCTCAACCAGTCAGGAATTACCCTTCTGTCCTTGTCGTGCTGCCTTAAATATCATAGTGCCTGGAAACACCATTAACATCTGTCCCCTAGTTCTCGGTTCCAACGAGTGTGCAAGTTGGTGCCGGGAACTATATAAAGATGGCGTGCTGATTTTCTCTGTTGGAGGTCGGTCCGATGTTGAGAAATGTTTTGTCGCCCCTTTTCAAGCGTTTTGTCTTGAGACACGCAATAGTCACGTCTGTTTAAATGCCTATCAAATCATTTTTAGGGTTTCTTCTAAGTTCGACACTTGTCAAACATCCGCCGGTTCCCACCAAAAATGGAACGAATCGACCGTGTAGAGGCGTCTTCACAGTGCGCTTATCTCAGCCGTCTGTTTAAACTTGGGAGACCTCTTTTGCAGTCAACACCTGGCGTTCATCCGGGTTCCTCCTTTTGATCCAACGGTCACGAGCGCCCTGGTCATGACTATAAGAAGGGGAGGCTTTCACTGTTCAATCTTTTTTGGCAATTTCTCCTTCTTTCCCGAAAGTATCTCCGTGAATCGCTCAAATCAGTGTTCTCGGAATTCAACCGCGGGTTTTTTTCTCTGCTGCGAACATAAGGAACGGGCAAACCGTACTGCATAACCTCTAGATTTTCTGAGAAGAGACAAGTAAGTCTTCTGAACGACCTCTTCCCTTTCTGTGTTGTGAATCCTGCTTTCTTTGTTGAATGTTGTTAGGGAATGACTTAAGGTTTCGTTTGGATTTGGCTTTAGGGTATTTTTAGAACCCACCCGTTTTAGAAAACCTGAGTAGTTTCTTAGTTATAGACTGACTTCCCCTTCTTTTTTTGTTTTTTTGGATGTCAGGGATGTCTGACAGCAGTTCCTCCCTTGAAAAGCCTGCTAAACCCTCAACTCCCCCTGCTGAGGAGCTCTCCTCGGGTTCGGGGGCACCTAGTGTAGAAGACTTTGATACTACCCCTACTCCTTCTGAGATCGAACAAGATTCCTACCATCAGAGGGTTCCTCGGAAAGATACAGAGGCCAGTGAACTCGGCTCGTCAGCTCTGGATATGAACCGTCCCTCCAAAATAACTGAGGACGACCTCGCCCTTCTTCGACTCCGATATAACATTCCGATAGATATTGCCCTTGAAGTTCCTGGCTTGATGGATCGCGCCAGTCAACCTAATGAGGTTCGGTGGCGCTTCTTCCTGCTTTTTTTGAGTGTGGGCTGCGGCTGCCGGTTCAATCTTACTTTGCTTGGATGCTGGCCGAGATGGAGATTGCTCCTTGTCAATTGAGTCTGAACAGTTGGAGGATTTTGGCCGGGTTGTATGTAGCTTGGCATCGAGCAGGACTCGGCGAGCCTTCTCTCGAAGAGGTGAAGAGGTTATACCGGCTGAAGGCCAATCCTAGGTCGTACCACGGATGGTATTACCTTTCAGCTTATGACAGCTCGTCAAATGTCGTCAAGAAACTCCCTGACTCCAATAAGAATTTTAAAGACTTCTGGTTCTGGGCTACTGGGGATTGGGGACGGTCCCTAAGGTCGGATGAAGGAAGAGTTCTTGGTACCGGATATCTTCAGGGCGGGAGGATAGGAGATCAACTTTTAGCTTTCCTTAGTTTTTTTTTTTGTTTGGGTTCTTACCCCTTCTTTTCTGTTCCTCCTAGCCTGTTGGAGGGATGCTCCCAAGGTTTCCCATCGGGTCCGGCAACGGGTAGTCTGGGCTCGTCGGTATGCTGCCCACTGGAGGGAGTTGGTTAATGATGCGGCCTTTGTTGAGTCGGGCCTTACTCAGACCGTCCCTTCGGAGGTCTCGGGTTGGATGGTAGATGTTTGCTGACTGTTTTAGTTTGACTTCTCTGTTTGTTTTATAGTGTTTGATGTCTTTGTTATATGCTCGGGTCCTGATTTCCTTCTCCCCCTTTTTTGTAGGCATGTCAAAGAGGCCGAAGTTTCTTGAGAAGTTGGCTGGTACTATGAAGAAGGCCGGTCATGTGGAAACGGGAACTTCCCGGGCACAGCCCGAACCTGCCGAGGCTGGGAGGGTATCTTAGGGGAAAGTTCAGCCGGCTGCTCGGGGTCTATCTTCTCCTGGTGTGCAGTCATCGGGGTCTGCTCGTCTCATCAGTCCGCCGAAGCCTTTTAGGAAAAGGAGGCGTCAATTTGGGGCCGAGGAGGCTGAGTTGGGGGGGGGAGGAGGAGGAGCCTGTCCCGGGCAAGAAGAAAGATGTCCGTCGGGGGAAAAATCTTCCGAAGGCTCTACTAAGAAGCGGAAAGGTTCCGTGATCTCGGGGTGGATGACTTGGGAGAAGGCATCCGGGAGGCTACTTCCCATTTAGTGCCGGCTTTTAATGAATTGGCCGAGGTGATTCCCCCGGGGGAGGTTTCGAGATATGGGGGACCAAAAGCAAACTTAGCAAAAGACAAATAATACGCCAATCGACAAAGAGATTTAACGTGGTTTGGTGGATCTTGGTTCGACCTACGTCCACGGGCACAAAAAGGATGATACTTTTATTACCTAAACACGCTTCTCAGCTCTCTCTTTTGTTTACAAGTCTCACAATAATGATCTTGATCTCAACTTTTCACTTTCTTTCCTTATGCATACTCTACCCTTCTATTTATAATAGTGTAGAAATCATATTCCTATTTGTACAAGAATTTCCTAGTTGAAACAATTTCCTTTTCCCATAAGGATTCCTAGTCACAACTATTCATTTTTCCCATAAGGATTCCTAATAAAAACTACCCTTACTTTCTTTATCCTACTAGGACTCTGACTCACCAGTTTTCCCCATGAAAATATGATAACTTGTCATCTTATCCGCAAGAATAGGGTGTCATCTTTTGGAGCATATCTCGCTATCTGGTCGGTCTTCATGAGGTCGGTCATAATAGTCCTTTGAACTGAGAATGCTGTTGTCGATCTGATAATGGTCGGTCATCCAATCTTAAGTGGTCGGGTTACCGATCATAAGCGCTTGACCCCTAACTCATGTGGTCGGGTCGGTATTAATGATCTCGATCAACAAGGGAATTTACCCTTTTACCCATCCCGTGCTGCTTAAATATCATAGTGCTTAAAAACACCATCAACAAAATCTAAATGCAAAGTTGACATAAATGAAAGCCTTCTTAGAATTGTTCTTGGAGGTTTGAAGGGCGGTCTTAAAGGAGAGGAATGTATAGAACAGCTATGGTGCAAGAAAGATTGCTACGTTGGTACAGTTGGATATTCTGATAACAATAGTTGTGGGACATCATCCAAGGCATCAAATGGAGTTGAAAATTTTTCTGAGTTAGCCCTTCAACGAATACTTGAGGCTGTGAATGAACTAGAAGAGGACTCTGGGAATAGAGAACCTACAATTCTGGTGCTGGATTGTGAAGTGCAGGTGAGGCATTAAATCTTTCATCCTCTATGTTTGTCTGATATTATTTTTGGCAGTTCATGTGTTCAATGTCTATTATTTAGACGTCAGTACTTATTGGGCTTCTTGTTGTGGTTTAACACTGGAGAGAGTTCGTCACCATGAAGAGCAAGCTAAGGGCCTTATTTACATAACTCATTGTAATCACAGTGTTGGGAAAAAAAGCTTGTGATTTTGTTTCTCTTTTTCATATTTCTCTTTCCTTTTGAATTCTTTTGATAGGTGTAGTAGAGAAATCTTTTGAGCATTTATCAATTGGAAATAGGATATATTTACTCCGTATACTATATTTAATTCATATACTATGTGATAGCAAGAGGGCGATTAACATCCTTATCTTGAGAATTACATGCTTGAAATAAGAGTTTTGACAACATAATTTAATGGCATTATAATACAGTAGTACTGGTTCTGTTTTGATATTGATGGCCGCCAAGTGACCGGTGAAATATGAATAAATTATTAGTACAAGATATTGAATAATTTTTACTAATAATTTATTCTGAAAGTTATAAAAATTTTAAATTTTCGATTTTACCTAAATCGCACTTCCGCAGCAAAAACCCCAACACCATCACCATAAAGAGCAAGCTAAGGGCCATATTGCTACATTTCCTCGGATAGATCCCTTGGATGCATTTGTTGATGGTTGTTTTTCGTTCCAGGGATAATCTAGGAAAACCACTCCTCGAACAAACCTCCATCAACTGTGAATTTGTTTGGTTTGTTGAGAACCAAATGCAAACTTGGTAAAATATAGAATACATGCAGATAAACAAAAGATTTAATGTGGTTCAGCGGAATGGATCTAGCTTATGTCCACGGGCACAAGGGAAAAGAAAGCTTTTATTACTGGCTCGAGTCTGACCAACCTCTTTTGTTTCTCTAGCTCGGGATTCTTTTCTCTCAATTACAAGTTACAAGTGCTTGTGAATAAAATTGCTCAACCCCCAACAATGAACCCTCAACCTCCTAATTTACTAAGCCAAAATACACTGTTACGCTAACTTCGTGATGTCAGCCACATTGCTAAGCCATTATTGCTTAGGCTCTCTTCCTCAATTACCCTACGGATTATAGCCCAACCGCCTGACACCCCTACGACCTACTGCCTGAATCTCATTAAATTACCTATTCTTGGTAACTATTGCAAGTTATTGCCATACGCCTACCAGTATTCCAACTACTCTCATGCGATAGCGTGTGTCAATCAATACTTTTGCAGCTCTGCTCCATCCCATCAGCTGCTGGCCTGCTTCTATCTCATCAACCCTTGGGGAATCCAAACTTTCATTTAGGGCTTACGTCGCCCGGTCTTTAACATAATGCCCCGACCTACCTTATCGGGTCAGTAAGGTGAGATGATCGACTGTAAACTGAGATGATTGACCTGTCCAATAGGGTCGGGTCGGTTCTGCGACCTTTTCTTTCCTCACTTTACAAGGTCAGGTAGGCCTTCACGGATGCCCAAGTGCTGTCGAATCTGATGCCTTTATATCAAGTCGGGTATGGTTCTTCCCTCATGTCCTTCTGCGTCTCGGGCTCGAGCCCCTTCATCTGACCTCTCATTATCACAAGGACCTTGGACCTTCATCTGTTTAACTGCAAACCTCATTATACCCATTTTTCAGGCTTCAGAGTTTCTTAGGGCAGAAAGTCACCATCAACATCTGTCCCATCGTTCTTGGTATCAACGAGTTAGTGAGTTGATGCCGGGAACTATGATAAGATGGTGGTTTTCTCTCACGCTGATGTTCGATCTTGATCAAGTCCAGAACCTTAAGTCTTCCCCACCTCACAACAGGTTCCATAATCTGCAAGCATCAATGCTCTTTGTAAAAATATGCGTCGTGTTCGCAATCCGAATCTAGCATCTCTGCTTCTGACCTATTTCTTGGCCATCCCTTCCACTAGGCTCTGACCGTAAACGTTGACATGGAATAACTCTGGTCAGTCTATCCCTCAACTTATTCTCTTGAAAAAGCTCCTCTTATGCCACCTCGGGCTGACGTTCGCTCTTGACATGCAGTGATCCTGGAAGTGGGTGATATAAGAAGACCTGCAAAACAAAACATTAGTCACGAGGGAAAACTCACATCGGGCTGCCACACAGCTAAAGGGCCTCGGCAGAATGCAACCTGGCCCGAGCCGATCTGATGCAAAGATGCCTTGGGAAATATTCCAACCATTCGCTATCTAAGTCTCTTGGCCGCAAGAGAATGAACCTTCATTGCGCCAATACATAACAATAGGGCCTTGGCGGGATGTAATCAAGCCCGAACCAATCAAGCAAACTGGCCAAAAGGGAATGTACCCTCCTTGTGCCATCAGCACTTGGCCATGAGGGAAAAACTCCAACCTCATGCCAACAAACAAAATAAGACATCGGTGGAAAGTAACCCAACCCCGACCCGATCAAGCAATCTGGCCACAAGGGAATGTACCCTCTTTGTGCCATCAGCACTTGGCCATGAGGGAAAAAATCCAGCCCCATGCCAATAAATAAAATAAGGCCTCGATGAGAAGTAACCCGACCCTGAGCTGATCAAGCAAACTGGCCACAAAGGAATGTAACCTCCTTATGCCATCAGCACTTGGCCATAAGGGAAAAACTCCAACCTCATGCCAATAAAAAAAATAAGGCATCGGTGGGACTTAACCCGACCCCGAGCAATAATAAACATTACGGCCTCGGCAGAACAAATACAGTCCCAAGCCATCAATTCATACTATGGCCTCGAAGGAACGAATACAGCCCCGAGCAATCGATTCACACTATGGCCTCGGCGGAACGAATGCAGCCCCGAGATATAGATTCACACTATGGCCTCGGTGAAACGAATGCAGCTTCAAGCCATCAACTCACTTTCTATGACTTAGCCAAAAAATGGAAGATTTTCAACCTTCGAAAAGCACTATGGAGACTGGAAATGGCGTCCTACTTCAAGTCATCCACCAAAAAATAAAACCAAGATGAAAATAAGACCAAACAAAATGAAGGTGATATATCACATACCTCGTGCAAACCCAAAAGAATTAACACATGAGCGTGAGGTAGTGTTCTGTCCTATGCTACATAAAATAATAATTTTGAACTTCACAATTCAACGCCCCGGAGAACTGAGCTATGGATCGAGGGGGCGGCCAACGCCATGAGATTTTTCCCATGCTAGGTAGGCCCCGAGTCTGCAAACGCCATGGAGACCCTCAGGCCTTCCCAATGTTATGCTCATATGGATCCGAAATGGGATGGCCAACACCACGGGGGCATTATCCCTCCTTGTGCTTGGCACATCCTGAGGCTACAAATGCCACGGAGGCCCATGGGCTTTCCCTGTGCTATGTACCTCCTGAGGCTATAAACGCCACTGAGGCCTAGGGGCTTTCCCTATGCTATGTACCTCTAATATTGGGCGGAAAATTCCACGGAGTCATGGGCCTTCCCCATGCTATGAAAACCCAGAGGTATTGTAGTACCGAAGCCACTAGCTATCCATACGTGCTATGATTACCTTGAGTCACCAAACGCCACGCCGACTCATTCACCGAGCGTACTATGGATACCTGAGGTTCCAAACACCACACAAGTCTGTAAACTGTGATCATTCCTCAAAGAAGCAAGTCATTGGGTGTTAACGTTCTAGCTCAGGGATATTATAATAACATCAGGGAATGGCGTGCCGCAGGGGTGCACACTTTTCCCACATGCCTTGCTGTTAGTGTCCTAGACATACCACGGGATCTCTAAGCGTCATTATTGTGCGAATAAAACAAGAGAGTTGCGGTATACTCACATTGATTGGTTGAGGAGATTTCGAAAATTTCCAAGGATGTAAAGAAGCTCCAAGCTTTCCTTGAGTGTTTCCAACACTTGGGTGAGTCTCCCTATCACCTTGATTCAACTCCAAAGTGCTAGCTTTGATCTATTTTGTGAAGAAAATTTTTCCCCAGGAAGAACATGGTCCATGATAAAGAGAGAAGGAAGAGAGGAAGAGAGAGTTTAGTTGCTATGAATAGTAACCCCATACCAATTTCCAAAATTGACTTGGTTTATCTAATAAAGTTGAGTGTTGAATTTGGTTTGAGTGTATTATAAGTAAAGCCAAGCTTCCTTTCAATAAATCAAATCCATGGAATAAGCCTAACCACTTCCATCACATGTCTAACATGTTGATGTAAGTGAAGTGGGTCCCACCACTTTTAAATTCGAAATTTAAGTCGGCTAACTCAACACGCAACTTCGCTCGGGCCCGGGTTCGTTTAATTCCGAAATAAATGAATTTTTCGTCGCTACGTAATTAAATCCAATTTAACTAAATAATAATACCTAGCAAAATTATTACGGAAGTCGCTTGCGAATTTATTCTAAATTAATTCGTTCGCTAGAATTAAAATCCAATTTAATTCTGCATTGAAATCTAATTTCAATTAATATATCCAATATATTACTTTAACCCAATTAAATAAATTAAATAGTAAAATCTAATTTAACTATTAAATTTACTTTGCCGATTAATTCTAAATTAATCGTGTTCTCTCTCTTTTAGTCGAATTAATCCCAAATTAACTCTTTCCGTAATTAATCCTAGATTAATTTTCTCTCTCTCATAATTAATCCCAGATTAATTATGTTCGAGTCAAATGTCATCGGTGAATCTTGGGGAGGCGACCCAAGAGATCCCTGGATATGTTGGCAGTAAATACAGTCATCGGACTATCCGAATACGTACGTACCCGGTACCACGTTCTCACCTATTTACAAGACAAAGTTGGCTTCTAGCAAAACACCGTGCCTACCTAATTCTCCAGAAATATTCTTTTAAGGAATATATAATCTATATCAGGCGTAGTATACATAGTATTGCGTATTATGATCCAGTATCGGATGTCACATGCTAGGCTTGTGGCTGGAGTTGTGTCTGCCCCGTACGAAGCATATATCGGATCACTAGCCACTAGTCTCTTTATGATCGAAAAGTCATGACCTAGTCATACTTCCCCGATGGCTATAGCACTTGAGAGTACCAGTTCTGTAACCCTCCATGGTCATAATCTCTATATGACTGAAGTGATACTTACATCTTGACATCACACCCAATATACTACGATTCTCAGTATACCCAGAAGAGGCGTACACAGAACCTGTTAAAGCCCCGGACGTATTAGCGATGCAAGTCTCAGGTTAAGACCATATACACCTACCCTGATTCGGATTTCCATAGACACATAGTCATACTACCAATGAGATTCTGAGGGGTCTATCCAGAGCGAAGCTGTTCTCGTACCATCGGCAAACAGAACCTCCTATCACACTTGCATGAGTATCAAATACCCAAATATATGAGAACTATGCCGTTAAGCTTTCATAACGCGCACAAGAGTAATACTAGCTTATTCCGCATTATCGATGTCGAGTCTCGATAATACTACCGACTAGGGATATTTAATGATTAAACCTTACGTGGATTAATACTGTCTCATAACTTATTAATCTGGTACTAATCATATGGACTTTTTTGATTTATATATCCAAGTAATCCAACTACAAATGATAAAAGAGCAATTTCCTTTGTCACATAGTTAATTTTGTACAAGAACACCATGTTCTTTACAAAATAGTGATGCTATGGGTCATAATTATCTAACAAACTCCCACTTGGCCTATAGCCAATCACTCAAGTGTCCAACACCTGAACTATGTATGGGTCGTTCAAATTTCTGCTGAGAAATAGCTTTCGTCAGTGGATTTGCAAGGTTATCATCTGATGTGATTTATTCGATCATCACATCCCCACGATGTATGGTCTAACGAATCAGATGAAACAATTGAAGTACATACTTGGATCATTGATGAGATCGCGGTTCCTTAGCCTGTGCTATAGCCCAGCTTAGCTGCTAACATAACTACTCCTAATCCAATTAGGATTATAGATCCAAAATGATTCTTTTGCTGCCTCAGCTGCAGCAATATTCCGTTTTTATTGTTTAATCGGCAACAGTATCTTGCTTGGAAGATTTCTAGCTCACTGTTCCGTTATTCAAACTAAATATGTACCCTTATTCTGACTTAAAGTCGTCTTTCTCGATTTGAAAACTTACAGCGGTGAACCCATTCACCTCAAGTTCTCATTTCCCCATATTATCAGAAAGCATCCTTAGTTCATCCAAGATACACAAGGATGTTCTTTACTCAATCCAGTGACCATCACCAGGATTATTTGCTCAAAGTATATGAGATATTAGGTCGCGTACATTTTCATAACATACGAGCTCTAGGAGAGTGTCAACAACTTTCTAGATCTATCCAGTAGATCGTTATTCCTTAGAATAAAGCCTACTTCTCCCAGGTTTTTCATGGAGAATTTTATGAAAGCCAAGCTTTCACCGATTATAGCATGGAATGTCATTGCCGAGAAGCAATACATCATCAATATTTAGGACAATGATTGTCAGTGCACTCCCACTAAACCTCTTATATACACAAGAATCATCTTCGTTTTGAATTAAATCATATACCATTATGATTACATCAAAACTCTGGTTCCAAGAATTCAATGCTTGCTTCAATCCATAAATAAATCGATTTAACTTGCAAGCCTTGTTTGCATGTTTTGGCACGACAAAACCATCAGGATGTTGTATAAAACATCCTTCAAAAGGTTTCCGTTAAGGAAAGCGGTTTTGACGACCATCTGCCATATTTCATAATCGAAATATGCAGTATTAGCAAGCATTATCCGAATGGATTTAATCATGGCAACAGGTGAAAAAGTTTCGTCGTTGTCGACACTATGTCGTTGACGATACCCTTTATGTACAAGCCTAGATGCGTACATGTCTGTCTTCCTTGAAGACCCATTTAGTACCAATAGGCACAATGCCTTCTAGTACATCAACCAGTATCCAAACTTGGTTGGTATACATGGAATCCATTTCGGACTTTATGACACTTTTCCATAAAAGGAGTCGATACCTTGTATCACTTCCTCATATGTAGTCGGTCCATCTTCCTCAATAAGATTAATATCTACATGAGGTGAGATCAGAAACCCATACCTTCAAGGTTGTTTTCTGACTTTCTCCGACCTACACGGTTCTTGTGCATTAGAAGATTGTGGAACAGTCTCATCCCAGATAGACTGTTCGTGTTTCGTGAGGGGTCGGTGCCTGGAATAATATCACTCCGATTTTTATCGAGTTTTACTTTCCTCCCACTTATCACTGCATTTAGGAATTCTTTTTTGAGGAAAACCGCATGGAGAGCAACAAATACATTTTTCTCTTGTGAGTTGTATAATTACTATACTTTGGTTTCCCTAGGATAACCTACAAATAGACACTTATCTGATTTGGGTTCTAGTTTGGTATCATCGAAACATTTAGAGTATGCCCAGCATTCCCAAATATTCAGGAATGAGAAACCCAGTTTCTTTCTATTCATATATAATATGAAGGCTGTCTAACAGATTTTCATGGAACCTTATTCAAAATAAGTATTGCACTGTTTAATGCGTATCCTCATAAGGAAATTGGTAGCTCAGAGCGACTCATCATTAACTTTACTATGTCCAACTAAGTTCAGTTTCTTCGTTCGGTCACACTGTCCAACTGAGGTGTTCCGGGAGGAGTCCACTGTGAAAGAATACCATACTCTTTCAAGTAATCTTGAAACTTATTGCTTAAGTATTCTTCGCCACGGTCCTGCCGCAATGTATTAATACTTTGCTAGTCTATTTTTATACTTCGTGTCGAAACTCTTTGAATTACTCAAAGGTTTCCGATTTATGTTTCATAAGATACATATAACCGTAACGCGATGCCACATCCGTAAAGGTTACGAAATATTCATATCCACCTCTAGCCTAGCTAGACATGGGCCCACTTACGTCACTATTAACGAGGGCTAACAGATCGGTGGCACTTTCACATTTACCATTAAAAGGTGTTTTATGCACTTTGCCCAATAAATAAGATTCGTAGACATCATTTGAATTAGGATCAAATTCGTCATAGTATCCATTCTTCGAAAGTGTGGATATACGAGTCTTGTTAATGTGTCCCAGACAACAATGCCACAAATAAGTCTCATCTGATTTACTCAGTTTGAGCCTTTTGTTTGTCATGTTATATCTTTGAGATTCATTTATATTCGAAATATAAATACCGTTATTCACATCTAATGTGTATATCTCAATATCATATTTATAGAAAAAACACCTGGTGTTTCGGAACATAAAGGTATACCTCCAACGGGTTAAACTAGATACAGAGATAATATTCTTAGTCAAACTAGGTACATTATAACAGTCTCCTAATTTAAGTACATGCCCTAAGGGCAGTTCCAAAACTTAGGTTCCTATGGCCAAAACAGCGACTCTCGTCCTGTTTCCGACTTGTAGGTCGATCTCATCTGAAGCCAGTCTCCTGCTAATCAGCAGATCATACACATCAGTACATATATTTATGTACCACATCTAGTATGTAAGATCTAATTTTAAAACCAGCAGTGGACATGTTTATAACAAACATACCTGAAGCCGGAGCCTTGCTCGTCTTCACTTTCTTCATGTCTGCCATGTCCATACGGCAGTCACGCTTCCAGTGACCCCGTTTGCCACAGCTTAGGCATACATCTTGGGATATGTCCTCTGTCTTCCCAGAAGATTGTGACGATTCAGCCTTGCCCATTTTCTTCACACCCCCAGAAGCCTTCGGCCAAGCCTTGGCCTTATGGAATGTCGAAGTAAGATACGCCTTGCACTTCTTGCCTTATAGAAGCTCTGATTATGCTTCCTTGAGCATAGCTATTAACTCTCTAAGAGTTCTCTCTTGGCTTATCATGAACCCGCCCTAGCATTCGGGCAGAGACTGTAAGATCAAATCTATGAAAGTCTCGGCCTCGAAGGTTATGCCTAGCTAACCTAGCTGTTCGATGTTAGCAATCATCTGCAACACTTAGTGCTCGACAGATGTACCCTCTGACACATGTGAGCAAAGAGCTTCTTTTGCAATTCGTACTTCTAAGATCTAAGAAATAGATATATGAAGATCCTTTAATTTCCTCATCATGGTACACGGATCTAATCCTTAGTTTCGACGATGAAATTTGAGGATTCATTACAGCAAGCATGACAGATTGAACACTAAAGTTATGAGTCTTCTAAAGCTCATGCTCCATTATTTGTTCAACTCCAGGCTCAGGCCCGAGAGGTTTCTCTATCAAATAGAGTAACTTCTCAGCTCCCAGGACTATCCTGAGATTCTTTTCCCAATTTGGAAAATTAAAGCCGTTAAATATATTTTCATCTAAGATTATGTGCTTTGACGCTAATCTTTCAGGTTATCTTGATTGCTATAGTCTAACTGTCCAATCAACGATTTCAGGTACAATCAAATGTAATGATTGCTATAGTCCAACTATATAATCAACTACAATTGATCGATTACATTCAAATATAATGATTACTATAGTCCAACTATATAACCAACTACAAATGAAGTAGTTTGAATACAATCCAACTGTTCAATTAAAACAACAATTGAATATTAGTCTAACTAATATATATGAATTTAATGATGAAAAATAAAATGAACGCGTATTGGCAAGTATTAAACGAAATTGTAAATTTAATACTTGTCTCCCACTATTTTTCGGCGAGCCTCTAACCCTCTGTGGAGTACTCGGGAAACCTAGTTTCCTAGTGGGTTAGAATCCCGTTAAATAACACACAACCTTGACTTTGTCCAACAAGCTGTATGAAACTTAACTAGGTAGATCTCTAAGATCAATTGGATCTCATCCAATTCTTAGATCCAGTAGGTGGACCTCCAAGTCCGAAATATATATCCAATATATGTAAATATATCTAATATATTTCCTAACCTGTTTCCTCTAAATCAACTAAGCCTTGGCTTTGGGTCAACAAGCTTAATGATTCTAGTTAAATGCGACCTATTGACAGTGGAAAGCTTCATAATCGAAGTCGATGAACAAGAAGTGACCTTGACTTTGGCCAACAAGTCACAACCGCCTAAGACATACAATATAGAACAAAGCTTACGCGGTTCAAACACATCTGCGATGGACAAAGGTCTTGACTTTGGCCAACAAACCAATGCCAATCTTGGATCTTGAGAGAGAACCACTCAATGGAAGGAAAAACGCTTAATATTGAATGAGGGTTTTTCGCGTAAATTGGCAACCAATTTATTATCTTTGATTAGGTCCCATCATACACCCTTAAACATGCATTCTAAAAGCATAATAAGGCGCGGATAAAATTAATAATGATATGCAGATGGATATACAAAAAACTTTATTCCTAGAACAAATCTCTCTATTTCCTCTCTCCCGCTAGCACTATTCTTACTTCTACCCAATTACATAACAGTAAAAGAAACCTCATTTACATTGAGGGGAATTGGTGAGAAGAGAAATACAAAGAGAAAAGAGATAATAGGCTGGACACGTAGGTCCAATTTAATAAATTCTAAATTTATTACAATAATTTCCAAAATTGCCCTCACAGAAATCGACGACGTTGTTCTAGGCTATTATCCATCCGATATACATTATTCATACAATACATCCAAGTATTCACACTGTAGGACACAGAAATCGACGATGTTGTTCTAGGCTCGCGGCCCGGTCGAGAGTACGGAGTAGCCCACGGGGGAACTAAACCGGAGAAATAACATGGAGTCACCACTCGGTGTGAACCGGGAAAATGATTTAAGGCTGCACTCACCCATCGCAAGGGAAGACCTCAAACCGTTGGGTTCGAAACGGTCCCTTACTTATGCCACTTGTAATGATATGATTTGTGCAATATCTTAACTGAATCTACGCATCATATATGTTCAAGAATAACCCAAATCTAGTTCGCATTCATGAAAATAAATCCTACTTCTAAGCTTGCATGCTTTAAAAATAAGATAGCATAACGGCAAACATACGATATCACACAATGAGCATGTTGAATTATCAAACACGAAAAATAAATAACATCTTAAACATAAACGTAAATTAAATTCCTATTACGAAAGAAAATAACTATAACATGCATAAAAAATAACATAATCATGCTTAAAAATAAATAACATACTAGACTAAATCATGCTTAAAAAATAAATAACATATTAGACTAAATCATGCTTGAACACAAGGTTGGATGAGACGAAACATGTGTGTCTCTCAAGTGGTACGTGGCATTGTATTCCGAGTGCAAACCGCAATACCGTCCATTTGGATTCGGCTACGGAATTTACGTCCGGGTTTCCATCCGATATACCGCAAGAGAGAACACATATTCCGTTCATCCAGAAATCACATCATGCACCAATCCACAATACTCATATGAAATAAAGTACTAAAATAAATAAAAATAAAAGATAATAAATAAAGAATGTGCCCTCAGGTCTAACCTCTTTAGTCGTCTATCGGAAGTGCGGTACGCGGTTGTCGGAAGGGTTGATGCTCCACAATGTTGGACAATTATGACCCATAGCGTCACTATTTGTACAGATCATGGTGTTGTTGTACAAATTAACTATGTGACAAATGAGATTGCTCTCTTATCATTTGTGATTAGATCACCAAGATATATAAATGATAGGAGGTCCCTATGATTTGTTCCTGGATTAAGAATGATATGAGACAGTATCAGTCCACGAAGGATAAATCATTAAATATCCCTAGTCAGAGCATTGTCGAGATTGGATATCGATAAATGCGTAAAAGACTAGTATTACACTTGTGCGTGTTGTGAGGGCACAACGTCATAGTTCTCATATATTTGGGTATAGGATACTCATGCAAGTGTAATAGGAGGTTGTGTTTTACCGATGGTACGGGAAACAGCTTCGCTCTGGATAGACCCCTTCGGAGTTCCATTGGTAGTATAACTATGTGTCTATGGAAGTCCAAAATCAGGGTAGGTGTATTTGGTCTTAACCTGAGACTTGCACCGCTAATACTTGCGACAATCAATATGCTTTGGTTTTGGTCGTCCAGGGCTTTAACCGGTTCTGTGTACACCTCTTCTGGGTATATTGAGAATCGTAGTGTATTGGGTGTGATGTCAAGACGGAAATATCACTTCAGTTATAGTGGAGATGATGGTCACGTAGGATACGGGACTGGTTCTCTTAAATGCTGCAGCTATCGAGATATTATGACAAGGTCATGTATATCCGATTATAGAGACTAGTTACCAGACATCCGACATGTGCTTCGTACGGGGCTGACACAATTCCAGCCCCAGACCTAGCACGTGATCATCCGATACTGGATCGACATACACAATACTACGTATACTACACCTGATATAGATCACTATATTCCTGTAAGGATATTTCTGGAGAATTGGGTAGGCATGGCGCTTTGCTAGAAGCCAACCTTGTCTTGTAAATCGGTACAAACGTAGTACTAGATACTTACGTGTTCGGATAGTCCGACGACCGAATTTACTGCCAACATATCTGGGGATCTCATGGGTCGCTTCCCGAAGATTCACCGATGACGTATGACTCGCACTTTTAATTAATCTGGGATTAATTTAATGAGAGAGAAAATTAATCTGGGATTAATTGCGGAGGTATTTTATCTGGGATAAAATATCATTTAAAGAGAGATAACGATTAATTTGGAATTAATCGACAAATTAATATATTCGATATATTAAACGAAATTGGATTTCGACGCGGAATTGAAATTAGATTTTAATTCGGGCGAACGAATTAATTTAGAATTAATTCGTTAGTGACGTGAATAGTGATTTCGCTAGGCATAATCATTTAATTGCGTCGCAACGGAAAATTCGTTAATTTGGAATTAGCGAACCCGAGCCCGGGATTGTTTACGAGCGCATTCGCATTTCGAATTCAAGTGCGGCACGCAAGTCAAATCAAGCGTCAAATCATTAGTCACATCAAGCGTCAAATCACATGTCACTTTGAGTGATGTGACAATTGATTGATTGATTGATGTGAGTTGATGTGAAATGATGGCAATCATTTAATGCTTGACTTTTTGAAAAAGAATTATGGTATATGTTTTATTTTGTTTTTGGAAAACAAATGGCTAATACACATTTCTTATTCTCTCTCTTTTAGCTCACGGTTTTAGAGCCAAAACCTTCTTCTCTCTCACGCAATTTTCTGCCTTCTGTTCTCTGCAACTGCCGAATGATGAATGAGAAATAAGATGGTGTTTTTGTGGCAAAAACACCAAGTGCTAGCACACATATGAGTCCATACAAAGGTGATAGGGAACTCACTACATGAGCAAGGAATCAACACAAGCTTGGAGCTTCCATGGAGGACCATCAATGGCCGAATTTGAGGACAAGAAAATAACCCACTGCCGAGCTTGGAGGAGGCAGAAAATGAAGTTTTTGTTGTCAACCGCATCACTCAACCATTCATTGTGAGTATTCTGCACCTCCTTTGATTGTATTCACATGTTATTTTCTTGCTTGATAAATGATCTTGGGAACCTTAGAGGAAACCAACACGCAACTCCTCCGGTTCACTGGTTCAACATTTTCCTTCGCTGTTTCGCTGTTTGGGCTGCTGTTTTTACTCCGTTTTGCTGTTGTTTTCGCTGTATTTTCTGGTCATTGTTTTACGGTAAATAAGGGTCTGTTTTTGCGATTTTTGGGACTGTTTTTATTACCGTTTTTTATGTTCTGGTTGTGCAGTTTTTTGGGACTGTTTTGTGGTAATTTAGGGGATGCAATTTTAGGTGATCTTTGCGGTAAAAGGGCTGTGTTTCAAGGACAAAATTTTGGTGGTTTAGGTGCAGTTTTCTGGACAGCTTTGCGATGAAATAGGGTTGTTCAGGGGCTGTGTTTGTGCGGTAATTGAAGGGGCTTCAAGGGGCAGTTTATGAAGTGATTTGAGGCAGTAACGTGAGGGTGTGTGGACGTGTTGAATGAGGGAGTAACGTGAGGATGTGTGGCTTGAGGACGTGTTGTTGAGTGGCTTTGTGTGTGAGGGTGGTGAGGACGTGTTGAATGAGGCAGTAACGTGAGGACCTGATTTGTGAGGTGAGTGGCGTATGCTTATGTGTGAAGGGTTTGTTGTTTGCGTGAGTGGGTAATTTGTGGGCAATGGTGAGTGTGAATTGAATGCAGATGGCTGTTTGAAGGGGGCTTTGCTTGCCGAGAGAGTGGGGTACTGAGGGCTACGTGAAGGGCGGTTTAGGCGTGATGGTTTTGTTTGTGAATTGAGTGCCGTGAATCATTGGGTTATTTTCTTTGTGTTTTTTGTGAGATTGAGCTAGGGGTTTTATGTGTTGGTGAAGGCTTCTTTTTATAGGTAAAGGGTTGGGGTTTACCTTGTTTGAAAAGGGAAATGATCTGTGTAATTATTGGAGATATTTTTAATTAGTGTGTGATAAGGAAAAATCTTTTAATTAGGGAAGTGATTTGATTTAATTTGATTTCTTATCTTTTAGTTAGGGATATGATTTGATTTGTATCTTTTAATTAAAGAGGTAGTGTCTCTATGTGAGACTCATCATCGGGACTTATATGCAAAAATACAGTGCCTACACACACAAAGCATGTTATTCAATAAATCTAATCCAATTAATTAATCTTTGATTTAATGATCATCCATGTTCAAACAATGATTTGATTTGCGCGAGTCCAACTCGTTTAAGAATAAATACTCAAAGTACGTATTCTTGAATTATATCGAACTACAATTTCAAATCCAATTTAAATTGTATCCAATATTAATTCATATTTAATTCCAAATTAAGTAATCACACTTTTAATAGTGTCTTTTAGACTTGGATTCCAAATCCAATCTTCTTGGGTCTCAAAGGCCCAATTAGTATCCAATACTATTCAATTAAAGTCCAATGGGTTTTCAATTAATTCTTTAGGCGTGGGCTTTGGCAATTATGGATCAAACCCAAAAGCCTTGGCCCATTTAGGAATCATCCTATGCCATAGAATCAATTTTGGCCCATTAGGCCCAATTAAATTTTTTTAAAGGCCCAGTTGGCATATTTTAGACTTTATGGAAATGGTTTAGGCCCAAATATGATCCAAGACCAAAATTTGGCCCAACCAAACCCATTGGCCCAAATACAACAAATTAAATTAATATATCATTCCAAATTACATATTAATTCAATTAAAGTGCAATTAACATAATTAATTAATTAACCTAATGTTTCCAAAACATCAATTTAATCTAATTAATCATGCATAATTCCCAAATTCATGTCCAACACAAAATTGGGGCAAAATCAATTCTACAACATGCTTATACATCTCACGGCAATGGCAACAAAAAATCATTTAATTTGATTTCAATCCAATTAAATCAACATTCAATATTTCTAAGATTCATTTCATGCCATTTAACATATCCAATTGTTAAAATTCAAAAATTCACCATTCGGCCAAGCTAACAAATTTGGGAAATTTTGATCCAATCAATTTTTCACAAACCAATGATACACAACTCCAAGTCATCATCATCCAAGCATAACCAAACATCTAATTTTGCATTTTCATGCTCCAAGTAAAAATGCCCAAATTTAAAGTCATGAACCCTAGAAATTAAATCAAGCTTAGATCTCGCTCTAATACCATTGTTAGTGTCCTAGACATGCCACGGGATCTCTAAGCGTGATTATTGTGTGAATAAAACAAGAGAGTTGCGGAATACTCACATTGATTGGTTGAGGAGATTTCGAAAATTTCTAAGGATGTAAAGAAGCTCCAAGCTTTCCTTGAGTGTTTCCAACACTTGGGTGAGTCTCCCTATCACCTTGATTCAACTCCAAAGTGCTAGCTTTGATAAATTTTGTGAAGCAATTTTTTCCCTAGGAAGAACATGGTTCACGACAAAGAGAGAAGGAAGAGAGGAAGAGAGAGTTTAGTTGCTGTGAATAGTAACCCCATACCAATTTCCAAAATTGACTTGGTTTATATAATAAGGTTGAGTGTTGAATTTGGTTTGAGTGTATTATAAGTAAAGCCAAGCTTCCTTTCAATAAATCAAATCCATGGAAAAAGCCTAACCACTTCCATCACATTTCTAACATGTTGATGTAAGTGAAGTGGGTCCCACCATTTTTAAATTCGAAATTTAAGTCGACTAACTAAACACGCAACTTCGCTCGGGCCCGGGTTCGTTTAATTCCAAAATAAATGAATTTTCCGCCGCAACGTAATTAAATCCAATTTAACTAAATAATAATGCATAGCAAAATTATTACGGAAGTCGCTTGCGAATTAATTCTAAATTAACTCGTTCGCTAGAATTAAAATCCAATTTAATTCCTCATTGAAATCTAATTTCAATTAATATATCCAATATATTATTTTAGCCTTATTAAATAAATTAAATAGTAAAATCCAATTTAACTATTAAATTTACTTTGCCGATTAATTCCAAATTAATCGCGTTCTCTCTCTTCTAGTCAAATTAATCACAGATTAACTCTTACCGTAATTAATCCTAGATTAATTTTCTGTCTCTCATAATTAATCCCAGATTAATTATGTTCGAGTCAAATGTCATCGGTGAATCTTTGGGAGGCAACCCAAGAGATCTCTGGATATGTTGGCAGTAAATACAGTCATCGGACTATCCGAATACGTGCGTACCCGGTACCACGTTCTCATCGATTTACATGACATGGTTGGCTTCTAGCAAAGCATCGTGCCTACCCAATTCTCCGGAAATATTATTTTAAGGAATATATAATCTATATCAGGCGTAGTATACATAGTATTGCGTATTACTATCCATATCGTATGTCACATTCTAGGCCTGGGGCTGGAGTTGTGTCTGCCACGTACGAAGCATATATCGGATCACTAGCAACTAGTCTCTTTATGATCGGAAATTTATGACCTAGTCATACTTCCCCGATGGCTATAGAACTTGAGAGTACCAGTTTTGTATCCCTGCGTGATCATCATCTCCATATGACTGAAGTGATACTTCCATCTTGACATCACACCCAATACACTACGATTCTCAGTATACCCAGAAGAGGCGTACACAGAACCTATTAAAGCCTTGGACGACCAAAACCAAAGTATACGGATTGTTGCAAGTATTAGCGATGCAAGTCTCAGGTTAAGACCAAATACACCTACCCTGATTCGGATTCCCATAGACACATAGTCATACTAACAATGGGATTTCGAGGGGTCTATCCAGAGCGAAATTTTTCCCGTACCATCGGCAAACTGAACCTCCTATCACACTTGCATGAGTATCAAATACCCAAATATATGAGAACTATGTCGTTAAGCTTCCATAACGCGCACAAGTGTAATACTAGCATATTCCGCATTATCGATGTCCAGTCTTGATAATACTACGACTAGGGATATTTAATGATTAAACCTTACGTGGATTAATACTGTCTCATATCTTATTAATCTGGTACTAATCATATGGACTTTTATCATTTATATATCCAGGTAATCCAATTACAAATGATAAAAGAGCAATTTCCTTTGTCACATAGTTAATTTTGTACAATAACACCATGTTCTTTACAAAATATTGATGCTATGGGTCATAATTATCCAACACTTGCTTCCTTTCATACAATCCAATCACGAGTATTTTCACAAGAATATTAAGCATGACTTTCCCATTCAAATAATAGATTAGAATAGTTGAACTATCTTTTATTTAAGAATGGGAAAGTCTTATTCATATCCAGGGGATCTACCATTTATCTTACAACTCTTTGAGGGTCATTCTAAGAGAGGCTCTTACTGAAAATATCTTCCTTAACATCTTCGAACAACTCTCAACAATTTACTTCTGAACCGAACTCTTTGGAGAATTGGGGACTGGCTAGCCGAACAACGTCCACAATTTCTCTAGGAGGAGCTTGTTCATCCTTAGGAGGAGCTTGTACATCGTTAGCACCGACGGACAAGCACCTCCAACTCTTGACATTAAATTTCATTCAACAACTCAATCCTACGTGCCCCACCATCTATATAATAATGGGCCCAAAAAGCTATTAAATGAGCATAATAAGTTGGAGGCAATATGGAAACTGATCGAATACATCTGATGTACCGCCCTCATTGCTTCCTGATGACAGTTGCTATACACTTGATATATCGCCCCCCATCGTCGTCTCTATGTTTCGTCAACCTCAATGACCCCACAGTCTTACTTGGTACGCAAGCTCCTTTGAAGTGGCACACAAAGGATTTACTCAACTGTGCGAAGCTGTTGATACTCCCGGGGTCAAGTTCTTGAACCATAAAATGGCTGACCCGTCCAAGATTAAAGGGAACACCTTGCAGATGGCCTCTCCGACCATTCCTTGAATCTCCATCAGCAAAAAAACCTTCTTTACATGGGACTTGGGGTCCATGCTCCCTTTATAGACACCCATCGAGGGCATGGTGAATCTATTTGGAAATTCCATTGCCCTAACTTCCTTTGAAAAATGGGATGCCGCCTCCATGTTTTGATCACCCCTTGGCCCATCTTTCATCATTTCCTCCCACTTTCTCATCTTCTTCCGAAACCAACCCCTTACTTGGTTCTCAGAACTATCACGCTCGCGTCCACGGGATTCCCCGCATTTCCAACTCCGGACGCGACATATTTCGTAACCAGTAGCTCACACTCCTCCCTCAGGCGTCACTCTATGCCACTGTTCGTGAAACACATGCTGTTGTTGGAGGATTCCAGAATTTATCTGCCTTCCCTTTCTTCCCAAAAATTCCCCGTTGGCGCGGCTCCGATAATGACTACCGATCTCACTCTATGGGTATAACTCTTTCCATTTTCACCGTCTTTTTATACTCCGACGATTCTTTTTCCTCTAGCTATTTCCTCATTTTTGACTAGGGCCCGCTCCCCCTATTCTCCCGCCTTCTTCTCCAACTTCTCCATCATGGCCTTCATGAAGGTTTGAGTTGCCTCTATTTCCTTTTGTGCACTTTCCCTCTCACTCCGCATGATTTCTTCCATTTTCTCCATCCACTCCATCGTCGAAGCCTCTGCAAATCTGTGGTTCCCGTCCCATGCCATCGCCTTAGTGTGTTTGCTGCTTCTTGTATTGGTCCCCACAGACGGCGCAAACTATTGACGACTGTTTTTCGTTCCAGGGGTAATCTAGGAAAACCACTCCTCGAACAAACCTCCTTCAATTGTGAATTTGTTTGGTTTGTTGGGAACCAAATGTAAACTTGGAAAAGATAGAATACACACAGATAAATAAAGGATTTAACGTGGTTCAACGGAATGGATCCAACCTACGTCCACGGGCACAAGGAAAAAGAAAGCTTTTATTACTGGCTCGGGTCTGACCGACCTCTTTTGTTTCTCTAGCTCGAGATTATTTTCTCTCTATTACAAGTTACAAGTGCTTGTGAATAAAATTACTCAACCCCCTACAATAAACTCTCAACCTCCTTATATACTAAGCCAAAATACACCGTTACGCTAACTTCCTGACATCACCCACGCCAACCACGTCGCTAAGTCATTATTGCTTAGGCTCTCTTCCCCAATTACCCTACGGATTATAGCCCAGCAGCCTGACACCCCTACGACCTGCCGCCTGAATCTTATTAAATTACCCATTCTTGGTAACTGTTGCAAGCTATTCCTATGAGCTTACTGATATTCCAACTACTCCCACGCGATAGCGTGTGTTAGTCAATACTCTTGCAGCTCTACTTCGTCCCATTATCTGTTGGCCTGCTTCTATCTCATCAACTCTTGGGGAACCCAAACTTCTGTTTATGGCTTACGTCGCTCGGTCTTGAACATAATGCCCATGACCTACCTCATCGGGTCAGTAAGGTGAGATGATCGACTGTAAACTGTGATGGTCAACCTGTCCAAAAGGGTAGGGTCGGTTCTGAGACCTTTTCTTTCCTCACTTTACTAGGTCGGGTAGGCCTTTCCCAAGTGCTGTCGAATCTGATGCCTTTATATGGGGTCGGGTATGGTTCTTCCCTCATGTCCTTCTACGCCTTGGGATTGGGTCCCTTCATCTGACCTCCCATCCTCACAAAGACCTTAGACCTCCATCTATTTAAGTGCAAACCCCATTATATCCCTCTTCAGGCTTCAGAGTTTCTCGAGGCAGAAAGTGACCATCAACAACATTTTATTTGTTAAATCCCAGCAGCGATCTCATCGAAATACAACTTCTGTTTGAGGACTAGTTTAGAGATCAAAACTTGAAGCTTTGTCTGATTTTGCCTTTGGTCCGAAAGAGAATAATAGAAAGGCCAGATGTTAAAATCATATCGCAGAAAAAATCTTTAAGCAATGTTTTTGCGTGAATAAATTATCGGGGAAGTCTGGATCTGCACCCACTGCTGAAGATTTGGCTATAGCCATGAAAAGTCATGACCTCCTTATATATCTTGGCCATGGAAGCAGTATGCTAAGTTCATTATATATGTTAATGGCAGTCGGTTGTTCCATCTGTCTCTTTTGAATATTGAATTTTCATTCTGGTGGTAAGATGTCACAATACATTTCTACGAACAATCTTCTGAAGCTGGAAAAGTGTGCTGCTACTTTCCTGATGGGGATGCAGTAGTGGTTCTCTGTCATTAAATGGTTTTTACATTTCGCAGGGCACTCCTCTTTCATATCTGCTAACTGGATCCCCTGTAATTGTTGCCAACCTTTGGGATGTTACAGACAAAGACATAGACCGATGGAAGGCCATGCTTGATGCTTGGTTGACGGAAAGACCAAGTGTTTCTGTATGTTGTGACTGATGCAGTGGCGAAGCTATCCTAAGGGGGGATTTCACAATTTTTAAGAATTTAATTTATAAATTCAGAGGGTATTTATATTAGTTACTTAAAACTAATTGGTTGAAAAAAAAATATGAGGGGTCAGCTGCTCCCCGACATACAAGAGGCTTCCTGAGGCCAACAAAAAGAGGTCAAGGAAATAAGAAAAAAAGTCTCTCAGAATAAATTAACTGAAACTTTAAATATTGGTTCGTGTAAGAATGTTTGTGATAGTAGACCAAAGCTTGGATCATTCATGGGAAAAGCTCGCGAAGCATGCAAACTCCGTTTCTTGACTGGGGCAGTGCCGGTTTGTTATGCTGTCGCAACTGGTATAAGAAGAAAGCCAAGTTTATGGCAGTAGATACTTTTATGGGTATTTCTGTGCCCATTAGGAATCGACAATACATAGCAAGTTGCTGTGCCGATAAAAAATTTGGCAGGCAGTGGTAACAAGGTCTCTGTTCCACCAAATTATGTAAAAGGGAATTATCCCAGTCACCTCTATATACATGAAAGTACAATATTAGTTTTGACAATATGTACCATCTCTAGTTTATGTTTAGTATCAAATAACCACTTCACCGTTAACGGTAAAATCTGTTAAATATTTAAAGAGAAAAGATTATATTGCCTTACATTTATTTTATATTGTGAAAGTAAATTATCTACGTATTATCTCCAGTTTAGAAAAGTATCTCTGCATCACCTCTAGTTTTACAAATTATCTCTACATCACCTCTACTAAAACCTTTAAATTTTAAATTTATAAGTATTTAAATATATTAAAAATAAGAATTTTCAAACAACGCTTGAGTTTTTGCCATCCCTAATATCAGGCCGACTCAGACATACATATGATAGTGATAAATAGGGATAGCAAAAATCCTCGCTGGGATGTGGCTTGGGAGGCTTGTACATTATGAATTGATATGGGTGTAATTTTTTATTTGGTTAGAAGGGTACGAGTATTGGCATCACTATACAAATAAAGGTAAAAATCATCATTTAAATGCATAAGAGATTAAGTGGGTCATAAGTTTTAGGACGAGTGAGGATGAATCAACAATTTCCTCTTGTGTGGTGGAGATGTGGGGGTGATATTATTAGATGATTAACTGTAATTTTTTTTTTTAATCAACGAGATGGTTTTTGAGCTAATTGTACTCCAATTGTTGAGATAGATTCATTTGTCTGACATATGGGGAGGTACTCGTAAAAGGTTTTTCGGAGATAGATTCAATTAAAAAATATTTTTTATTAATTTAATATAGAATAATTTACTAAACTGGAGGTGGTGCGGAGATAATTTACTAAACTGAAGGTGGTACATAAATAATTTTCTTTCACATTATAATTTAAATAAAGCGATTTGACATAAATACCCCTATGACGTCATCAACCTCTTAACACCGTTAATGGAAATGTGATTATTTGATACTAAATATAAATTGAAATTGTTGTAGTGATATTGTGATAAAAGTATTATGTGAAAATTCGAATTTAGTTTAAGGTTCTGATCCTATGCGGAATTAAACACAATAAACTAAAACAAGTCCTGATTATTATATTTATGCATTAACAACAAGCACCCTTAAGTCTATGCAATTATGAAATAAAGTAAATAAACAAAAGCATAAACAAAATCAACGCAAGTAATTTTTTTAACAAAGTTGAAAACATGTAGTTTAAAAATTTTTAAACTTATGAATAAATTATTCAATATCTAATATTGATAATTCATTCATATTTCACTTAAACATATTTATTCGATATCATATAACGACATAAATAGTATAGAAACATCGCGAAACTTTTGCGAAAACGTTTTTACGTAAAATAACATAAAACGCGTTTTCGGCCGAACCGACCGACCAATGCACATGGGGACTGCCCAGGTCAGTCCCAAAAATATTTGGACAGTTCGTGGGCTGCCCGAATAGTGCCTAGTTCACTGTTTGGGCATCCGTTATCCGGTAACGCCGTTTTTCACCGTTTTCGTGTATTTTCACTCCAAAATAATTTCCGATAAATATTTTCCTTGGGCAATTAAAATAAACCAATTTATTCTAATTACTCAATTAATAAAAACTGGATTTTTATCTGAAAAATCAGATTTATCATTAATTATCGAATTGCCCCTACACTTTGTAAATTTTACATTTTAGTCCTAAAATTGTCAAATATAATTTTAGATGATTCCAAATCATTTCTAAAATGATTCTTAACATGTTCAAAACATGAAAACAGAATTTGCAACTCAAATCCAGAATTTTCTGGATATTACTGAAACAGTCCCATAACTTTTCCTTAATTGTGGTTTGGCCCAATTGTTCAAAACACATCAAGATCAAATCCAATTAATCCCAAATTTAATATAAATTAAATATACATCAAATTATATCATATATATGAAAAGCCCCAAAATTGGAATGGGTTAAGAACCCTAATTTTATAAATTACTCCAATTTCACAATTTACATTAAATTGACAAAATTCAACACTTTAATCATCCAATTACCACACCAATCAAGTCTCACCATCATGAAATTAATCAAGAACAATTCTAGGTTAATTATGAATGGCTAATCAACTCTAGAATGACAACTTTAATTTCTAATTAATTTATTAAGCTTAATTACACTAATAAGTAAATAAATTAATCATACATGCTTAACATCCTCAAACAAGCTTCCAACAAATTTAATTACAAACTTAAGAGTAGAGAGATCATTCTTAGCAACACAATTGAAGATGAGAATAATATAAACAATTTCTATCTTGAAGAAAATTGAAGAATACTTACAAAATTTCCAAAAATTAAGCTTTCTCCTTTTTGATTTTCCTTCAAATCCTCTAAACTCACTTTGTAATATTTTTGTTGAACTTGTCTTAGTATGAAAAGCAAAACAAAACAATTTTTGTATATGTTTCTCACTTGGCCGAATTTAGAAGCAAAAATAAAACAACAATTATTTTATTTTTTGTTCAAATATCATTAGTCCACATTTTACTTAATAAAGTTAACACCTTATCTATTATAAAGTGAATCAAAATGTGTTCCAATGATAATATGTCATTTCCTAAGCTTAATAAAGCATATCATTATAAAAGATATTTACTTTATAAATTAATTTAATTATTTAACAATTAAATAATTAAATAATTAAATATAAATATCTTAAATATATGTATTATATTTACAATAATCTCAAATACATATATTAATGATATATATCAAAAATCAAAATTTGATATTTTATTAACGTGTATTTAATAAAATCAAGTATTAAATACAAATACACATTAATTCGGAAATGACCGTTAGGTCCCGATTGCATGTATTTTTCATTTAACCATTAAACGAGTTATAAATAATCAATATTATTCATAACAATTGCCCTACTACTCTACGAGTATATTTCATTAGTGAGACTCTCTTGATTCAGGCATATCCGTCACGAAATTTAATTTCGTGTCCATAATTCACCCACCCGTAAATTATGATTACCACTGATAAACTCTCTAAATCATAAAGGTCGAGGTTACTGCATACGTATAATCCCTCCGTCATAGATATCTAGATTATCCCAGAGATATAGATATAAACGTCAAATCTCTATAGGAATAATCTCGTCAACGTATCTATTAGTAATCTCTAAATAACATTCGGAACTCACTTCGAAGTATATTATGGCCATAGATTTAACAGATTGCTAATCAATTATGGACTACCTATGCTATGTACACAGAACTGACGATCCTTTATTGATACTCACAAGATATCATGAGCATGAGTCCACACCCAACGAATAGGCAGAGGTCTGATCTAAATAGATCGGTGACGTGACTGCCATCTAAGTGTGGAGGATAACTCATATATCCACAGTGGTATCTCAAGTCAAAGAATCATTATGCTACTCAACCCGAGAAGATTCATATTGACGTTGGTGTACCATCTATTAGTAAATCTTCGTTGAGTCGTTCAGTGTTTATCAAATAAACACCTACACGTCTATACGAGTCTCCCAAGACTCGTGGTTCATTGGTATAAACCATCAGACCAAGTTCGATATACGACATGTACTGGTCTCAGCGGATTTTACTAAGTGACCCGTGTCAGTAAATCTTGACCAGGAACTTAATTTAAGGATATATAACTTATAGTGACACTTCCCAATGTCAATTACAAACTATGTTGTAACTGCACACCACGTTGCAAATCCTGGGGTCTTTGTCTAATATATATACATATCACTAAACCATATTTAGTTTCAATCTAATCGAAATTAGATCGAATACGTATATAAAAGACAAGAGGTGCTACCATTTAAATTAGTAATATTATGGAAAAATGTATTGCTCGTATTCATGAATCAGACATAAATACGATCCAGATTGGCACTCAGAACACCAACCCTAACAAATTCATCAAAGGTCTCATCATCCTTCATCCTAGCGACCTCAAACTTAGTGGTAAAATCTTGGAGTCTAGTGTTTTTAACACACAATGTGCCTTCATGCATAGTCTAAAGGATGTCCTATGCATCCTTGGCTATTTCACACATAGATATTCTCTTAAACTCAGTGGAGAAAACAACACCATGAATGATATTAATTGTCTTGATGTTCCTATTGCTAGCATCAAACTCTTCATTCGTCCAACTCAGTTTATCTTTGAGGGAAGAGACCCCATCAACTACAACCATGAGAAGTTTCCACCCGTACTCTATTGAAATCCAGACCCTCTCATCTAGGGACTTAAGGAACGCCGTCATGCGAACCTTCCAATACAAGTACTCAGTCACATCAAAGAATGGTGGACAATTTAAGGGTTGACTTCTCTCTCTAGCTAAACGGGTCAAGGATCACGGTCAGATTCTAATACCATTTGAAAATTCGAATTTAGTCTATGGTTTTGACCCTATGCGGAATTAAACACAATAAACTAAGACAAGTCCTAATTATTGTATCTAAAGCAAATAAATAAAAGTATAAAAAAAATCAACACACGTAATTTTGTTAACGAAGTGGGAAACTCGTGTGAGTAAAAAAACCACTACGGGTATCTAGGCTACCAGCTGAAATCCACAATAATAAGAAAAATTACAGTGATGGATACAATAATAAGACCTATGGCAGCAACTTCGCCGACTCTAATACCTCTAGAATGTAATAACTTGAAGAACTCATCGAGCCCGCACCAAGCGACCTTCTTCAGAACCTCTAAAGTATCCAAGCGGATCAACCCTGCAGCACGTAAATGTCGGAACTCCAACTACCAATCTTTCTACTTGAGAACTCTAAAGGATTAGGGAATTGGGTTAGGGTTGTGTATCTGTGTTGATTGTCAATCAAGAAACAATATCACCAATGTGAAGAAGATAAAACAATCAATAAAGTCTTCAAGGTGAAAATCAAGAAGGTTTAAAACTTAACAAGGTTGAGGCTCAGAATAATGTGTTTTCAACAATTGTGAAGGTGGCTTAATGTTTGTTTATATAGGTAGGGCAAAGGCTATGGTTTCTTGTGCAAAGCAGGCTTAAAAACACGTCCAAAATAACCTACTTACGCACGGGCGTTCGAACGCAACAAAAACTCGTGTTGAACGTGCACTATTATGCAAACTCGTTCGAACGTTGTATCTAACACACCATGAACGCAAACTCAATGGAAGGTTTCGTTCGAACGGGAAGAAGAACGCACTACGCACGGTAACCTTCTGTCAAGTTTGGTTCGAACCCAAATACGAACGTGACACGAACGCCACTCGTTCGAACGCAAACATGAATGCAACACTAACACATATTTGATTCCTTTACGCACAGTTTGCCAAATACAAGTCCAATTGCTCCGAGATCTTCAAGACTCATTACAACTTAATAGAACTTATTTTGTTACGGATATTGCCAACAAAAATATAACTAACATTATGATTATGTGTACTTTCATATAATTGGAGATGGCAGAGAGATAATTTCCCTTATGTAAATTTTTATATAACTCGTTGTAATCACAATATTGGGGCAAGAAAAAAAGCTTGTGATTTTGTTTCTCGTTTTCATATTTCTCTTTCCTTTTGAATTCTTTTGATATGGGTAATAGAGAAATATTTTAAGCATTTATCAAATGGAAATGAGGATATATTTACTCCATATACTATGTGATAGCAAGAGGGTGATTAGCATCCTTATATTGAGAATTAATTACAAGCTTGATATGAGAGTTTTGATAACATAATTTCATGGCATTGTAATAAAATAGTACTGGTTCTGTTTTGAATTTGATGACCGCCAAGTGACCGGTGACATGTGGCATTATCGAGTTTGCATCTTAATGTTCTATACAATTAGGTAAATATATAACAGCATTAATAAAGTAGAATATTATTTTGATTTTTTGACTTCGGGCATTATAAAAATAACAAGAACTAAGTGGGGGAAAATGAAAATATCCCTTTAAGAAAACATGAATGCTCTAATATATAGTCCGACCCCCGAGTCTGAATTTAGCAGAGCAACTACAGTTCTTGAGATGGTTAATGAGTTTTGATTTATCAAATAAATGAATAATCATCGAGTTAAAATTGTAACAAGCCTTAACAAATTGGAGCTTGCTTCTTTACATTAAGTTAATTATGGTGAATTTTAGAATGCTTTTTTTTTTTTTTATACCACTGAAAGCGATTTTATGTTGAAGCATTAACATGTGTACTTCTACAAAGCGATCCTATAATAAGAAAATAAGTGCTTTTCTTCTGTACAAGGCAAGAGTGTTTTCAAAAATGATGATTAATTGTTTTTTCTCCCAGCTTTGTGCAGACACTGGACTTTTCCTTTCGAATATGCCCAAAGAAGAGGTTGAAAAGTAACTTTTCATAGTCATGAAATTGAATTGAATTTTCTGTTTTGATGATTTGTCCGGATGCATTATCTTTGTAACGATTTTGTTCACTGCCTTAATAAATATGAAATCATAAGACAATGATCCAAGATAAAATAAAATAATAGACACGAATCCAACCACTCAAAGAACATTAGATGACAGGGCCAGTAATATAGTAGAGTCTTTGCAAGTGCCAACAGGGCCAATCACACGCTAGAGAACGAAGAAGATCATAGCCGCTAAATGTCACGGTCGAGTGTGACAGACAAATCCAGGACATATTGGCGTCACATAAGGGCTTCAATGGAGTGGGTCCAAAGCTATTCCACGTGGCCCAAGTCATTCCAGAAGACGGGCAATAGCCAATTTTGAAAACATGATATTTTTTTTGAAGAATTCGATCATTTTATGTCTTATATGTAATTCGGTCAAATAGCTTGTATTTTTGACCTTATGCTTGACATGTTGACTCTAGTTAGACTATTTGTAACTTAGTTAGCTAGATAATTTTGGTCAAATTAGATTAGAACTAATTAGTTAGTCAAATGGACCTATTAGACATTTGTAGAAATGATGCCTCTTTTGTTGACTTTTATTTTTTGATCTTTTTGCCACTTGCATAAAGATCTTGGTGGGAGATATTTGTATTACATAGTAAATGACTATTAAGAGCTTGACCTTTTATTAGCCATTTGGTAGTTTTATGATTTTTTGCCCTTTTTACCTGTAAATGGAATTTTAGTAAATTTGCTTTGTACTATATATTTGTAACTTTGTCTTCTTTAATAACATATCATACAATTTTGAAATTTCTTCAAAAGAATGGCTATGGCAGAATTTCAAGCTTAAAAGAATGATTCACCTTTGTTTCAGCTTCGACTTATCTAATGCGTGACAACCTTAGTGGCGTCTCCGTGCTAGCAGAACAATACAAGGAATCATTTTAAGGGTTCTCAAAGACAAGTTCTTTGTGGGTCTTCTTCGTGGCATTGGAAGAGTTTTGTTCTAACAAAATCAAATTCGCGGTTCGTGGGGTTCTATCCGTTGCGATGGGTTTGCTTGGCCTAATCGTCCAAGTGAGTTCCAAGTCAATTGGTATCAGAGCTTAGGGTTCCAAGGTCTGATTTTCTATCTTTACTTTATTTTTTTCATATAGTCTTTGTTCTGTGTTGTTAGTCATCAAAATACTTGTTCATCTTGATTATTGGTATTTGTGTTCCTTAAGTGTTTTTGCGTTTTTTTGATTCGTCAGTGACCGACATACCGGCCTTATACCGGTATACCGGTGAGAAAATACACTTGACACGACTTCTGGAATCGGGGAGAAAATATACTGGTCTTCATACCGGTCACAATATCGATCATAAATACACTTGAAAAAAAAGTATCACTTAGAATTTTTTTGGGAGCTCAAGTGACCTGAAGAGAAAAAAAATAAAAAATTTCCAAAATTCAGTTGAATTTGGTTGGTTCCATATTATCAGTTCAGTGTCCGTGAATAGTAATTCATCGAAATTTCTATTGAGCCACCAAATTTTCATCCGAAATTGCATACGACCGTGAATTTGCATGCTTGTTCGCTTATAGTCATAGTTGTGATTTTCTTATTCCAAGTATTTTAACTTTAGGTATTCTTTGAATTGAATCTATGTATTTGCTAATCTTTACTCGCATTACTATGTTTGCCCTATATTGGTTTCTTGTTGTTTATGCTAGCTTGAAGATTACATATTGTTGTGAGCTTCTTTGGTAAGTTATATTCACATTATATTGAGTGCAAACACGAGTGGAGTGAAGTGATACGTATTTGAGTGCAAACACGTGAGCGTGTGAGATTGTGAGGTTATATAATTATTTTCACATACTTGTTACTTCTAATCTGTTTGTTGAAGCTTTGAGATGTCATATACTAGTTTGACAGTGGATGAGAAGCTTGAGGCGTTAGATATGAAGTTTACAGATATGATGGAGAATATGAATGCTGCATTGGAGAGGTTGTCAAATAGCGTTAATAGTATACAAATAGACAATGTTCCAAGAGTACCACCACCACAAATTGTGCCACCGCGACAAGTTCCATCACCTCGAGTACCATTAATGGAAGAGGAGGCTGAGAATGATCTTGATGGTTTTGATGATTTGGAAGACTCTGTTGAGGAGGAAGAGAGGTATAGGCTCGAGAATCATAGGCAAGAGCAGAGGCATGATAGAAGAGATATGAGGTTTGATAGACATGGAGGATTTGATAACAGTCGTGAGGATTATGACAAGAGGGATTATGGTAGACATGGTGATATTGATGGTGATTTGAGCAACATCAAGATCAGGATACCAAACTTCCGAGGCAAGAATAATCCTGAAGCGTATTTGGGGTGGAGAAGAAAATCGAGTTGATTTTCAACTGTCATCATTACTCTGATGAGAAGAATATCAATCCGGCGGCCATGGAATTCACTAATTATGCGATGATTTGGTGGGATCAGATTTTCACCAACCGAATGAGGAATTATGAGAGGTCAGTTCAGACATAGGAAGAACTTCGAGGTCTCATGAGGAAATGGTTCATACCAGCCATTACTACCAAGAGTTGTATCAAAAAATACAACATCTGTATCAGAGGACCAAGAGTGTAGAAGATTACTATACTGAGATGGAGGTTTCCATGATCAGGGTGAATGTAGTGGAGGATGTAGATGCTACTATGGCACGATTTCTAGGGGACTTGAATATAGATATTGCAAACATGGTGGAGTTGTATCATTCTTTTGATTTGGGGGATATTCTTCACATGACTATTAATGTAGATATGAAACTAAAGAAGAATACTACATCAAGATTTGGTACTCAGACTACTCCTACATGGAAAGGGAAATGGGTTCCTAATGATCGACGAGATTAGGGCTTTAACAAGCCAAGGGTTGAACCTAGTGCCAATGGTAAAGAGGTTGCATAACCAAGCAAGGCTAGACAGAAACCTGATAATACAACACCCAAGACTAATGACGTCAAATGCTTCAAGTGTTTGGCCATGAGACATTATGCTTCACAGTGTCCAAACAAACGCACATTAGAGATTGATAAAAAGAGTGGTGAGGTACATTCTACTGATAGTGAGGTTGGTGTTGAGGATGATAAGCCGGGCGCAGAGGATACTAGTGACAGAGAAGGAGCTGCATACCCGCTGGATAACTTGTCCTTAGTTGTCAAGCGTGTTTTGAGTGCACAAATTGGTCAGGATGAGAGTGATCAGTAGAGGGAGAACATATTCCACACTAGATGTCGTGTGAATGGCAATGGGTGTAGTATCATCATTGACGGGGGTTGTTGTACTAATGTCGAAAGTACGGCTTTAGTTGAGAGGTTGAGATTAGATTGCTTAAAGCATCCCAAGCCTTACAAGTTGCAATGGCTGAATGATTGTGGAGAAGTGCGGGTGACTAGGCAGGTATCATTGAGCTTCACCATTAGGCCTTATACTATGATGTTTTGTGTGATGTTATACTCATGCATGCGGGTCACATTCTTTTAGAAAGGCTGTGGCAGTTTGATAGAAAGGTTATACATGATGGTTTCAAGAATAAATATTCATTTCAGCGTAAGGGAAAACACATAACCTTATACTCAATTACACCGAGGCAAATCCAAGAGGATCAAGTGAAGTTGCAACTTGAGAGAGAGAGAGAAAGAAAGTGCAAACACAACATTGGAGAAAACACGTGAGGGGAATGTGACCAAACCTAGTAAGGAAATTAAGACTAAGGCCATGAGTGTTCTCAAAAGTTGTGAGAGTGAACTTAAGGGGAAAATAAAAGGGCGAGTGAAAAAGAACTTCTACATAGGTGAGAGTGAAGCGAGGAGAGCTATCAAGACTAGTAAGATTATGCTTTTCCTACCATGTTTTTATTGCTGACACTGACCCTTTGCTTCATATGTCAATTTCATCTCTTTTACAATAATTTAATGATGTGTTGACAGAGGATATTCCTAGTGGGCTTCCACCCATTAGAGGTATTGCGCACCAAATAGATTTCATACCTGGCGAATTCATTCCCAATAGACCAGCCTACCAGAGCAATCTCGAGGAAACGAAGGGAATTCAAAGACAAGTTCGAGAGTTGATGGAGAAATGGTATGTCAGAGAAAGTATGAGTCTCTGTGCGGTACCAGTTCTTCTAATTAATAAGAAAGATGGGACTTGACATATGTGCGTTGATTATCGAGTGATCAACAATATAACGGTAAAGTATCATCACTCTATTCTTAGACTAGATGACATGTTGGATGAATTGCATGGTTCCAAAATTTTTAGTAAGACTGATTTAAAGAGTGGATATCATCAAATTCACATGAGAGGGAGAGATGAGTGGAAAACTGCATTTAAGACCAAATATGGCTTGTATGAATGGTTAGTTATGTCATTTGGTCTTACAAACACATCTAGAATATTTATGAGATTGTTGAATCATGTTATGCTTGCATTTATAAGAAGGTTTGTTGTGGTTTATTTTGATAACATCTTATTTTACAGTAAAATATTAGATGAGCATGTTATGCATTTCAAGCATGTTCTTGACGTGTTAAGGCAGAAAAAACTGTATGCTAACTTTGATAAGTGCACTTTTTGTATGGATAGAATTATTTTCCTTGGTTTTGTTGTAAGTGCAGATGGCATCGAAGTTGATATAGAAAAGGTAAAGGCAATTCAAGATTGGCCTACACCGACAACTGTGACAGAAGTTAGAATCTTCCATGGATTAGCAAGCTTCTATCGTAGATTTGTTAGAGACTTCAGCAGTATTGCAGCACCACTGACTGAAGTAGTGAAGAAAATTATTGGCTTCAAATGGGGAGATGAGCATGAGCGTGCATTTCAGGATCTTAAAATGAAATTGTACAATGCACCAGTTTTTGCACTACCCAACTTTGAGAAGACATTTGAGATTGAGTGTGATGCATCCGGGATAGGCATTGGAGCGGTTCTTATGCAAGAAAAGCAGCCAATAGTTTACTTAAGTGAGAAGCTGGATGAAGCAGCTTTAAGGTACCCCATATAAGACAATGAGTTATATGAGCTAGTGAGAGCCCTTGAAACTTGGTAGCATTATTTGTGGCCTCGAGAGTTTGTGATCCATACAGATCATGAGTAATTGAAGCATTTGAAGGGACAAGGTAAGTGTAGGCATTGCATTTTTGCATATCAGCCCGATGATGAGTCTCGTATGGAGACACTACCTCTTTAGTTGTGAAAGCCGCGGGAAACGGACGTTGGAAGGGTAAAGTTGGGAATTAACATTTTGTCAGATTTAACTCGCTTGTTTCGCTTCGGGTTCGCTTGTTGGACCTCTGTTTTAAAACACACCAAACCCATTAAAACACATCTCACAAATTAAATAATTAAAACATTTAAATACATGTCACAAACTAAATAAATCCAATTAAATTAAATAAAACACATGTCACAAATTAAAATTCATTTCCCAAATTAAAATATTCAAATTAAAATTCATTTCCCAACATTCCTAATTAAAATAAATCACATTCCTAATTTAATTAAATCACCTACCAATTTAAATAAATCATATCCTTAATTAAAAAAAACAAATCAAATCAATTCCCCTAATTAAAAGATTTCCTTATCATATACTAAATTAAAAGATATCCCAAATTAATACACAAATCTTATTCCTTCTCCAACAAGGTGAACCTCCTCCCTTGGCCTATAAAAATAACCCTTCTGCACACAAACCAAACCCTGGCTGGCCGGCTCATTATCACAAAATCAACCCTAAATATTCCAAGCCCACTCCACTCAAATTGTCGAGCAACCCTAACTTCATTCAGCCTGCCGAGCCACTGAAATCTTGCTTCTCGCCCAAACACACGTCAACCAGCCCCCCCTTTTGACCTGCGCACTCACCGCATCAAACAAACCAAACTCAACAACTCAGCCCACGCCTAACACAAAAACGCCACCAACCTGCCACGCTACAGCCCTCTCTCTCACCAAACACTCACGCTAATTGCCCCACTAACACACCTTACCGCTTCAACCACAAGCCACACATTGCCTCTTCACGCATCAACCCCAAGCCCCACGCACGCAAAGCTAGCCTCCACACGCACACACTTAAGCCACACGCCACAGCCTTCAACTTCTCACACAAAGCCACCTTGCACTCGCACATTCACCACTCTTCACAGCTCTCACACAAAGCCACTCATCCCTCACAAACGGCCACCCTTTGACGCCAATAAGAACCCCAAACACTGCCCTGATTCACTCACATATACACTGCCTCTTCACGTGCTTTCAGTTCACACAAATATTCCCCTGCATTGCCTTTGTTCACGCCATTAAAACCCACTTACAAACGTCCAGCCGCCTCCATAAACTGCTCCCACATCGACAAGCAAACAAGACCCCCACTAACGCATGAACAACAATAGCCACTCAGACTTCACACGTCCCACATCGGCCACAAATCAACAAGACCACTCAAGGCCCTCCACCGATTTCACCCCTCATACACACACGTGAAACCCAACTCCACACAGCCCTTGTTTCACGCATCAGCCCCTCATCCATCCTGCCTTCAATCCACGCCCAACTGCCCTCCTTCAACACAGCTCACGTACCTTTCAACACAGCTCACAAACCCTTAAATTGCCGCACCATTCACTGACCTTCGCAGCCGCAAGTCACCCACTGTCCAGCCCTCACTGCACGCCTAAACTGTCCCCAAACTGCCTCACAAACAGCTCATAAAATATATCAAAAACTGCCCCAAAACAGTGACAAAACCGCAGCCCCAAACCCTCCAAAAATCGCAAAAATAGTAGCCTAAATTACCAAAAATAGTGACCAGAAAATACAACAAAAACAGCAGCGAAACGGACTTAAAACAGCAGCCCAAGCATCAAAACAACGAGGGAAAACGTTGAGTAGACAAATCGGAAAAGCATCGGATCAATCTCCCTTCCAACGGATGTGTAACGCCCTTTCTTAGACGACAAAAGAGGTTAGACCTGAGGGCACCTTTTTACTTATCTTCTTTATCTTTGTTTTATTTATTTTGATATATAATTGCATGAGAGTCGTTTGAAGCATGATGTGATTGTTGGATGAGCGGGATATGTGTTCCCCTTTTGTGGTATATCGGATGGAAACCCGGACGTAAATTCCATAGCCGATTCCGAATGGACGGTAGTATAGTCTGCACTCGGGATACAATGCCACGTACTACTTAAGATAAACATATCTCGTCTCATCCAAATTTGTATTTGAGCATGTCATAGTCTTTAGGTTATTCGTTTATTATTTAAAGCATGGTTTAATTTAGTTTGTTAAAGCATATTTAGGTTGTTCTTTATGCATGTTATTAGTTTATGATGTGTTTGGGTAATGACTTATACATGTTGATTTAATGGTTCAATATGCTCGTTGTGTTATATTGCGTGGAGTTATTTGGATGAAACCATGTTAGATCTAAGTGCCATTGAGCATGAATGTTGAATAGATTCGGTTAGTTTATTGCACAAATTATATCATCACAAGTGACATAAGTAAGGGACCATTCCGAACCCAACGGTTTGAGGTCTTCCCTTGCGAGGGGTGAATGCGGCCTTAAATATTTTTCCCGGTTCACACTGGGTGGCGACTCCATGTTATTTCGTACTCCTAACTAGGCCGCGAGCCTAGAACAGTGTCATCAAGTTCTGTTGTCTACAGTCTGGCGACTCCACTGGGGATAAAGAATCGGCCCCGAAATAATGTCTTGTAATGTTTGGATTTGTGCTTTAATTAACCGTGTCTACAATGAGTTGAAAGGGGTGTAATCAAAGGCATTGTTAAGGCTAGGTAATGGTTCGATGTCTTCCTTCACTCACTACCTTTTTATAAGGAAAAGCTGTGAAGACACCGAGATAATCATTACTTGTAGCTCGTTGTGACAAACTAGTTTGGAGGGCTCGTTGTTTATTCCTGACACCAAGCGATAAGAGCATAAGGGACTTGGGTACTTAAGAGAGCCTCGCTCCACCCTCCCTCTGGGGAATCTACAACGAGAAATCCATTCGACAGTTAGTCACTCACCGTAACTCGTTGGCACGTACCGTAAGGTATAAAAAAGGTGCACTCACTTGGTCGCTTGAACCCTTGAGTGGGGAGTCCTAGTTGTGGGTAATCCTTCGTCAAACGAGAGCCTTTGTCCACACTCCCGTAAACCCACATGTGAACCATAGTTGTATGACCTATTGGGGCCACCCTTTATGCTTTTGATAACCCCATGCATATTATGTCTCATACATCCCATGCATCTCATGCATACATGCATCATGTTAACCCTCGTGTCTTAAAACCCATCATAGATATCCGTTGGGTTAGGAAAAATAAGACTTGTCGAAGAAGAGTTTAGCAAACATGGATATCAGGAAAAGGAAACCGAGGAACAGAAAACTATACGGCAAGGATAGAAAGACCATTGAGGGGCCTTCAAAAAAGAAAAAAAAAAGAAAAAAAAAAGAGAAAAGGAAAAAAGAAAAAAAAAAAGAGAGAGAAAAGAAAGAAAAAAAAAATTGTTGTTTATTTTTAGTCCTTGATAGTTAGACATAAGTCCGATGATGAAATTGATTGCTTTAGGGTGAAATCTTAGAAATGATAAACTCTTGATGTGCTTTTATCTGATTCTTTGAGTAATTGATCTATGTTAGACTCATAAGCACTTCACTATAGGTTCTTAGCGGTGAAAACCTGAGTAATCGGTAATGTGATTAGTTGAAGAAATTATAGGTCGGTGAATGACCGTTTGCTTAGACGTCTATCTTGATTTGTTTATGTTATGATGTGTGGTGTGGTTGAAAATGAAAGAAAAGTCTCTAAAGAAAAGAATTGAACCACCTATAACCGATAAGCGTGAAGCTACCCATGGGCGAGTATTAGGACCACCATGAGGAGAAATGCTACCTTAAAGGGTAGGTGTGTTGAAGAAAGAAAAGAAAAAAAAAAGAGAAAAAAAAGAAGAAGTTCAAAATGAAAAGAGAAAAGAAAGAGACAAGAGAAAAAGAGAAAGAAAACCATACCACATTGAGCACAGAAAAGAAACTGCAGGCATAATTAAGACATCTAGGTTGGTTTGACCCATCGATCCCGATTTTTGAAACGAAATCATTGAGTTAGCTTACCTGGGGATGAATCTGCGAAGGAACCTTTGCACACACACACCTTGAGTCTGGCTTAGATCATTTATTCAAAGACTTGGATTTGAGTTGCATTGAATGTTTTGAAGGTTCTCTGGTTTCATTACTGAGCATTATTTGAGGACAATGATATGTATAACTATTGGGACTATTTCGTAGCATGTGATATAATATGATGATATGGAAGGCCCCACCACGTGGTTCATTTTGACCAAGTGCAAACAGCGGAGAGCAGAAAGCTAAATCAAGACTAGGGACGACCAGTATACCACCTCGTGAATCCGGGATATAACAAGATATTGAGCCATATGACCAGAGAGAAAACTGAGCAATCACCTGGAGAACTGGCGGAAGACCTAACCTAACGAAATAGGAAACGCATTCATGCATACATGCATACACGTCATATACATGCAATCTTTGACTTGTTTTTATTCACAGGTTTCAAAGAAGAAAAAGAGAAAGTGGCAAAGACAAGCCAACCAGAATCAGCCACATATGAGTAGTAGTTTTGGGGGATGAGTCCCAGGGTTGAGGCCCATATCAGTCTCAGTTTTAGAGATGAGTCCCAGGGTCGAGGCCCACATCGTCAGAGTGTTGGAATGAATCCCAGGGTTGAGGCCCATATCAGCAGTTTTCGAGAATGAATCGCAGAGGGTCGAGGCCCACATTGTCAGCAGTTTCGGGAAAGAATCCCAGGGTTGAGGCCCACGTTAGTATCAGTTTTGGGGATAGGTCCCAGGGTCGAGGCCCACATCAGCAGTTTTGGGGATGTGTCCCAGGGTCGAGGCCACATCAGTATCAGTTTTGGGGACGAGTCACAGGGATGAGGCCTACATTGGCATCAATATAAATTTTGGGGATGAATCCCAAGGCCGAGGCCCACATCGTCAGAGTTTTGGAATAAATTCGGGAATGAATCCCAGGGTCGAGGCCCACACTATCAGTAGTTTCGGGAATGAATCCCAGGGGAATGAATCCTAGGGCCGAGGCCAACGTCGTCAGAATTTGGAATGAATCCAGGAATGAATCCCAGGGTCGAGGCCCACACTATCAGCAGTTTCGGGAATGAATCCCAGGGCCGAGGCCCACGTCATCAGAATTTGGAATGTATCCAGGGAATGAATCCTAGGGCCGAGGCCCACATCGGCAGAATTTTGGAATGGATCCAGGGAATGAATCCTAGGGCCGAGGCCCACGTCGTCTGAATTTGGAATGAATCCAGGGGATGAATCCCAGGGGCGAGGCCCACATCAGCATCAGTCTGGAGGCGAGGCCGACATTAGCATCAGTGATAGACTTGCCGGGTATGGCACTCTGGGGGCGAGGCCCACATTGGTTCAGCATCGGTTTCTGCCGGGTATGGCACTCTGGGGGCGAGGCCCACATTAGTTCAGTATCAGTTTCTGCCGGGTATGGCATACTAGGGGTGAGGCCTACATCAGCATCAGATCGAGGGCGAGGCCCATATCAGTTCGGGCACAAGGCCCAGTGGAATAAAGCCCACCTTCAAAACAGCTTGGGAATAAAGCCCACATTCGGTACAGTTCAGGAACAAAGCCTGCATTCAGTTCAAACTCGGGAATAAAACCCACATTCAGTACAGTTCGGGAATAAAGCCTGCATTCAGTTCAGTTCAGGAAGAAAGCCTATATTCAGTTCAGTTCGGGAATAAAGCCCATATTCAACACAGTTCAAGGAGAAAGCCTATATTCAGTTCAGCTCGGGAATAAAGCCCACATTCAGTACAGTTCAGGAATAAAGCCTGCATCCAGTTCAGTTCAGGAAGAAAGCCTGCATTCATCTCAGTACGGGAATAAAGCCCACATTCAGTACAGTTTAGGAATAAAGCCTGCATCCAGTTCAGTTCAGGAAGAAAGCCTACATCCAATATAGTCCGGGAATGGACAGTCCGGGAATGGACACGCCGAGAATGGCACGCCGGGAATAGCACTCCGAGAATGGAGATATAGTCAGGGAATGGACAGCTCAAGAATGAGCACGCCGGGAATGGCACGTCGGGAATGGCACTCCGAGAATGGAGATTTAGTCCAGGAATGGACAGCTCGAGAATGAGCACACCGGGAATGGCACTCCAAGAAATGGAGATACAGTCCGGGAATGGACAGCTCGGGAATGAGCACGCCGGGAATGGCACTCCGGGAATGGAGATCGGTTCGGGAATGGACCACCACACGGTGACAGTTCTGGAATGGACTTCATCACACCACAGCACATCAACGATTCGGGAATGGACCACATCTGGTGACAGTTCGGGAATGGACCTCATCACACCATATCACAGTCACACTTCGGGAATGGAGATCGGTTCGGGAATGAACCTCATCACACCACATCACTCTGGGGGCGAGGCCCACATCAGTATCAGTTTGAGGGCGAGGTCCCTCTTGTCAGCGGTATTGGGTCGAGATGCGTACCCAGGGCCGAGATACCGTCCCCCGTTGTCGGTTGTAGTTCCGGGCCGAGATGCGTGCCCAGGGTCGAGATGCGTACCCACTACATCATATTCAGGGCGAGGTCCCTCTTGTCAGCGGTATTGGGTCGAGATGCGTACCTAGGGTCGAGATGCGTGCCCCCGTTGTCGGTTGTAGTTCCGGGCCGAGATGCGTGCCCAGGGTCGAGATGCGTACCCACTATATCATATTCAGGGCGAGGTCCCTCTTGTCAGCGGTATTAGGTCGAGATGCGTACCCATGGCCGAGATGGGTGCCCCCGTTGTCGGTTGTAGTTCCGGGCCGAGATGCGTGCCCAGAGTCGAGATGCGTACCCACTACATTATATTCAGGGCGAGGTCCCTCTTGTCAGCGGTATTGGGTCGAGATGCGTACCCAGGGCCGAGATACGTGCCCCCGTTGTCGGTTATAGTTCCGGGTCGAGATGCGTGCCCAGGTTCGAAGTGCCCACTACATCATCAGTTCGAGGGTCGAGGTGCCCCCGTTGTCATTAGTAGTTCCGGGATGCGTCCCAGGGTCGAGGGCCCACTGCATCATCATCACAGTTCACATTCGGTGGTTTGGGAACAAAGCCCAAGGTCGAGGCACCTCGCCATCATATCAATTCAGTTCAAAACAACAGGCAAGTCAGGTGGCAGCTGGCAAGCCAAGAATTCATTCATCATCACTTTTAAGATGTGTCCCAAGGTCGAGGGCCCACACATCAATTGTAGTTCCGGGATGCGTCCCAGGGTCGAGGGCCCACTGCATCATCAGCACAATTCACATTCGGTGGTTCGGGAACAAAGCACAGTGGTCGAGGCACCTTGCCACCATATCAACTCAGTTCAAAGCAGCAGGCAGACCAGGTGACAGCTGGCGAGCCAGGTAAGTAAAAATGCATTGCACGTACTTTGATAGGAATTGTCATTGTCACACACTGCACAAGTCCCATCAAAGTGGGGGCGACTGTAGGCATTGCATTTTTGCATATCAGCCCGATGATGAGTCTCGTATGGAGACACTACCTCTTTAGTTGTGAAAGCCGCGGGAAACGGACGTTGGAAGGGTAAAGTTGGGAATTAGCATTTTGTCAGATTTAACTCGCTTGTTTCGCTTCGGGTTCGCTTGTTGGACCTCTGTTTTAAAACACACCAAACCCATTAAAACACATCTCACAAATTAAATAATTAAAATATTTAAAATATATGTCACAAACTAAATAAATCCAATTAAATTAAATAAAACACATGTCACAAATTAAAATTCATTTCCCAAATTAAAATATTCAAATTAAAATTCATTTCCCAACATTCCTAATTAAAATAAATCACATTCCTAATTTAATTAAATCACCTACCAATTTAAATAAATCATATCCTTAATTAAAAAGAACAAATCAAATCAATTCCCCTAATTAAAAGATTTCCTTATCATATACTAAATTAAAAGATATCCCCAATTAATACACAAATCTTATTCCTTCTCCAACAAGGTGAACCTCCTCCCTTGGCCTATAAAAATAACCCTTCTGCACACAAACCAAACCCTGACTGGTCGGCCTATTATCACAAAATCAACCCTAAATATTCCAAGCCCACTCCACTCAAATTGCCGAGCAACCCTAACTTCATTCAGCCTGCCGAGCCACTGAAAATCTTGCTTCTCGCCCAAACACACGTCAACCAGCCCCCCCTTTTGACCTGCACACTCACCGCATCAAACAAACCAAACTCAACAACTCAGCCCACGCCTAACACAAAAACGCCACCAACCTGCCACGCTACAGCCCTCTCTCTCACCAAACACTCACGCTAATTGCCCCACTAACACACCTTACCGCTTCAACCACAAGCCACACATTGCCTCTTCACGCATCAACCCCAAGCCCCACGCACGCAAAGCTAGCCTCCACACGCACACACTTAAGCCACACGCCACAGCCTTCAACTTCTCACACAAAGCCACCTTGCACTCGCACATTCACCACTCTTCACAGCTCTCACACAAAGCCACTCATCCCTCACAAACGGCCACCCTTTGACGCCAATAAGAACCCCAAACACTGCCCTGATTCACTCACATATACACTGCCTCTTCACGTGCTTTCAGTTCACACAAATATTCCCCTGCATTGCCTTTGTTCACGCCATTAAAACCCACTTACAAACGTCCAGCCGCCTCCATAAACTGCTCCCACATCGACAAGCAAACAAGACCCCACTAACGCATGAACAACAATAGCCACTCAGACTTCACACGTCCCACATCGGCCACAAATCAACAAGACCACTCAAGGCCCTCCACCGATTTCACCCCTCATACACACACGTGAAACCCAACTCCACACAGCCCTTGTTTCACGCATCAGCCCCTCATCCAGCCTGCCTTCAATCCACGCCCAACTGCCCTCCTTCAACACAGCTCACGTACCTTTCAACACAGCTCACAAACCCTTAAATTGCCGCACCATTCACTGACCTTCGCAGCCGCAAGTCACCCACTGTCCAGCCCTCACTGCACGCCTAAACTGTCCCCAAACTGCCTCACAAACAGCTCATAAAATATATCAAAAACTGCCCCAAAACAGTGACAAAACCGCAGCCCCAAAACCCTCCAAAAATCGCAAAAATAGTAGCCTAAATTACCAAAAACAGTGACCAGAAAATACAACAAAAACAGCAGCGAAACGGACTTAAAACAGCAGCCCAAGCATCAAAACAACGAGGGAAAACGTTGAGTAGACAAATCGGAAAAGCATCGGATCAATCTCCCTTCCAACGGATGTGTAACGCCCTTTCTTAGACGACAAAAGAGGTTAGACCTGAGGGCACCTTTTTACTTATCTTCTTTATCTTTGTTTTATTTATTTTGATATATAATTGCATGAGAGTCGTTTGAAGCATGATGTGATTGTTGGATGAGCGGGATATGTGTTCCCCTTTTGTGGTATATCGGATGGAAACCCGGACGTAAATTCCATAGCCAATTCCGAATGGACGGTAGTATGGTCTGCACTCGGGATACAATTCCACGTACTACTTAAGATACACATATCTCCTCTCATCCAAATTTGTATTTGAGCATGTCATAGTCTTTAGGTTATTCGTTTATTATATAAAGCATGGTTTAATTTAGTTTGTTAAAGCATATTTAGGTTGTTCTTTATGCATGTTATTAGTTTATGATGTGTTTGGGTAATGACTTATACATGTTGATTTAATGGTTCAATATGCTCGTTGTGTTATATTGCGTGGAGTTATTTGGATGAAACCATGTTAGATCTAAGTGCCATTGAGCATGAATGTTGAATAGATTCAGTTAGTTTATTGCACAAATTATATCATCACAAGTGACATAAGTAAGGGACCATTCCGAACCCAACGGTTTGAGGTCTTCCCTTGCGAGGGGTGAGTGCGGCCTTAAATCTTTGTCTCGGTTCACACCGGGTGGCGACTCCATGTTATTTCGTACTCCTAACTAGGCCGCGAGCCTAGAACAGTGTCATCAAGTTCTGTTGTCTACAGTAAGCTGAACAAATAACACGCACGATGGTTAAAGTTTGTTGAGACATTTCCATATGTAATCCACTACAAACAAGGTAAGGAAAACATTGTCGCCGATGCACTATCGCGAATGTATGTTTTACTTACTTCATTAAGTGCATGAATGCTTGGGTTTGAATTTATTAAATAACTTTATGCAAGTGATATTGACTTTAGTACTATCTACGCTGCATGTGAAAAGTATACCTTTAGTAAATTCTACCAACATGATGAGTTTATGTTTAGGGAGAATAGATTATGCATTCATATTTGTAGTATGCGCGAGTTGTTAGTTAGGGAGGTGCGCGGGGGGGAGGGGGGTTTAATGAGGCACTTTGGCATTGCCAAGACCTTATGGGTATTGCGTGAATATTTTTATTGGCCTAAAAAACAGAGAGATATTGAGCGTTTATGTGATAAATGCTTAACTTGTAAAAAGGCTAAATCTAATGTTATGCCTAATGGTTTGTATACACATTGTCTATACCTAGTGAGCCATGGGTAGATGTATTAATGGACTTTATATTAGGTTTACCAAGGACTAAGCGGGGTAGAGATTCCATCTTTGTAGTGGTTGATAGGTTCAGTAAGATGACACACTTTATAACATGTCATATGACTGATGATGCCACTAATATTGCTGACTTGTTCTTTAGAGAATTAGTACGACTCCATGGGATTCCACGGAGTATAGTTTCAGATGGTGATGTTAAATTCATTAGTCATTTTTGGAAAGTTTTATGGGGTAAGTTAGGAACTAAACTTTTATATTCTACTACTTGCCACCCCCAAACTGATGGGCAGACCGAGGTGGATAATAGGACTTTGACTCAATTATTGCGTACTATTATCACTAAGAACTTAAAAACTTGGGAGGGTTGTTTGCCTTTTATTGAATTTGCATATAATCATAACATTCATTCTTCTACATCTTATTCACCATTTGAAATTATTTATGATTTTCAGCCACCAACTCCATTAAATTTTTTACCATTATCTATTGATGAGCATGCATGGTTAGATGGCAAAAAGAAAGCTGATTTGGTGAAACACATACATGAGAAGGAAATAGAGCACATACAGAGGAAAAGTGAGCAATATGCTCTTCATGCCAATAAGGGAAGAAATCGTGTGGTATTTCAACATGGTGATTAGGTTTGGGTACACATGCGCAAGAAGAGATTTCTTGAACAACGTAAATCCAAGCTACAACCAAGAGGGGATGGTCCATTTCAAGTCTTGGAGCGGATCAATGATAATGTGTACAAGCAGGATTTACAAGGTGAGTAAAATATGTCTGCTACATTTAATGTTTCTGACTTAACTCTTTTTAATGCATGTATAGATTCGAGGTCAAATCCTTTTCAAGAGTGAGGGAATGACACGAATCTAGCCACTCAAAGAACATTGAATCTAGCCACTCAAAGAACATTAGATGACACGACCAGCAATATGGTAGAGCCTTTGCAAGTACCAACAAGGCCAATCACACGCCAAAGATATAAGAAGATCAGAGACGCAATGATGGGTTTAGCTCAGAATGTCATGGTCGAATGTGATAGACAAATCCAGGGAATATTGGCGTCACATGAGGGCTTCAATGGAGTGGGTCCAAAGCTATTCCACGTGGCTCAACTCATTCCAGAAGACGCACAATAGCCAAATTTTGAAGACAATATATTTTTTGAAGATTTTGGCCATTTTATGCCTTACATGTAATTCGGCCAAATACCTTGTATTTTTGACTATATGCTTTGACATGTTGACTCTAGTTTGGCTATTTGTAACATAGTTAGCTAAATAATTTGGGTTAAATTGGATTAGAACTAAATTAGTTAGTCAAATGGACCTATTAGGCATTTGTAGAAATGATACATCTTTTGTTGACTTTTTATTTTTTGATCTTTTTACCACTTGCATAAAGATCTTGGTGGGGGATATTTGTATTACATAGTAAATGACTATTAAAGACTTGACCGTTAATTAGCCATTGGGTGGTTTTAGGATTTTTTGGTCTTTTTACCTATTAAGGGCATTTTAGTAAATTTGCCTTGAACTATATATTTGTAACTTTGTTTTCTTCAATAACATATCATACAATTTCAAGATTTCTTCAAAAGAATGGCTATGACCGAATTTCAAGCTTAATGGAAGGATTCCCCTTTATTTCAGTTTCGACTTATCTAAGGCGTGGGAGCCTTAGTGGTGTCTCCGTGCTAGCAGAACAATACAAGAAATCATCTTAAGGGTTCTCAAAGACAAGTTCTTTGTGGGTCTTCTTTGCGGCCTTGGAAGAGTTTTGTTTAAATAAAATCAAATTCGTGGTTCTTGGGGCTCTATCCGTTGCGAGAGGTTTGCTTGGCCTAATCATCCAAGTGAGTTCCGCGTCAATGGCGTTAAATGATTCATATAACCGACCCCACCTAATAAGAAAAAACTTTTGTTTGAAAAAAGATTTAGATTTTATCGGGAAATTAGTAACATTCCGATAGAATCCTTCATGCACCAAATGCAACACACGTTTCAGTCTTATAATAGGATACAATTCTATAAATGCAATTTAACATAAAATATAAAAGTATGATTCAACATGCCAAATGTGTCATTAAACCTATACAAATCCTGGAAAAATAACCAAACACACATTATTGCAAACCAACACCATAAAAATGTTTGCAGAGTGAACTGATTAGACTGCTTAAAGTGACTTCAAACTCTGATGCAGACCGTTCAAAAGATTTTAATTTGGAAACTAGTAAGCTAAATGTTTTTCAGTCATGGAAGAGTGACATTCAATTTAACCCATATGGTCACATGCAAACTCATGTACCAGAATTAAGCCAAAATCTTGATAGATGAACTTCAATTCAGTGTTTAGATCTTGATCAAGCAAATTATAAATGAGAACTACATGGGTTTTTCATACTCACACAAACCAAAATCATGATTCTTCCAGTTCAGTCTTTTTATCTTCCAAAATCTTTAGCTCCTCGCGCCAACCTTCCAGTTTTGACAGTTTCTCCAACTGGTCTGGCTTCAATTCTTGTATCCCAGTTTTTTGCTGTTGAGCTTCTGCAAGTCGAATCTACAGCCATGGGAAAAGATACAATGAACTGTTAAATTTTTAAATGTGTTGAAGTTGCAATTGCATCGGATCTTTCTAATAAACCTTCATTTTTGCCAATTACTAAACAGGAAAACTCTAGTCATTTAATGGGTAAAACAATTACAGAGATAAACTTGTTAGACATTTTGGACTCAGGACCAAAACAAAAAAATGATAAGAAGTTAAGGCAACGCCTTAAAGGAATAGCAATACCAAGCACTATTTAGGATAAGCTCTGAAGCTGAACACATTCATTATGAACTGTAATAAGCTGACCCTTGATCTCTTCTCTCTCCACAACAAAAGAAATTCCATAAACAAAATGTTTCTAAAACCATGATTCCATGAATGAATTTTACCTTCTTTTTAAAAGCCCGGATTCTTTTATCAATATCTTGACCTGTAGCCCCTGCATCAGCGTCCTTTCCATCTAATAAAGGGGTCTCTACAACTGAATTTGCAGAAACAGACAGTTCATTCATCTGAGATGTCAATGACTTGGTTGATGTGGATCCATGACCTAGATTGTCAGCAGGTAGCACTTCTTCCTGTTTCATCTCCCCATCTACCACATTTTCCACGTTCTTACACTTTTCAAGAGCAGCCTGCTACAGGTAATTTGATAAATAACATGAATTCAATAGAAAAGGGATAGCCTTTTCCTAGCATTACCGTGACAGCAAATACAAGAAATTTGCACATGACTGACAGCATTAATACTGTACTTAATGAAAACTGGTTAGTTTACCCAAATAACTTGAATGACAAAATGTTCAATAGGCTATGATGGTAAAATTCGCAGACATTGGGAATGATTGGTGCAAAGAGAAATACTATTCTATCATATTTTTCTTCTCTATCATTAAATTTTTCTCAATCACTTGACAACATTCTGCATTCTCAGGTTTATGAGCAGATCAACTGTAATCATTGTTATGTCCAAAATCCAATTATTTCATGAACTACTACCTAATGGAGAATGAGCCCATGGCTTATTAGGATACTACTTTTCAGAGCATTGTTTATTTCAAGGATTTTGATCACTGGGGATTTAGAAACCTTTTGTTACTCAGAAAACTTGAGATATTACTTAATTGTGTAGGTCTTGCTTATTAGAACTTAGAAGCATATTCTAGTTTCTTTTTAGATTATGATTTGGCTCTTATAGATAGGTCCTAAGTCCTATCTTTCTTTAAGGAACACTTGGGTTAGCAATAATATTAAGATTGAATTGCTTTTATCCTCTTCCCTCTCTTTACTTCCTCTCTCCTCCTTTTCTTGTTCTATGTCGATTAGTATAAAATCTTCTTATCCTACACAATTTTATGTTACAGAAATGTCTTAAAAATTTCATAATTTGTAGAAAGAAGTTTTTTATTTTTTTAATTTTTTTTTATCAGGAGCTCCCTCTTGGAATTTACTCGGTGGATGACTAATAGACAATATCTACAATATCTCCAGCTTGGTAAGAGACCAAAGGAGACCATGTTATTTAACCAAATTCTGAAAAACTGAAACTGCTAGCATTGAAGGTCAAGTGTCAGAAAATATATAGCCATAAGCACACATCTCTTTTTCTATGGATGAATTTATGTCCACTTTTTGTTAAAAGAACAAAAATGTAACATGGAGCATAAAAGTGTAACCTTAACAAGTGCATTAAGAGAAAAACTAACTTGCCTAAGAAACTGTTTTTTTTTTGTTGGCAAGCACCATATAAGTAATCATGCTACAGCCTTAAAGACATGAATAACTTCTTAATAAACCAAGCTAAAAAATACGAACAAGGCTAAAAGATTACACAATACATTGAAAGAAAACATCAAAATACCTGTTGCCGCTTCTCCTTCTTTCTTTCATTTCTCTTTACAGACTTCGTCTTGGCTTTTGCATCAACTGGAGGAGGATCATAACCGGGAGGCACCTCCTGCAATGCCATCAACTCTTTTTTCAACTGCATCCAAACAGAACAACACCCAAGTGTTAGTTTAAAATCCATATCCCCCACCCATCAATCAATCACCCATTAAACACTATGAGCTTTTCCTTCCATTTGCTAATAATAAATTGTCAATTAAACTAATTTCAAGTTCTGTACGCTTCATTTTCCACAATCCAAAAGCAAAAAGCCTCCATTCAATAGGAATTGGTTTGTGTGTGTAAATATCATAAACTACAAGTGATTAGTATTGTTTAGTTAAATTACTATGATTACGAAAAAAATAACAAACAAATAAAATGAAGGAAACATACCAGGGCACCTTTAGATTGATAGATGGCGACTTCATCTTGAGGGACGTAACCGGCCCGGATCCGAATTGGTTTTCGGAGGGTACCGTCGGGTCTACGTGTGGGGGCCACAATTCTTTCTCCTTCTTTTAGGGTTTTGCTAAGTTCTGCCATCTTCTTCAGCTCCCCAACTTCTCCTCCGTCACTGCTGCCCATTTATTGTTTAAAGAATTTTAATAACTTTCATCAAATGTGGCTGATTTTTGTTGTCACCTTCCCCTCGCTTTTCTTGCTTCTTCGACTCGTGACATTTTTACTGTTTTTTTTCTTATTAAATTTGAGAGATATGCAATTTGATCCTTGAAATATTTCTATTTATGATAATCACCCCCGAAACGTTTCATTTTAATCTTCCTACCCACTAATTTTGGAGCATTTATGTTCTAATAATGATAAGCCTACACTCAAAAACACTCCCAAAAGACACAATTCAATGTATAATTTGTAGCATACAATCTGGTCTTTATTTATTTTAATTCCAAATTTATTTTCCCAAGATAAGTTTATATTATTGGGTTTGAATTGTTGGAGAATTCCATGTTAAAATTTGTCCAATTGAATGTTATAGTTTTGTAATGTTTTTGGAGTCATTTAGACAAGTTTCAATTCTGATGTGTTTGTAGTGCATTTGAAAGGTAATTCGAAAAAACTATCTAAAGAGCTTGCGTTTGAATGACATTTGATAGGTGGTTTGAACACTTGACCTGACATGACCGAAGCATGTTCGAGGGGTGGTTGGAAATAAAGTACTAGACTGTTCGAAGCAATATTCGAATGCACAAGTATCAGGTATTGCATTCAAATGCACATGTGATAATAAGTTATTTTCACTTGTGTTTCATTATGTTTTAGTGTTTGGGAACCTTAGATTATATAAACAAGACTTCCCATTTTTTTTTATTGTTGATTGGAAACACAATACACATATGTAACATCCCGGTTATTTACAACATGATAAGTATGATTAATTTCTCATGCATGATATGTCATCATACATACAACCATAATTAATTTCTCATGCATGATATGTCATCATACATACAACCATGTGATAGTGGGTTAGACACCTTAGAATCCCGCCTAGAGGTTCGAGAAAAATTTTCAGTTTTGGACATTTTCTGTCAGTAGAAATATCTGAACTGCTTTTAATTTTTTGGCCATAACTTAGGTTGTCGGTGTCCGGTTTTAGTAATCCTGATACCATTGGAAAGCTTAGACATAGATCTACAATTTTTATGTTATGTAGTTTTTCAAATTTCCAACAAAAATAGGTTGAAAATGACTATTGTTTTGGCATGTTCTGTATGTGATGTGAATAGGACAAAACTTAATTGGAGCATGTGTTATATTATGGAATGGCTATTTTGCCCTTCAAATTTAATTACATATTATACCCTTTAAAGTAATTCTTTGAGTGATCTTCTTCCTCAGCTCTAACGAATTTTGAAGAAGCAAAAACAATCACATTTCTCTTCATGCTCAACCACACACACTCACACACAAGCACCAAGATTTTGACCTCAAACCAAAGCTCTCCAAGGCCAAATAAGTTTCTTACCCATTATTCTTGAGTGTGTGTTGAGAATTTCTGTTGGGGTTGGTGCTCAGAGCGTCAATTTCCGGTTGTATTTCTTTATGAATACTTATGTAAAACATTATTATTTTGAATAATATATGCAGTTTCTATAATATAATGTATCTTTTAATATGGTAAAGACGTAATGACCTTAGAATGACTAGTCATGGTACAGTTGCAAAAGCGTCGCAACTGACATTAAGTTGTATCATGACGTTGTCATTCTCAGACAGTTCCTGGTCAAGGTTTACACTACTTGGTCAGTATAGTAAACCCGTTGAGACCGGTACATGTCGTATACTGGAATATATGATTCCAATGGTTTTTCAATGAACCATAAGTCTTGGAGACTAGTATAGACGTGTAGGTGTTTATAGCGGATAAACACTGAACGACTCACCGAAGATTCTTAATGGATGGTACACCAACGTCAATAAGAATCTTTTCGGGTTGAGTAGCACTTGTGATTCTTAGACTTGAGATGCCACTGTGGGCACATGAGACATCTTCTACACTTAGATGTCAGTCACGTCACCGATCTATTAAGATCAGACCTCCGCCTGTTCGTTGGGTGTAGATAGATCCTCAGGGTGTCCTGTGCGTATCAAGATAGGATCCGTCAGTTCTGTGTATCAGAGCATAGGTAGTCCATATGATTGGCAATCAGATAAAACCATGGGCCCGTGGTACAGTTTAGAAACTAGTTCTAAACATTTACTTTGAGATTGCTAATAGAATAGTCGACTGGATAATCCCCATAGAGATTTGACGTTTACATCTATATCTCTGGGATATATCCGGATACCTGTGACGGAGGAATTATACATTTTCCATGACCTCGACCTGTATGAATCAGCGAGTTTATCCGTGGTCGTCATAATTTACGGGTGGATAAATTATGGACACGAAATTGGATTTCGTGACGGATATGCCTGAATCTAGAGAGTCTCACTAATGAAATATACTCGTAGAGCACTAGGGCAACTTATATAAATAATATTGGTTATTTATAAAGTCGTTTAAAGGTTAAACGCAAAATACATGTGATGAGACCCGATAGTCATTTCCTTAATTTTTGTGTATTTGCATTTAATACTTGATTAATTCAAATACACATTAATTAATTGTCAAAATGAGATATTTGACTAATATCATAAATGAATATATGTATTTAATATTTAATGTAAATATTATACATGTATTTAATATATTTGTATTTAATTAATTAAAGAATTATTTAATTGTTAAATGATTAAATTAATTAAAGTATAGATATTTTTATGTTATGATATTTTATTAATGACTTGAGTTGAAATTGTTGACTTGGTTGAAAATATCATTAAAGTGTAATGATCATTTAATCAAGTTGCAAGTTGAAATTGAAATGAAATTAAAACAAAATTTCTTGTTAAATTCCTTTGGCATTTTCGGCCAAGGCCATTTTGTAACAAGTATATATTGTTTTGTTTCATTTAGGGTTTAATAACCTTTTCACACTTTACCTAAAAATCCATTGAAAGAAGACATAGAAGCTTGAGAGAAAGAAAAGCAAGAACAAGCAAAAGCTTGGAATTTAGTAAGTATTTCCAACTTGCCATTAGAGAGAAAAATGTTCCTCTTGTTGTGGTCTTCATCATGTGATGTTCTTATGTTTTTCTTATTCTTTATTCTATGTGATTTTGGAGAATGGAAGTTTTTGGAGAGGGTTGAGCATGTATAAAGATCATAGAATGTTACTAATGAGTTAATAAGCATTCTATTGATGATTTAAGAAACTAGCTGCCATTCTAGAGTTATTGACCCACTCTTAAATGACCTAGAATTGTTCTTATAGTTGTTTCATTGTGGTGAGGCTTGATTGTAATTGTGTTTTAGAAACTTGATTTAAGTGTTGGTTTCAAGTTTCTGACATTGTACCACATTTTGGCTTTTCATTTATGTTGAGTATTTGGATTTGTATATGATGCATGTAAAATACTCGTCTATTTGACCCTGGTCGGACATGATGTGGTCGGACCTCGTCTGGTCGGACATGATGTGGTCGGACCTCGTCTGGTCGGACCTCGTCTGATCGGACATGGTCTGGTCGGAGCTCGTCTGGTTGGACCTCGTCTGGTCTGACATGATGTGGTCGGATCATGACCACATGTGGTCGGCCATAACTTGATGTAGTCGGACAAAGGGCCTTTTGTGGTCGGATTATTACTTAATCTGATTTGATCATACACATGAGTAATTTTTGGGTTTAGGTGAAATCCGAATAGATTATTCATATTAGATATTGAATAATCTACTCGGTATTTTGAAAAAGTTTTGAAATACGATTTCAGCCCGACCCAAGTTTCCGCTGCGTCCGACCCGAATCCCTTACAATTTCATGATAACATAAGCTTAAAATATTGATTCTTGAATTTGACCCATATGAAAAACATGAGAATTTAAGGAAGTGATGCTTGGGATGATGTTATTCATGCCTAAATTGATGTATTATGTCATGGAAATTGCATGATTTGATTAAATTTATGAGGTTGCAAATTTTAGGGTATTGGCCGAATTTTGAGGGGTGGATTAGATAAGATTATGGTGGCATGGTAATGTCATAGATCATGATAAATATTGGTTTTGTGGTAATAATTATTTTTTCATTAATTATGCTTGAAATTAGTTGAAATCAACAAGTTGGTTATGACTATGTGTAGACATTGAATTTTTACTCATAGCGGGATGATGAGTCTCGTATGAGGGCACTATTTAAAAGTTTGGAAAATTGAAAGGTTTAATGACAGAAGGGAAATAGACTCCAGAGGATTCAGAGGATTAACTAAATCCAGGCTGGACATCACCTATGTCCACTCAGTCATTTTTTGGACCACAAAACCTGGCTGGATATACCATAAAAACCCGATTGCCAAATTGCATCGAGCTTCAGGCCAGTGTGCAGATCTTCAACTACTGAATTCATGGACATGATCATGTCCGACCCAAACGTATATCCCAAAATATACATACGGCCGAATATGTATTGAATTGTAACTAACGATGTAGATTAGCAATCACTGATGACAGGAAGGGGATCCCATATCCCCTTTCCATTTCAGTGTCCGTTTGTGCATTATAAATTAGTGTGTAAACCCTTCCACTTGGAACCTTGAACTTTGATCTTTAAACCATGAATCTTGAGTCTCGAGCAGTAATACACTCTGCAAGTTGAGAGAGGGAAAGAGAAAACTGTGAGAGAATATCCAGAAACCTTTGGAGTTCCCCTATTTCTAGTAAGCAACCTAGCATCGATCCGGTTTTCAGAGGTGTCTTTTGAGCCTAAAAGGTACGACCTGAGGGCACCCTGACCTTCACTTATGTTTTTTAGTTTCTGTTGTAATACAGTATCTCTGGCTGGACATACATCATGTCCGGTCGGACATGCAAAATCATGAAATATATTCGGCTAATTGGTGTAAACACTCAGCCATATTACTGCATTAGTTTTTTTATTATTACCTTTTTATATTACGATTGTCATTATCATTTTATGCATAGTTGTTTTATTTAGTTATTTCTTACATGCTTCTTGTTTGACTGTTCTAATCCGTGAAAGATATTCGACAAGACACATTTCATGTCCGGCCACACATTCATGAGATGTGTAAATCCAGCTGTATGTCCCCCTTTTGGTAAATAGGATGGGAAGCCGGGCATAAATTCCATAGTCAATTCTGAATGGATGGTAGTATGATATGTACTCATGATACAATTCCACGTACCATTAGGGAATGACTATACGCATAATTGTTTTTTATATAATCGACTTTTTTACTACTATCGTGTCATATCCAGTTAGTTTATCGTTGCCTGTATTTTGTAGTCACATTATTACCCTTATGCTATCACTACTATTATATGTGCATGATTCTGTGATTACATGAGTTTCTGGTTTTCGAAGCATATCCGGCCAGACTTGCAATAAGTATGGATGAACATATATTATGAAGAACGATGTCCGGCCAGATGATGAACACTAAAATATGTACATTTATTAAAAGGAAAATTAATCATTTTACACTTGTAGTTTCATTAATCCTCTTAATTTAGCATATTTGTGAAATAATAATTAAATTTATGTGTTATATATTTTTATTATGATTTTTTTTTATTGTGTAGATAGAATACTGCTTCGGATGCTCAACAGGAAAATGGATATGAATCTGAATTCCAAGACTAAGAAATCCAAAAGAGCGTGACAATTAAATTCAGATCGGACTTGGAAAATATTCACCGTATTTAGATTGACGATAAAATAAGTTTATGATGTATTTAACTACACATGTATTTTATATAAATATATAAAATAAAACAAAATAAAAGCAAAAAGACAAAAAATAAAAAACAAAAGACAAAAAATAAAAAATAAGAAGAAAATGTCAATCCACCGAAAGTGAATTGGCAATTATTTTCTACCACTTTGCAATTTGTAAAACTTTACAAATTGCAAAGTGAGTTGTTGAGGACCTCTATAAATAGAGGATCTCAACACCTCATTCAGAGACCGCTCCATACTTTTCTCTCGAAGAATTTGTGGAGTTCCAGCTCTTGTGTGTTTTTATTTTTCAAGCTTTATTGTAATTTCTTTTTCTTTCAGCAATAAAATTATGTGTGTTTTTATTCAAAAAATGAGTATCTAATTCCATCATGTTGGGGTAAAAGGTGAAACTCTTAATAAGAGAATATAGATTAATATTATTTATATTATAATACATGAATTATAATCTCAAGACTAATATTTAATATACTCTTATATTTACGGGTCTTTTGATTCGCTGTAGACAACTCATCTTGGTTGGCACAGTTAATACTTTACCCTATATTATATGAGAGAGTAATTTAAATCTGAACTAATTATTGACAAACTTTGTTACCGTTTTTATGGTTGGTTTTATATATTTGGCATAACAGAGTACCTAACTAGACTTGTTATAGACAAATGTTATCACTACTTT